>CM051649.1:1372500-1763024 GCA_028020825.1 Podargus strigoides
GCGGATTCTGGGAGAGGGACAGGGCTGTAAGCAGTGACCCCGAAGGCTGAGCGGTCCCCAGTTGTTCCTGGGAAGCTCAGGGAAGGAGGGAGCTGTGGATTCGGGTGCGTTTCGGGGTGCAACTTGGCGCGGGCAGCAGGAGAGGCCCCTCTTTATCTCAGCAGCAGTCGGTGGGAGCGCTCTGCAGATCGACCCGTGTGCTTAAACCATCACAGGATCGGGCCCTGCCCGTGCTGGACCAGCCCCGCTCTCCCGCGGGCAGCAGGCACGGTGCCCGAGCAGGGTGGTGGCACTGGGGCACATCGCCTCGCTGCTGGGTTCCCTGATGCTGGGCAATGGGAAGGGGCTGAGGATCACCCCCAGTGCTCAGGAGCTCAGCGCCCTGACCCCACACCCCGTCAGCCTCTCCCTGCCCCGCGCAGCCTGGCCAGGGTTTCTCCTCCTCGCTGCCTCTTTCGCCTGAGGTTGCTGGAATCTGCAGCAGAGGAGGAATTTGGGGTGCAGGAACCAGGGTTGCACCTTCCTTCCTTTCGACAGGTCTTTGTTCAGGCAGGAGAGGGGCAGATTCCTGATCCTGGATCCTTACGATCCCTGGACTGATCCTGCACCCCCTGCCTGCTCTGATACCCTGAGCTCACCCACTGTGGGCCTTTTTCTGGGCAGGGAGGACATGATCCCTATATATAGTGCAGGATAAATTGGGGACAGCCCCTGTACACCCCAAAATGCAGTGTGGGATGAAGAGGTGATGGTCCCTCACACACCCTGTGCCCCGTGGAGCCCCTCTGCTCGGGGACGGGGCTGTGGGTGCTGTGCTGAGCTGGGTGACATCCTTTGCTGCAGCACAACGCGGGGCCGCTGCGGCGTCCAGAGGCACCGAGCGATCTCCTTGGCTGAGACACGGCGGGGACACGTGCCCTGTCTGATGGGCGATGCCACCCTGCGCTCTGCTTGCGGGGCTGCACGGAAGGAAAACCTTCCCTGCCTCCTGCTTTATTTGCCTGGAGCTCCTGCGAGGTTTCTGCCCGAGCAGCCGTTCCCGCTGCCATCCCTTCCACCCTCTCGGGCTGTCCGAGCTCCGGGCCAGCCGTGAACCCGCAGCTTCCCGCAGGAGAAGCGTTTGGGCGGCAGCGAGGCCGCGTGGGGACAGCCGGGAGGACGCGAGCAGCACCGGGAGGGATGCACAGAGCACAGCGCAGGGAGCTCTGGGGGTCTGAGGCTGATGTGTACCCCAGCCCCCCCCCCCCACGCACCCCCACATCCCACCTGGGAGCAGAGGGGGAACTGCGGAGCTCAGGAAACCTTCTCCTCCCTCCTGACTACTTGTAAACCATTCAGCAAGAATTTCTTAAAATAGGTTCCACTTTAAGGACTTATCTGCTGAATGCCATTAATTTTCTGGGGTTCGTTAAAAGCAAACTTGGTATCATAGCAACTGAATCTATTCCAGGGAAGCAGCCAATTGCGCCGCGCGGTGTGTGCAACCGAAGGCGAGAGAAAAGGAGCCTTTCAGGTTTATTCTTGGGCTTGTGCCTTTGCAAGTGAAGTTTTTTAATTTTCAGTGTTTTACTCCTTGCAGAATATTTTAGAATTTCTCCCGGCCGATCTGTAGGGAGAGGAAAAGCACCGGTGCTGGCAAAATATTTGCAAAATCCCCTTCGTTCTGTGCCGCCCGCCGGCGGGCAGGGACGGTGGCACAGGGATGTGGTGGGTGCTGGGCCACGGTGCTCGGGACAGCCGGGCTCGTCCCCGGGGGTTGGTGCCACCAGCCCCGATGTCACCCTCGGGGGCGATGTCTCTGCCCGCCCTGGGTGGACGCGGGACCGCCCAGCGGGATTGGGGGCTGCTGGTAAAGAGGATGTTAATCCCCGTCTCATTTCCCCGGCCTCGCTAAAGAAATAGTCATTATTTCCCTTTTAATCCCATCTCTCTCCTCTTTTCCATTAGGCCCTAAGCTGCAATCTTGTTCCTGCGGGATGTTACGCCCCAGGATAATCCCAGGCTCTGCCAGGGCGCTCGGCCCGGCTACTTTGGGGCATGGGGGTGGTTTGCAGCCCAGAGATGCTCCTGGGGGGCTTCAGACTTTACTGGGAGAGGAGCCGGGCTGAGCATCCCGGTGCTGGCACACGGAGCGAGTTGGGGACAATGGGGTGCTCCCCAAAACCCTGGCCCAGCTGTGGAGGTGGGGATGGAGACCTCGTGGCTGTTGGGATGCCGGGGTGATGCTGGTGATAAGGTGTCGGTGGTGCCCCCTCGGGCAGGCAGGGTCTGGCCCCAGGCTCAGCAGTGGGACAGAAGGAGCCCTTTGTGCCGTGACTGGCGCAGGGGATGGGGACAGAGGGAGCTGGGGGGATGCTGGGGTTTGGGGTGCTAAGAGGAGCTGATGGCAGCTCCACCTCCACCCCACGGCTGCCAAGCTCAGCTGGGGAACACGAAATGGCGGGGCCGGCACCTCGCCTGCCTCAGCCCTAAAAATACCAACACCCACGACTGTCCCCCGCCACCGGCAGCACGGAGCGCGGGTTTTAACTGGGATGGGTGGTGAGAGCCTCGCTCGCAGCCATCCCGGCCACCGGCATCACACGGGCTCCTGGCCCGGCTGTCAACCCCACCCCACCCCATCCCCGGGGTGAGGGGGTCCCCATGCCCCCCCAGCCCCAGTTCCCCTCCCTCCTCCCACCACACACTGATGGTTTTCCAGCTTGATAGCAGCGATGGTGGGGGGGGAAAGTAATTTCTGAGAGAAAGTATCACTTAAATAGACAGAAAAGGTAAAAGCCCTGGATAACAACACATCCCCGAGCAGGAGGGAATGAAAAACACTGATGTGTTTAACTTTAGGCCATTTAAAAATCACCATCGGAGAGGTGACGGTAAATAACAATTCCTTCCCGGCAGGTCCGCGTCGCCGCCGCGGCGAAGCTCCCGTTTACCCACGGCCCGGCCGCCTCTTTAGCTCCTAATTTTTATAGGTGTCAGGCTGAAGTCTCCAGCGTGGATAAATCAGGTGCTGGAGCGATGCGAGCACCCTCAGCCCTCCCTCAGTGCCCGAGGGATGCGATGCACCCAGTGAGGGATGCATGGGGGACCCCCACCCTGGGGAGGTGAGACCCCACACGCAGGGCTTGGCTCCCCAGGATGTGGGGGGGTGTTCCCAGCCCCACGTAAGGTGCTGGAGTGTTGCTTTCTTTTTATTTTATTTTTTTTTAATGGAGAAATTATTATTTACAGTTTAATATCTTCGTGTTTCTATGGAAACTCCATGGCTGTGTTGGGTGGAGGAGTCAAAACCGGCCGTGGGAATGGCGATATTTGAGGGTGAGTGGGGTGGGGTGGGGTGGGATGCTGGCTGGGGCAGGCACGGGATGCGGGGAGGACCGGCCGCGTGTCGGTGATGCTCGGCTCTGGTGTGGCTGTGGTGGCTGCGCTTTGTCGCTGCTCCCCGAGCCAAACCCTGCACCCAGGCTCCAGGATGCTCCCACTGAGCATCGTTCGCCGAAGCCTTTCCCCTTCCCCACCGAGGAATCCTCCCGGAGCGGGGAAGGCCCCGTGGGGGTTGCCTGGTGCTTCGGTGGGTGAGGGTTGGGCACCGAATGTAGGTCACGCGCATCCGTGCATCGTCACTGACACACGCTGGCTTCAAAGAGGGGCTCATCCTCGCCGGTGACAAACCCGCGCGTGGCCGTGGGACGGGTTTGCATTCCTAAACGGTGGAGGCAGGGCACGTGCGTTGTGTGTCGGGGGGCTGGGGGGGACACCCCCACCCTCCTTGGCACC
Organism: Podargus strigoides; assembly: GCA_028020825.1. Taxonomy (NCBI): domain Eukaryota; kingdom Metazoa; phylum Chordata; class Aves; order Caprimulgiformes; family Podargidae; genus Podargus; species Podargus strigoides. Next base: position 1,376,278 of record CM051649.1, read on the forward strand.
GGCGCTCATGTGGAAGGAGCGCAGCGGCAGCAGAGACCTTCTCCCCCTAATAGCTGGTGACAGGGACTTGCTAGTGGCGATGTCCCCGCGCCGGGCGCGGAGCGAGGACGGAAGGTGTGCGGCGTCCCCGCTTTTGTCAGAAAGCGTTTATCAGAGCGGCGGGGAAAGGTCAGTGGGAAAAGCACGAGGGTGCTGTCCTGTCCGTCTGTCCGTCCTGCCAGTGGTGCCCCCCCCACACTCAGGGACAGCAGGAGATAAGCTTAAAAAAATCCCAACTGCTTCAAAAAATAATAACTGTGGGTTCTGGCGCCACTGCCTCTTTTCGAGCCTTTGGGGATGGTGTTTTCATGCCTTCCTCCACCGCCACCAGAAATGTATGTATTTATTTTTAATGAAAAGCACGATCCCGGTGCTATTCCAGGGCTGGGCCCTGGCAGACAAGGGAAGATGATGGGGCTGGCAGGGGGGGGCTGTGCTGCTGCCCCCCGGCTTCCAGGACCAGCCCCGCCCTCCCACGGCGGCTGCGCGCTGAGTGGGACCCCCGGCCCTGCTGGCCCTGGAGCTCCCTGGGAGGCTGAGCCCAGACTTTCTCTGCCCTAATTCCCCGGGAAACCAGGCAAAGGCTGATCCTTGCACGGCTCTTTATTGTTTTCCATACATTTCCATGAATTCTATGAATTTCCACGGAGCTCAGAGAGGATTTTGGGGCAACCCACTGGGTTGATGTTAGGGGAAATCGAGGTGTGATGCACCCAAACCTCCCCATCCTGGGGGATTCCCATCCCTTCATGTGCCAGGCAGGGATTTAACGTGGAATAATTGCTCCTGGAGCATCAAACGCTGGTTGTGAAACCCGGGCACGGGTGTGGATGAGCTCAGGGTGGTGTTGGGTGTTTGGGGTCTCCATGCTGGGTCATGGATGGGGACACAGCCACTGGTTACGTGTCCCCTCTGCTCTGGGTTTGCAATTTGGGGTGGGTGCTGGCACCTTATGGCTCATTTCTTATGTCAAAATAAGAATCTGGATAAAAGAGGGAGATGGAGGGTCCGGGCTGGGGGCATCAACCCCAACTCGGCTGCCCAGGGCGTAGAAACCCCCCCTGGTTCCACATTGCTCCCCCCACTGCCAAATACCCCACCCAGAGCAGACTTTTAAGGATGAAACCTCACACCAGCTGCCGTGCCCAAACCTCCGCCGGGCACACGTGTGCTCCCACGCACGCCTGGGCTTACACACGCGTGTGCACGCGCAGCTGAGCCGGAGTTGAGGCCGGCTGCTCCGGGAGACGGGGCGCGAGTGGCATTTCAATGCAACCCAGGCAGGAACAATGAGGTGTGTTTTTAAGGGACTGTGAAAGGAGGTTTTTTTTTTTTCGCTGAAGGCCTGAAAAGGCGGCGGGGGGGAGGAGGGAGCCGGGCAGCCCCTCCATTAGCTCAGTGCAGCAGCGAGAACAGCTGTGAAAAGAGCCCAGGCCTTTTTCCCACGCCCAGAAGAGCGGAGCGAGGGAAGGAGCCCTCCCAGCGAGGTCAGATCCCATCACTAATATATACACAGGCTGTGCCCTCATTCACGTCACCCCGGCGCAGGTTTGTTTAAGGCACACACACACTGACACTAATTTCTCCTCGCCCTCGCTCCCCCAGCCGGCCCCATTATGGTCCCCGCTGCATTAAACCCTCCCCGTGCCCCGGCGACGGCTGGCGGCACCGAGGGGGTTGTGGTGGGGGGGGTTTTTTTTTTAGTCCCCCCCCTCCCCAACACCTGACCAACAAGGTCAAGACGAGCTGCCCGCGCCGCGGCGGCCATCGGCTCTGGCCGGCAGCTGCTCGCAGGAATGCGCCGCGGCCGCCGGGTCCCGCAGATGGGACCTGGCGGGGGTTTGGCACCCGGGACTCAGCTGGTGGAGGTGGATGGGGGGGATGCTGTGCTGGGGGGGGGGGTGTGTGTGAAATGACCCCCCCCCCCCCCCATGATGGCATGGTGGGTTCGTGGGAGCGTGGCTGATGGATGCTGGAGGAGGTCCGGCCTCGTGGCGGTTTGCTGGGGAGGGGGGGATGAAGTTGGGGGTCTTTGCTGAGGACAAATCAAAGGGTTGGTTCAAATCCCCCCCAGTCTGCAGTTTCCGGAGCCAGGGAGTGGTCCCATTGGCTCCAGTGGGGTCTCACTGGTTCCAGTGTGACGCCCTGGCAGCCACCAGTGCAGGATATGGGTGATGACAGGAGCAAACCCTGGTGCCAGCCACACTCTGCTGTCCCATCGGGCAGGCAGCCCTGCCCTCACTGCCACCGTCCCCATCCTGTGCGCCCCAGCACTGTGGGGGCTCTGGGGGACATTGCACTGGGCTGCTGGGGGGGTGCACGGGGGAGAGACCCTCCTGGTCTTCCCATCCCAGCCTCCGGCCGCAGCAGTTCCCCGTCCCCCCTCGCCCCGCGGTGCCACCGGCCTTGGCCAAGCATCTGCTGGGAAACAGGCAGCAAATAAATCAGGTCTTGTTTATTCTCGTGCTCAGGCTTGGTGTGCGAGTTCATTTTAAAACGTTCTGCCTTAAATTACAGCCTAATAAATCAATACCCACTTAGCGATGCAAGCGAGTGGGAGCAGTTTGCGCAAAGAATTAAAGTTCTCGGGCTTTGTGATGGGTGAGGGAGCGAGTCCCGGCAGGACCCTGTCCTGGGACACGTGTGTGCATGGCTGGGACACGTGTGTGCATGGCTGGGACACGTGTGTGCATGGCTGGGACTCACATGTACATGTCAGGGGACGTCACATGTATGTCATGGGACGTACATGTGCATGGCTGTGCATGGCCAAGACGTGTACATGTCTGTGCATGGCTGAGACATGTGTGTGCATGGTGGGGACACGCATGTGCATGGATGTGCATGGCCAGGACACATGTGTATGTGGCTGTGCATGGCTGGGACATGTGTCATGGCTGTGCATGGCCCAAACATGCGTGTGCATGGCTATACACGATGAGAACACGTGTGCATGGCTGTGCACGGCCAAGACACGTGTACGTGTCTGTGCATGGCTGAGACACGCGTGTGCATGGCTGTGCATGGCAGGGACACGTGTTAGGGCAGGCATGTGCCGTCAGCCGCCCTGCGCAGGGGCTTGGGACAGCCTCAGAGCTGATCCCAGCCCCCTCCCAGCTGCTCTGACACGGGGTATGTCGGGATTTCCCCCCGAAAAGGGTGACAATACAGCACCCCCACCCAGCTCCCACCCGCCTCCACCTCACCGCCCCGTCCCCGCTCGGGCGCTTCGTTCGTTCGTCCCCCGCTAACGGCTTTCCCTGAGCATCCTCCTCCCCTTCGCCCCTCTGCTCACACCTTTCACTCATCTAATCCCCTTGTATTTGCCTGGGCTGCCTTCCAGGGCCACCCACCTCTTTATAGGGCCACTGCTAAGTAAACGCTGCCTTTGCTCTGCTAAACGAGGACTCCTCCTCGGCGCGGTCGGGGTTAGCGGCACCGGACCTTTCATGTGCCGCTCTCCTTTCTTGGGGGCTGCCCTTCGCCTCCTGGCACAGCACCCTCCATCCTCATCCTCCTCCTTCCCAAGGATTCGGGGCACACCGAGCTCTTGGTGCCCAGCACTGGGGTGGCCGCAGCTCTGGGTGCCGTCGCTGCCTGCTCCCACCAAAGCCACCCTTGGTGATGCCCAAGGACCCTCGTCCCTGTCCCCCCTGGCTTGTGTTGAAGCTGGTTTTATCCCTCCCCCCCCCTCATCTCCCTTGCCAAGCCCTGACACTTGATGGCAGCCCATTCAAAATGCATGGGCTCCCCTTTCCAAGCGCCCCAGTCCTTTTGAACTAAAAGGATTTTCTCAGAGGCTAAGTTCAAATGTATGGCCGTTATTTATTTATCACCCAGCTATGTATTATTCATTTATTTAAAAATGTATGGCAGCTGGGAGCCCCGTGTTTAATCACCCCGCGGATGGCGAGGGCCAGGTGGAGCCGGCCCCTTGCTCCGCCGCTAACCTGGCGCGGTGGCTGCCGCCGGCCCGCCGTTCTCACGCCTGATTTACCACGACCCCAGCCCAAAGGAACCCCCAGCCCACGCCAGCCGGAGCAGGGCAGCGGTGCTGGGTGGGCGTGGGGCCGGAGGAGGTGATTCAGGGGGTGCCAAGGACCTGCTGTGCCCCGATGCTGTGTGTCGCTGGGTGTAGGTGAGTGGGGTTGTCATCCCCTCCCCTCTCCCCATCACAGCTTTTTGGGGTTGGGGATGGGGATGTGCTCTGCTTGCCACCTGGCTAGCCCCTCTGGTGGCCCCAGCCACTGTCCCCAATTGCTGCGTGTCCCTGGTATGGGGATGAAGTGAGTGATGTGCTGTGGATGCGCAAGGAGGCTGGAAGAGGGTGGCACTGGGCTGAAAAATGTTTTTAAAAAGACAGAAAAATGAGAAAACTGGCTGTGCTTTGCTGTCCCCAACATCCTGGGGAGGAGGGGATGCATCCAGCTCTCCCTGCATCCCCTTGTCCCTGCAGGGCTCAACGCAGGGGTGAAGGACCAAGTCCTCTCGTGGGAGGAGCACGAAGGGTTAAGGATGCTTCCCTTCCCCGTTAAACTCCCCACGTCCCCCCACGAGCCCCCACCACCCTCTTCCTCACTGGGACACTCGCTAATTGAGACAGCTTCAGCCCCTGCCTCCCTCCTCTCCCCCTGGAGCTGAGCTGCCTCTTCCCAGGGGGAGCACATTGTCTGCTCCAGCCGGGTTGATGTAATCCCTAAGCCCGAACAATACTTCCCCACCCCGCTCCTGCTGAAAGGGTATTAGTTGCCCAATGAGATAATTACTCCACAGGCCACCCTAATCATCCCGTCCGCCCAACGGCTGCGGGCAACGAGCCGCTCGGCTCAGCCCCACAGCACCCGGGGTGCGGCTTCGGGGTCCCTCGGGGTGCTGCTGCGGGAGATGCTCACCCTACGTGGCCACCATACACACCAGCAGCGAAATATACAGGGAAGGGGACGTGCTGCTGAGATGCCACCTCCAGTGTTGTCACCCCAAAATGCCACCCGTGCGTGGGGTGCACAGTGGGAGCACTGGGATGCTGTCCCTGGGCTGGCAATGCCACTGCCACTGCTTTAATGAAGAATGGGTGGGCTGAACCCACTCCTGATGGGGTTTGGGTTTCCCTGAAATGTCCCCTCAGGAAGGGTCTGGGCTGGCAGATGTCCCCCAAGCGCCCGGCACCGAGCACAGACCCATCAGCACATTGAGAAACCCATTATTTTGGGGAACTAAATTCTGTGTTATCATTCAATACCTTCATTCACACAGACCTGATCTCAAAAATCCACAATTTCAGCAATTAAAACCTGCCCCAACCTTTGGGATCAATGGGACCAGTTTCTGGAATGGCTTTAACTGGGAATAATCCCATTTTTCAACCCAGTTTTGCACAGGGTTTGACGCCCAGAGGGACCCTGCACTTGCCCCCTTGGAGCACGTGGGGCTGCATGGCACACGCGTGGTGTTAGCGTGTACTGTGGGCACACACATGTACCTGCACACGCAGCGCTGCCCGCCTGGCTGAGCCGGACAGCGCCAGGGCTGCCTTTCCCCTCCCGAGCAGCCAGGATGTGACCGGTGGCCACAGAGCTCCCCTGTCCCTGGATTGTCCCCTGTGCTGGAATTGGGGATGCTGCAGGAGAAGGGACCTGTCGAAATTAAAGCCTGGTTCTTATTAATCCTGCTCTTTGCGGCTCTGGCTGTGCTGACGTCGGGGATTATCCCGTCCCCCTTCCCGCACGCCGGTGCAGCAAGAGTGAGGCAGCCGAGGATTATCTCCTGTAGATTTTACTGATCCCGTCCCCAGGAATGGTGTCCGGGGGGGTGCAGAGCCAGGCAGGGGGACGTGGACCCTCTGTCACTGCGGATTTGTGGTGGATTTGGGGAGAGGAGCCGGTGTTTGGTGGGATGCTCGCTGGGATGCTCGCTGGGATGCTCACGGGGATGCTCACAGGGATGCTCACGGGGATGCTCACGGGGATGCTCACGGGGATGCTCACCGGGATGCTCACGGGGATGCTCACGGGGATGCTCACCGGGATGCTCACTGGGATGCTGACCAGGACTGGGGATGGGGTTTGAGCAACAGGTCCTGCAGCACCGCAGTCACCAGACTGCACCTCCCCGAGTTCCCAGCGAGGACTTTTCCCCGCCGGGGTCTCGCTGTCGGCGCGGGAGCTGTGCAAGGCCAATGCTGCGGCCAGGGCCGCTCCAGCCACCGCTCCTCCCCGTCCCTTTCTTGGCCGATCCCTTCTGACAGACAAACACCAGTTCTTTCTCCACCACAAAGTCCTTGTCCAGCCAAGCACACAAAGCGGATCCATTATCCGATGGGGGACGGAGAGGAGGGGCTGGGGCGGGGAGGGGGCCGCCGCCGCACAATGCGCGCAAGTGGCGCGCGGGGCCGCCCCTATTGTGTCTGGGCAGGAAGGGCTGGGACCCACAGCGCAGCCCCCTCAATGGCAGCATTGTGTCTGAGCCCCCCGTCCCCTTGGGTGTCCCCTTGGGGTGTCCCCCCCCCCCAGCTCCTGCCACCCGTCTGGGACAGCACCATCAACCCACCCTGTCCTGGTCCTTTTGGGATCCTCTCTTCCCGTGGGACACCCTGGGAGTGCTGAGGGGTGTCAGAGGGGCTGAGTTTTGGGGAGCAGAGTCCAGTGGGTCCCCCCCCTGAGCTGGGTTGTGTGGGGTGAACAGGGTGCTGTGAGGGCTGGAGTCCTCACCTCCACACCCCGTGGCTTTGGGTGATAAAAAGGCTGATTTGGGGCAGACTGAGGCGTCCCCTCACTGGCTGTGGGTGCTGGGGGACCAGGGGGATGCTCCTATCACCCATCAGAGGGATTTCCTGGGAAGGTTTGGCTCCTCTCCCTGCCAATGCCATCCCATCTGCAGCATGGGATGCGGGATGCGGTCTGGGATGCGATCCATGGGGTGATGGAGCTGTTTGACCCCAACGCAGATCCTGATGGAGCCGTCACACAGAAACCCATCCCCAAGCAGAGACCCGTGTGGGTACCCAGAGGGGTTTGTTTGTACGTGGATGTGGGTACGGAGACCTTGAGGCCCTTCGCCGGGCTCCGGTGGTGCCAGGAGAAACCTTCACCATCCCCTTAAAGCATCGTCTGGGCTGGGCTGGTCGAGATGGCTCCGTGATGAGCAGAGCGAGATGGGTGTGGGTTTGGGGGTGATTGGCATCATTTTGGGGGTGGTTGGTGTCATGTCGGGTGTGTTCAGTGTGGTCTTGGTGATTGGTGTGGGTTTGGAGGTGACCACTGTGGGTTTGGGGGTGACCACTGCGGGTTTGGGGGTGACCACTGTGGGCTTGGGGGTGATTGATGTGATTTCAGAGGTGACAGCATCGCCCATTTTATTTTTTGCAGAGGAGAAAGCCCCCCCTTGCTTTGACCAGCGTGGTCCAGCAGCATCCGTCACCGGGGACGGGGATGGGGTGATGCAGCCGGAGCGAAGGGGGGGCACTCACCCCACAGCACCCTCACCCTGGAAATGAAAGGATGGAGAAGCCCCGTGGGCCACTGCAGACTGCACTTCCCTGCTGTGGGAGCCACTGGGCTGGGAGGAGGCTGCTTCTGGCACCGGTTTCCAGCGGCGGCGGCGGACGTGGAGCTGGGGACGGGTTGCTCGGTCACATCTCTCCACGGCAAGGGATGCAGAGCCAGGCTTCGCCCCCCAGGGATGCTCCACACCCCCTCACCTCCCCAGGATGGGGTAAGTTTGGGTTTTCCTGCTTTCATCCCTGCCAGCCCAGCCAGGCAGCACCAGGTTTTGCCCTAAACCTCCCCCCCCAGGGTCTCTCCAGCTGGGGATTTTAGGGGACCGGGGAGCAGCACCATGGAAGGGGGCCCCCACGATGGCTCTCTGGTTCCCCCCTCGAAGCTGGTGGAAGATTGGGCTGTTGGTAACAGCTTTTTCTTGCCAAATAATTGACTTTCCCCCCTATTTCCTTTCAGGGGAATCTTCCCCCCCTCACCTCTCGCTTTCCCCTACCTGGGAGTGCAGCCTCTCCCACACCCCCCCACAGCTCCCAGTGCTCTGCCCCATCCAACCCCCCCAAATCCCACTTTTCCTGCTGGCAGACATTGGATTTAGCCACACAAGTGACTTCCAGCTCTATCAGGGAACCTCTTTTGGGGTAACATTTCCATCCCAGCCCCCAGCAGGGCTGAGGAAGGTGTGGGGGGGCAGAGCACAGCCCCCCAGCAGCATCCTTGGGAGTCAGTCAAGGGAGAAAAACCACGTTCCCTGTGGTCCTCCGAGTTTTCCACGTGATGGCGAAGCTGTCCGAAGCAGTAGAAAAAAATAACTTCCACCTCTCCCAGGGTGAGCCCGGCAGCCCACGCTCCCCGGGCTGGTTTGCCAGCAGGGATTTGGTTCACCTCCAGACGCACCATGGGGTGATGAGGAATATTATCCCTCGTTTTCCTCCCCCAAACAATGCCTGTGCAGGAGGAGGGGCGGGTGTGTCCCATGGGGTCGCTCTCTGGAGATGGGTCTGGGATGCTCCCATGGCACAGGGCTGTGCTGATGCTGGCTTTTAGGGGAGTGACACATGGTGGTGGGTCCCCATCACCCAACCCCTCCAGCAAATACCTCCAGGGACATCAACAGTCAATCTCCATCCGCACGGAGAGCGGTACCATCCCATCTGGAGACCCCAGGATGCAGGGATGGAGCGGGCACCCCCAACCAAGGGCGAGGAGCACACAAATACCCCCAAATTACGACGCTCCATCGCTTTAAACCCCCCTCCCCATCCATTTTTCCTTCCTTCCTTCTCCCCCCTGCTTTTAAATAACCTCTTCTTCATCAAAGCAATATCACTGATGGTCAACGGGGCTTGGTGGCGCTGGCACCCAGCGCAGCCCCGTGCCTGACGGGTGCCCTGAGCAGATGCTCGGCGCCGCGGGCGAAGCCATCCTCCTCCTCCTCCTTCTCCTCCTCCTCCTCCTCGCTCTAAGATGGCCGGCGGCCCCAAAATGGTGCTGAGCATGAGACGCCATCTGCAAGGCTGGTCCCACGCCCGCCGTGGCCTTTTTATGCAAAGGGGAATTAATTAGATTTGAATATGGTAATTAAGCCATCAAGCCCCACCGGGTGCTACGAGGTCCCTTCTTTTCTTCGGGCTTTCTTCTCACCCCTCTCTCCCGCTGCCCCTTAACCCTTCCCCCTCTGCTTTTTGCACCCGAAGTACCGCTCCTGCATCTTAATTAAACGCCGCGTCTAGGCGATGCCATCGCCGCTCCCTTGGAATTCTGTCCCTCTTGGAGATGCCGTCCGTCTGTCTTGGCCAACAGCCATGTCCGTACCCCGCGTGTGCCCGTTCATCCCCCCCCCCAAAACCAGCCAGGAGCTGGCAGAGGGATGCGGGACGCCACCCAAAAGGAAAGGTGGGATTTTGGCAGGGGATGGGCGCAGTAAGAAATGGGTCCCAGATTAATTCCCCCAAAGCTGGGGTGTGGTTTAAGCCTCTCTGATCCTCAGATTCCCAATATTGTCTTTTTTTTTTCCTGATGGCGACGGGTCCTGGTGTCACCTGGGTGCTGCCCCTTGGCACGAGGATGGGTGAAGCTGCTTTTGGGTTTTCTCCCGGGGTATTTTGTGACTGAAAAGGAAAAACATCAGGAATTAAATTATTTTTAACAGGGAATTAAAGCTTTCACCATGCCCACATTTCCTCACAGCCTCCATCCAGTCCCCTGACCCGTAACCACTGGGTCTTCATCCACCTGAGCTGCAGGCTGGAGCACTCCTGCAAAGAGGGATCTGCACAGGGATAAAAAAAACCCCAGAGTATTTTTTTAGACATATATCTATATTTATAAGGAAAATATTTCTCTTTTTTTTAAAAAAAAAAAAAATTTTTCCCCACTTACCTTGTAAAGCAAAGGAAGGAAATTGGGAATACCTGCGGGAGCTCGTCAGAAAAGCCCCCGGGCGCTTTCTCAGCGTGGCGCTGAGAACTCCAATCAGCTGCTTTAAAAACCAGAATATTTGCAAACAGGGTCATTTCTGGGAAAACTTTTAATTGCATCAGCAAGCTGCTTCCCTCCGACATCAGAAAAAAGCCTGAGATTCTACATATATATATTTTATATCCACATATATATGGGGTATGTGCATATATATATGGGGTATGTGCATATATATACATCTCATAGAATCACAGAACCAATTATAGATATGTATGTGGTGATGTGGTGTGTGGGTATATGCAGGGTGGTGGTCAGAGGCTCCCAGGGTTTAATCCCAGCTCGGCAGCCAGTGGGGGTGACACCAGGGCTGGGGGGCCCCCGCGCTCCCTCGCAGCGCCGGCTCTGACCTACATAGCGGGTGCTGGATGCGGCCACCCCAGCAGCCGCCGCTGACACATGCTGCCAGTGCTTGAGATGATGGACACTGAGGGAGTGGGGCCCTTCCCCGTCCCCAGCCTCCCCCTCAGCCTCAGTTTTGGGTGAAATAGGGGAGAAATGGTTTTCTCCTCCGGCTCCTGCTGCGGGGAAGGCACAGGGAGCTTGGCAGTGATGCTCTGGGTGCCTTTGGGGACTGGTTCCCGGGCTCACCTCATCCTGGACCACGTTCCGGCTCTCTCCTGGGATGCAGGAGGTGCTGGTGGCATCTCCTGGGCTGTATTTCACAGCTCAGCCTGCAATAGGATCAGGAGACCCGCCTGTGCTGGCAGCCCAGGGCCCCAGGGTGCTCATGCCCACTGCCACCATCCTGCCAACCCCTCCTGGGCTGGCAGAGGGGAGAGAAAATGCAGTGGAGAGAGGGAAAGGGAGCAGGAGAGAGAGGGTGAGGGAGAGGAGGGAAACCTATAGAGCAGAGGAGGAAAGAAGACAGTGAGAGAGAGAAATAAAGGAGAAATAACAAAGCCATGGAGGGGGAAAGGGGCAGAGTGGAAATGTGAGCAGCTAACGGAGGGGCCGATGGGCTGAGCCACAAACTGGGGCGAGGTGACAAAGGGGGAGGCGGGCAGATGAGATGGAGAGGAGCCCAGGTAGCGTGAGCAGGAGGCAGAGTGGGGCTGGTACCCAGGGGAGGATGCTCGAGGGTCCGGCTCACACCAGGGCTCAGCCCCTCCGAGGCTGGGACAGCGGGTGACAACGGTGGCAGTGGCTGACAATGGTGGCAGTGCCATCCCTGCCAAGCTGGAACGACCCACAGGTCTACAACCCCACGAGCATCCCCGTACCCCCAGACCTCGTTAATCAGGCGTCCCGCTAACGAGCCCGGCCCCACGGACTATCAATCTCCCCCGCGGCGCGGGCGCTGCCGAAAGCTTTCCGGCAGGATTTATCTCCCCGTCCCACTTTCCCCGCCTTCCCGCCGCCGCCACGTGGATTCCCCGCGGCAAGGGAAAACAAGCGAAGATGCTTTCTTTTGTCTCCACCGCCCGCTCGGCCTCGGCTCTAATCCACCTCCTCTCCTCCATTCACAATTTTTTCCCCATCCCTGCGGTGGAAGAAAAGGGACAAACCTTTTCTGGCTTTTTAAAAAAATTATTATTCTTTAATCGAAACACAAATCGGTGTTGGGGAGGTGGTGGCAGCACCCGGGAGAGGGATGGAGGTGTCCTGAGAGCCAAGCCTGGCTGGTCCCAGGGTAACCCTGGGGGTTTCACCCTTGCAAGGCGCCCACCTCAGCTCCCTGCTACTCATTATTCCTTAGAGCCCGACTATTTATGCTGCTCCTGTGCAAAAAAATTAATATAAATATAAATGATGGATGCGGTGCTGAGAGCTCTGCGTTGTGGGGGGAAAAAGGGGGAAAATGGGGGGGGAGGATGGAGAGAGCTTAAAAATTACAGTGGGAATTAGCAGGAGTCTAAGCTGTTGTTTGCGCTGCCCATTAGCATCTGCCTATTTATCTGTCACCAGATCCTCGTGGCATCTATCCATCCATCTGGATCCTTGTCACTCTGTCTGCCTATCTAATTATCCATTAGCATGGCAAAGCCCCCCTGACGACGGGGCCCGGCCAGGCAGACGTGAGACCACCTCAGCTGCCCCTCGCCGGCACACCGGTGCTTTTGTGAGCAAAACCCCTCTCAGACGCTTCGCCGACACAAAGCGCCGTGGCGGGCAGGGAAGGAGCTGGGGGGATGCGGGATGAGGATGCGGGATGAGGATGCGGGATAAGGATGCGGGATGAGGATGTGGGATGAGGATGCGGGATGAGGATGCAGGATGAGGATGCAGGATGAGGATGCGGGATGAGGATGTGGGATGAAGATGTGGGATGAGGATGCGGGATGAGGATGCGGGATGAGGATGTGGGATGAGGATGCGGGATGAGGATGTGGGATGAGGATGTAGGATGAGGATGCGGGATGAGGATGTAGGATGAGGATGCGGGATGAGGATGCGGGATGAGGATGCAGGATGAGGATGTGGGATGAGGACGCGGGATGAGGATGCATCCAATGGGGATGGGGCATAGCCAGGCTGGAGTGGGCAAACGCCAGGGGTTGTGAGGCAGGGGTTGTCTGGAGGGGTGTGTGTGCATGATATGGTATATGTGCACGACACGGTGTATGTGTGTGCCATGGTATATGTGCATTCCATGGTATACATGCATGCCATGGTATGTATGTGCACTGTGGTGTGTATGCATGCCATGGTGTATGTGAAGACCACGGTATATGTGCATGCCATGGTATTTGTGTGCACCATGGTATGTATATATGTGCACACCATGATATATGTGCATGCCACGGTATACACACATGCCACGGTGTATGTGCATGACGTGGTGGACATGTGTGCCAAGGTACACTTGCACACCATGGTACATGTGCTCATCATGGTATATGTGCACATCACCCCACGCTCTCGCTCCTCACAGATGCCCCATCTCACCCATGAGAAACCAACCCATTGGCCCCTCCGAGCGCGGGCACCGCCGTGCCGTGCCATGCCGTGCCATGCCGTGCCATGCCGTGCCGTGCCGTGCCGTGGGCAGCGCGGGTGCCGCCGGCTCTTTGTGCCCGCCTCGCCGCGTGGGGTTTCTTTGTTCGCAGCGCTGGGCAGGTTCCCCCTCCCCGCCTGCCCACGGCCCCCCGGCCTCCAAGGAGCAAATCAGCGGCGTTTGCATATTCAGAGCAGGTGGGGGCCCATATGCCTAAGATGCACCAGACAAAATTAGCCACCATAATCATAATCAAGTGTGCGGTTGCGCGGGGGGAAGGGCGAGCCTGGCAGACAAACCCGATAATTATGAAGCTCAGCATGTGCGCAGCGGTTCTGCAACAATTATGCCTAGCTCAGCACGGCGGCACCGGTGCTCGTTACAGCCACCCTCCATCGCCCGTCGCTCGCTCCCGGGGGGGCAGCGCCGGCAAGGGAGCACGAGGAGCCTGTCCTGGTGGGTCCAGCCCTTTGCCAGCTGGTTTGTGGCTCGGTGGCTGCCACCCGCTGTCACCCGCTCTCTCTGTGCCTCAGCTGCCCCCCAGGGTTAAACCCACGGTGTCTGAGGCACCTCTAGGAGTTGTGTCCCCCCCCTTGGCACCCAGCTGCTCTCACCCTGCGTGGAGAGCACCACAAACCCTTTGCATGAAGGAGCTCTGGCGCTCCACCTTCACTAAAATCCCTCCAGATTTGCCTCCCAGGGCTTTCCCGTCCTCCTCTGCTCATCCCACTCTTGGCAGGGGCGGGTTCTCCCCGCGCATCCCCTCCGCAGGCTGGGGACGAGGGCAGTGGCGGGAGGTGACACTCCAGATTCATGCCCAGTGCCGTGTCACGCAGCACTGCCCTGAACGAGGGGACTGGGAGGACGCCGTGTGCGCACGAGGCCGACGGGAGATGCTCGGCAAGGGAAGCAGCAGCTCCGGGCTGCGCAGGCGCGGCTCGGCGTGGAGCGGTGGCAGGATGCTCCCCGGCGCCTTCACACCAGCACCCAGCGGAGGAGGAGGAGGAAAATCAGTCGGTTTCCTCTTTTAAATAGGCTGGAAGCTGCCCCTTGGCTCAAGCCAGGTCAGGGGGCGGTGCTGGGGGATGCTCGTGTATCCCCGGGGGGCTCCAGTGCTGTGGGGACAGGGGACCGAGGTTCAGCTGGTCCCCCGAGGGATCGGCTCTAAAGGAGCTCAGCTTTCCCCAGCATCCCTTCTCCTCCCTCCCATGTGGTGTTTGGGGGTAAGGATGGGCCACCCCCCACCCCCCCAGGGAAAATCCTGCTCGAAGCCCAGCGGTACCTGCAGCTCTGAGGTGAAACAGCCCAAAAGGAGGATTTGCCATGCAGGGAGGTTTGTGGATGCACCCAGCACCTTCCTGCCCGTCACCACCCAGCTCCACGAACAGAAGGAAGCACCAAACCAGCACAGAAACACCCATTGGCACTGGAGGATTGTTCTGCTCTGCACTGGGATCAGCTGGGGGCTGCTTTGCTCCAAACCAGAGGATTTACCTGAAGATGACGGCAAAGCTGGGAAAGCACCAGTTTGATTCGTTTATCCTGGGGCATTTCCCAAAGTCTCCTGAAACAGCCCCAAAATCCAGGTCCTGCAGGACAGGGCAGCACGTGTGTTTGGGGACGGCAGGTGGGAGCAGTTCCACATGGCAGGGGGTGGGTTTAGGGTCCCCAAAGGTCCGGCCTGGCTGTTGGAGGAGCCGTTGGTGTCAGCCCTGGGTGTCTGGAGGGGCATCTGGGGGAGCTGCTGGATGCTCTGGGCTGGTTTTCCCCTGAGGAGGGGGGAAGGACGTGAGCCTCAGTGCTTGCCCATCACTCGGTGTCTGACCCACGCCAAGGGGCTCTCCCTGTTATCCATGTGGGAAGAGCAGTGGGAGCATCCGACTCCACTGACCAATTTCTGCCCAGCTGGAGCATCTGGAAACAACCAAACCAGCCCAGATTGGCCCAATTTCCCACCTGCTGCTTCAGCCCCCTTTTTGGTAGAGTTTGAGATAACTCTGCAGGACGTGGATTCACCCCCAGTCCCTTCTTACCCCGAATCACCCATCAAGGAGAATTTTCCCTTTATCAGGATTTTCCCAATCCCAGCAAACCGAGGTCTGTGCCCTGCACCCTCACCAATCCTCTTTTCCCCCAAATATTGAGGTTTCACTGGTTGATCCCTTCGTGCACAAGCACCATTGCTTAAATCATCTGCTCCAGAGCCTGGGATGCTGAGGAAGTTCCCATGGGCTCAGGGCAGACCCAAATCCCCCCACACCTTGGGGGTACTGGGGCTGCACCCATCTGGCAGCAGGATCTTAAAATCTTCTTTGGAAAAGAGTTTGAAGTCGTTTTAATTGATGGAGGAATTGGGAGCAGGGAGCAGAAATAAATCAGAAGCGCTTTTGCACCTCTCAAAGCGGGTTTGGGAGCAGAGAGGCGTTGCAAGATTCGGGGAAAGCAAGAGAATTCCTCCTCCTGTTGGCTTTAAATAGGCGTTTTTTTACGGAAAAAGGCTGTGACAGAGCACCCGAAAAGAATCCGGGCGCGTTATTCATGCAGGGGGGTACCCGAGGGGCAGCATCACCGCTCCACACCCCACGGGGCTAAAGGGGTGATAAATTCCCAGCTCTTCCCCGGTCCCAGGGCCCGGCTGTTGTGGCGATGGAGGGAGCAGGGGGGAAGGTGACCGCCGACTCCATAAATATTATTGGGGCCGACGGGGCTGCGCGGGGCGGCGGGCGCAGACAAAGCGCCCATTGAGCTGGCGGCGGGGGCGCGACGGCCCAGCTGCCGCGGGGAGACGGGACGGGGGTCAAGGTCAGAGGTGGCCCCTGCCTGTATTATTCCACACACACACACACACCCCTTTTCTTTCCTTGTGCCCATAAAATTAATAAAGTGAACCGGGTATCAAGGGCTCGGCGTGCCCGCGGAGAAGTGGGTGCCACTCGGGTCGTGCATTACACCCACCCCCAAGGGGGTCTTTGCCCCTTGGGGACCCTTTGGGAGGCTGTTTAATAACACATGTACTGAAAGGGATGCACATTAACATCCCCAGCTCCGTGCTGGAGCACCCCCAGGACGGTGCCAGCCCTGCCGGGGAGCCCGTGCCCACCCCAAAGCACCCAGCACCCACCCTGTGCCCAGTTGTCCCCCACACCAGGGGTTTCCCATATGGATGGAGAACTGGTGCTGGGGCAAGGGGAGCCCCCACCAGCCCCATCCGCCCCCTGGGACTGGGGGGTTCAATCCTGCTGCCACAGAAACTTAGATTTTTAGAATATTTTGCTCCCTATTAAGCAATCCCTTAGCAACGCCTGTTTCCATGGCAAAGAGCAGAGAACCTCCATGCTGATGCTCAGCTTTGCCTCCAACTATAACCCAGCTCGTTTGATTTGGGTGCTGCCCCGGGGGTCAGGTCCCCAGCACCCACAGGGGGTCCGCACCCTGGGATGGACCATGGGTGCTTGTTCCAGGCTCCAGGCCAGGCTGGGGACACAAAGCAAGGGTGGTTATCTGGGAACAGGAGCTGTGCAGCACACAGAGCTGCTTCTTGCAAAAAAAAAGGGGGGCTTGGAGCACAGTGTACCCCCAAAAAGCTGGTCTCCATCCCCTGCAAGCCCAGCTCTGGAGGTCCTGGGGTTCCAAGGCAGAGCTGTGCCTGGCTGTGGGCTTTCCCCAAGCCTTAATGAACTCAGGCAAATGAGGCACAGGACAGGGTGCTGGTGGGTGCTGCAGCACCAAACCGAAGCGGGGAGGTGGGTGCTTCAGAGCCCGAGTTGGCAGGGGTTGGCACCCCACGGCATCTGCGCTTTGCCAAAGGGGCACGGGAGGCATTTAAAAATTGGGATTCCTGCAGGAAATCCCAATGGAATTTTGTAGTTTTCAAAAAAACCCAGCGATGTTCTATGCCCAATGTGGAAATTTCAAAGAAATGGGTTTAATTCTGATCTCTCCATCCTCAGTGGAAAAAACTCCACTTGGGAGCGATGACAGGTGCCTGGGATGGACCCTCCATGGGGACATTCCCTCTGGGAATCACCCAGAGTCCCCATTTTCCACCCCAGAGCCCCCAGACCAGCATTTCTGTGGGTGTGAGACCCCGGGCAGGGCTGGCATCACCGGGTTTTCCCTCTCCATCTCCCCGGGAGGAGAAAGGAAACGCTTCTTCCTCACCGCGCTTTTCTTCTGCTGCAGCAGTGAGGAATTCTTGCCCTGAAGGAGCCTTAAAACCTCCCAAATTTGACAGCCAAAAATAGCTTGTTTCCAAGTGTTCACCAGCCCTGATTTATTTACCCCGGTTATTTGAATCCATCGTGCGCTTTGAATCCCAAATTCCAAGCAGAATGGGGGAAAAAAAACCCAAAACAACTGCATCTGTCATTTAGACTCGTTTAGCAGGGGGGGATTATAATTTCTCCATGTCAAAAGGGTGTTCCCTGCACTGGGGGTCCTGGGGAGGGCTGGAAAAGCTGGAAAACATCCTGGTGTTGTTAACCCCTGGGATTCCCAAGCGTGCCAGGAGGATTTTCCCCAGCCCTCGCTGGCGGTGGGGGTGTGGGTGAGCAGAGCTCAGGGGGGCACCCGTGGGCTGGATTACTCAGGGATGTGGGAGCTGGTGCTGTCCCTCCCCCCACCCCCCCCCCGTGTCCCTCCTCGTCCCAGTCCCGCTGTGGTTTTGTGCCCCAGGTCCCAGCACCCAGCCTGGGGAGCAGCAAAAAGCGAAGTGCAGATTCCTGGTGCAGAAGGACTCGGGTTTTATATCCACAGGGCAAAGCCTGTGCCGGGGTGGGGGAGCATCCGTGGGCTTCTGATCCCGTGGATTTTCTTCCCGTCGGCTCTCGCAGCCCAAACCTCAGTCCCTGGTGGTATTTTGGGCCACCCGACACCGACCCTTGGCTCTCTGGAGCTCTGCGTAGCCAGCTTTGAAATGCTGGGGCAGTGGGTGACTTGCACAGGGTGATCCCCCCCCCTCCATGGGACCAGCGAGTGAGTGAGGACGGGGCTGAGGGGAGAGGAAGGCGCCCCCCATCCTCATCCTCCCCCCAGCTCCCCCAAAACAGGCTCGGCTCTTCTCACACACACACACACACACACCCCCGCCTCAGCCACGCTGCTGGGGAAGGGGCGAAATTAATCCCTATGGAAATTTATTTAAATGAATTCCCTGCCTGGATACTCAAGCTGTTCCCAGCCTGGCGAGGACGGGGCAGGTGGGGGAGGAGGGAATGCAGACCCCCCCCCCCCCAGGCACCCCAATTCCCACATCTCCCAGGGGTTATGCCCCCCACCCCCCCAGCAGTTGCCCCAGCGGTGCTGAGCTGAGCCACAGACCCAGGTTTGGGCCAACAAATTGCCCCAGGGCTCCGGGGGGGTCACTCCTGCCTCGCTCCCAGGTTGGAGCGGGGAGAAGACACCGATGGCTCCCGCTGCGCCGCGATGAATGTCTGGGGGGGGACACACATCTGAATGGGTTTGTGCTCCATAAGCCACGGGGCTGGGTCAATTTATTAGGGAAAAGAGAAATTAGCCGAGTGTTTTGATAAATAAGAAATACTGATTTTCCTGCCCCAAACACACCTCGGTTAATGAATTAATTAATTTCCCACCGGATGAGCTGTTGAGATCCCCACCCCAGCCCCCACACCCACGGGCTGCACGGATCCTCAGCTCGAGGGCTCTCCCCCCACGAGATGGGGGGGCATAGGGGGGGACCCCCTTGGCGACAGGGAGGCAGAGGAACCCCAAGCTCTGGGGAAGGGTGGGCAGCCCCCAAGTGCCCCCCGATCCCACCCAGCACCGCAGCCGCCCTCAGCGAGGGGGGCCCGGGGCACGCGCAGCCCCTGGACAAGGCTCCTTTGAGTGGGGCACAGTCGGGGCATTGTCGGCGAGGGGGCTCTGGGGAGGGGGTTTGGCGCGGGATCGTGGGGGGGAAGGCTGGGTTTGCAGGGGGCCAGGCTCTGCGGGGACCCCCTCGGGCGCTGAGCATCCTCCCCGCGCCCCGGTGCCTTCGCAGGAGCCCGGAGGGAGAGGAGAAGCATCGAGGAGGAGCTTTTTCCGAGCGTGATATTGGTGCTTGGAGCATCAGGCGATGGCGGTGCGTGCGAGCGCGCTCACGCCTTCCCCAGCCCCCCCAGGGGGCCGGGGGGGGGTGCCTGTGCTGATCCCCCAAACTCCACAGCCCACAGAGGGGGATGCAGCTGAACCCCAAAGCTGGCAGAGCCCCCGCTGGGGGGGGTCAGGGCTGGGTGAGGCAGCAAGAACGGGCACTTCGTGGGGATTTACGCCACGCAGCGCTCGTCAGGGCAGCGTCAGCACCCCAAAAATCACTGCCGAGGGCTGGGTGTGAAGGGGGAACACAAGGACGCCCCAAGTGGGGCATTAACGAGGACAAACTGGGGCTCAGGGCATGCGAAGCTGTGTGAGGGGAAGGCTGGGGGGGGACACGCAGCCATGGGGAGGGGGAAGCTGGAATTCGGGGAGGGGTACGGGGGTACGGGGCACCATGGCGTGGTGTGGCACCCCAGTGCAGGCAGCAGCTTACACCACGGGTGTTCATCCACAGGCAGCTGCCCGACAGCGTGATGGGGGCTTCGTGCCTGCACCCCACAGGCAAGGCACCAGGACCCCCCCCAAGTGACTGCCAGCAAGAACGTGAGTGACGAGGTGCCACCACCACGCACCCCGGGGACAGCGTTGAGGGTCAGCCTGCTCATAAGAGGATGAGGTGAGGATGTTTTGGAGCAGCCTGCGGGAACGGGGTGGGAGGTGGGGACCCCATGAACCCCCCAAGTCCCCCCCCAGAGCACTCACTGCTTTGGGAGCTTCGCCTCCAAGGTCTTGCAGGAGTTTTGCAGGACAGAACTCCTTCTCCTGCCCGAGCAGGAGCTCTTCTCCCCATCAGACATCAGCAGTGATGTGGCTTTTCATGCTCCTGTTATCACCTGCCCTCTTTCCAGATGTCCCAGGGGGTCACCAGCCACTTAAATACACACTGACCCCCAAATCCTGCTTGTCCCCGCTGCCAGACCCCGTTAGAAACGTCCCCAAGTGCACGGTGGCATGGGGACTGTGGGCTGCAGGGAGCTGGCACGGCGGTGACACGGTCACACAGGGACTTGGCCCCAGTTCTCACCGTGCTCACACCAGTTTCTCCCATTAACAGGTGACATGAGCGGATGCTGCGGGGTCCGGGTGACCAAGATTCCGCCATTCCCAGCCCTGGGGGGAGGGCTTGCTCCCTCCTTCTCTCCACTGCTGAAGCCAGACGTGCCTGGGGGGGTCTGCCCCCCACCTTGGTGCCAGATGGGGTGCATGAACCACGAGATGACATCCCCAGAGGGACACAGAGCCACTGCCAGCGAGCCTGAGGTGTTGGGAGGATGAGGAGAAAGGGAACAAAACCCCGTGCATTAAAGGTGTTCAAAGCCCCCACCCGTGTCACAGCCTGGTGTGTGAGCAGGATTGTGCCCCTCTTTCTTGCATGACCCCCCAAATCCATGCGAGACCCAGTGTCTGGGGTGGGGTCCCTTCTCAGCAGGTCAAGCTTTTATCTCACCAGCCCTCTCCTTCCCCATGGCAGGAGGCCAGGGGTGCCCCAGGAGGGTCCCAGCCCCACGGGGGGTGATGTCCTGTCCCTTTTGGGCTGGGGGGAGGCAGGAGCAGCCTGGCTTTGGGCTTGGCCAGCGTGGAGACACGCACATCTCACCTCACCCTCACTCCCTCGTTTCCACCCCAGACCTGGGAACTGGCTCTGGCCCCACTTTGCTGCTCCACAGGGCTCCCCGGGGGTGGCCCTGGTGGGGGACGGGTGGGACAGGCAGTGCGAACGGGGACCCCGGAGGGACAAACACCCAGCCAGCACCACTGGCTCCCAGTGCAGTGACTGGTTGCTCCAACCCCAGCTGGTGCCACTGGTCCTGAGGCTCACTCCAGCCCCACAGCCCCTATTTTTTCTGTCTTGAAGTCAAATTTCAAGGCAAAACCAGAGCCTGGAGAGCTGCAGCTCCAGGAGCAGATGGGGGACGATGCTCAGTGTCACCACAGAGGCTGGTGACTCCAGTTGCTCACTTGGCACTGGGGTGCTGGAGCCATGGAGCCGATGCCAGCTCCAGCCGTGGCTCAAGTCCCCTCCCCGGGGTGAGCTGTGGGGTCCCCCCAGTGCTTCTGGTGACCGCTTCAACACAGCGTGGGTGACACAGAGCCGGGCCAGCTCGCCTCGGGATGCACCAGGATGTCCTCACCGAACTCCCCGCCTCGGGACCCCCCCAGCACGTGCTCGCCCGCCGCCGCCGCTGCCCCAGACGCCCAAATATTGAGCTATCCATTAAATCCCCCCGGAGGGGGCGTGGGGAAAGGGCCGGGGAGGGAGCGTGGCAGTCTGTCATGCTAACCGAGGGGGGCTCCGCTCGGGGGACACGTCGGAGAGGTCTGAAGAGCAAGGAGTTCACAGGCCCTCTCCTTTTGTCATGCTAAAAGTGCAACACAGAAAATATATACAGGCAGCTGCTCGCCGGAGCGTGGAACACAAGTGATTTCTGCGGCAGCCCCGGGTAACGCGGCGCAGCCCGGACAATGCCCGCCGCCGCCTTTGTGCAAAATGGGAAACTTCTGCGGGGGGAACGGGCACAGAGAGGCTCCCGGCCCCGCCAGCTGCCCCCCAGCATCCTCCCGAGGCGCAAAGTCCCCGTGACAACCCGCGGCCGCCGTGTCCTTGGGGTGCCCCGGCTGCGGGACCCCTGGGGACTGGGATGTCTGGGCGTGGGTTCCAACTGGGTGGGCGCCACGTGGCTGCCAAGCCCCAGCCCTGGCACAGGGGGACTGGCACCCCCTCGCCAGGCTCAGCACTGGGGACCCCCCGTTAACTCAACAACTTTACAGCAGCTCCCTTTGCTGATGCTAATTCAGGCATCCCGGCAGGAGCGGTGTAAAATCAGTCCTCAAAGGGGCTTTTGTGTCCAGGGGGAGGGCAGACGGGCTGGGGGTGCTCCAAGCATCCATCTTCCACTTTTCCCTCCTTTTTTTTGTGTCTCGGCGGAGCTGAAAGCCAACGCCGTGGGGGCTGTGAGGGTCCAGGGGCCCTGCATTCGTTCCAGAGATGCTCAGCCACCGGTTTGTGCAGCTCCAGGGGCTGGCGCTGCACCCCAGAGCAAGGGCTGGGGGGCCTGGGGGGGCCAGGACACAGGTTGTGCCCGGCCAGCTCCCCTGTCCCCTGGTTTGGCTCACAGCTGGGGGCACCCAGCAGCCAGGCTGAGGGTGCTCAGGGGGGCTGGGGGGATTTTTTGGCATCACAGCCCCTGGGTTCTCCCCACCATCAGTGGAGGGGCTGCTCAGCGCCTGGTCAAAGGGCACACGGGGGCTGCATGCCCAGGCTGCCCTGGGGGTCTCTCATGGGGGGACGATGTGGCACCCCCCCCCAAGCCTGGGTACCCCAACCCGCGGGAGATGCTCAGGGCATGGGCAGAAGCGACATCTAGCGGGAAGCGCATCCCGTTTCCTGGGAGATCGATATCCATGGCAACCCCTCAGGGCCAGCAGCACCCTGCCTGGACCAGGGGCACCCACCAGCACCTGCAAAGCCCCCCAGCAGGGTGAGTGGGTGATTCTTGCCAGGAAGGGCTGTCACAGCCCTGAGCAACCCCGAGCTCTGCTGTGATGCCTGCAGACCCCACTGTGACACGGGTGCTGGCACCATGGTGGCCCTGTAGCCCTTTACCCACCGTCAGCTGGGGTGGGCTGCACCCAGTGGGCTCTGCCCTGGCCTCGTCCACCTTTGGTGCTCACAGGGAGACAATGGGGGAGGAATGCGGGAGAGGAGCCCGTTATCTCGCAGGGAAGACACGGGCAGAAGGATGTGCCAGGCAGGATGGCTGCAGCGTGCCCCGTGGCATCACTGCTGCAAGGAGGGCACTGGGGGGGGCAAAGGTCCCAGCTCAGCCAGCCCCGGGCCCAGGCTGGAGGAGGATGAGGAGGCCACGGGGATCGAGCTGCTGCCACCCAAACCTCTGTGCCATCCTCTGCCCCTGCGCACAGTGCCCGGGGGCTGCGTGCAGGGATGGGTTCCCAGCCTCAGCCTGCATGAGCCCTTGATGTCCAAGCACAAACCCACACGTGTGCACACACACAGAGGGCTGCAGGAACACGTACCGACACGATTCGGTTCGCATGTAGACGTGCAGCCGGTGCTGGGGCTGTCGCTGTCCCGCGCGGCGCAGCCGGGACTCGAACCCGCGACCTCGAGGCCGCGCGGGGACCACAGCTCCCAGGAGGCAGCGCCCGCGGAACCGGGCGCCGCGGAGGGCCCGCCCTCACCCAGCAGCGACTTCCCATTGGCTGACAGGCTGCCAATCAGAGGGAGCGAGGCGGCTGATTGGCTGGCGGGGAGCGGCGGCGGCGGGCGGGCTTCCTGCGGCCGCCTTTGCGCTGACCCCGGGCATGGTGAGCGTGGGCTGGGGGCCCTGGGGCGGGGGGCACTGCCCGGGGGGTGCCAGCCCGGGGCGGGGGGTGCATGCCCGGGGTGCCCCATAGCAGGGAGAGGGGCTGGGGGAAGCAGACAGCCCCGGCGCTGCGGGATGGTGGGGGGCTCCCCAGCTCCCCCCCGTCTCGGGGAGGTGGGGTGCCAGGCCGGGCCGCTGAGGGTGTCCCCGGCACAGGCGGTGATGGGGGTGCAGGTGGTGGTGAGCCTGCTGGCAGCCAGCCTCATGCAGAAGATGGCCCCGCACTGCTCCTTCGCTCGCTGGCTGCTCTGCAACGGCAGGTGGGTGGCTCGTCCCTCCCTGCTTGTCCCCTTGGGGACACCTGGCACCGCTGACCCCGACTGCTCCCTTCCAGCCTGCGCCGCTACAGGCACCCCTCGGAGGAGGAGCTCTGCGCCCTGGCAGGGAAGCAGCGTCCCAAGGCCAGGCGGGACAGGTCAGCTCAGCTCGTGGCTCCGGCGGGCAGGGGGGGACTCAACAGGACAAATATTGGGGGGGGTGCTCAGGGAAGTCATCCCGGTGTGCGGTGGGACACCCTGGCCCCAGACAGGCTGAGGGATGGTGCTGGTGACGAGGACCCCCAAACTGGGGACAGGGTGGCACCGTGGGACACAAGGGACGAGCCAGCTCTCGGCCTGCTGTCCCGAGCACGGGTTTCCCTCACAGGAGGATGAACGGTGTGACAGAGGACAAACCCCTCTCCGTGCCACGGGACATCGACCTCCGCCTGGACACCAGCCCCATCACCGCCGTGGATGCTCTGGGTAGCTCCCCCCTGCGCCCACTGCTCCCTCTGCACGCGTTGCCCTGCACTGGGGACCCCTCGTGTGTCCCCACGGCACGGTGACGTGTCCCTCTGTCACACCAGTGCTGCGTTATTTCCTGGAGTACCAATGGTTCGTGGACTTCGCTGTCTACTCCACCGCCGTGTACGTCTTCACCGAGGGCTACTACTGCCTGGTGGCCCCCCAGAAGGAGACCAACATCGGGGTGCTCTGGTGCCTGCTCACCGTCATCTTCTCCGTGTATCCTTTCGGGGTGCGGTGGCCTAACGACGCGGGTGCTGATGAGCAGAGGGGTCCTGTTGGTCCCAAAGCCCCCAAAGTTTCCTTGACAGCCCCCCCCCCTGCTCACAGCAAGGTCTTCTTCACGGTGATGGGCCACTACTTCCGCTCGGAGGAGGGGGGCGAGCGCTCTGTCTGCCTCACCTTCGCCTTCTTCTTCCTCCTCCTCGCCATGGTGGCCCTGGTCATCCGTGAGGACTACCTGGAGTTCGGCCTCGAGCCCGGTGGGTGAGGGTGGGACAGGGAGAGGTGGGTGGGGGGGTGGTCCCCAGGGGCTGTGGGCACCCCACTTATGGGGGGGGGTCGCTCCCCACAGGGCTGGCTGGCGTCAGCAGCAACCTGGAGAGCATCCTGAAGCAGCGGGGCTGGGAGTGGATGTGAGTCGGAGGCTGGGCAGGGAGGGAAAGGGGGGTTTGGGGAGATATTTTGGAAATCCAGGGTAGGAACCCCTCCAGGGATGGGGCCAACCCATCTCCCCCCCCCCTGCTGCCTTCTCTCTCCACAGGTTGCCCCTCGCCAAGCTGGCCTTCAAGCTGGGGCTGGTGGCCCTGTGCTCCTTCCTGGGCGCCTGCCTGACCTTCCCGGGGCTGCGCCTGGCCCAGACGCACCTCGACGCCCTCCGGCTGGCGGCCGACAGCCCCCTCGTCCAGTTGGGTGAAACTGGGGGGGGGGGGAGGAGGCGAGGGGGTCAGTGCTGGCATACCTGGGGCCAGGATCCCCCCAGCTCTGCGGCCGTAGGGCAGTGAGGAGGTTTGGAGGTGGGAGAAGGTGGAGGGGGTGTGGGTGAGGACCGGTCCCTGCCCACGGAGGGAGGGAGCGGGGGGGCACCAGGCTGCGTGGGGGTCTCTGACGGCTCTGCCACAGGGTCCAGCTCCACCTGAGTTTCCTGGCGCCCGTCCTCGTGGTGGTGATGTGGATCAAGCCCATCTCGCGGGATTTACTGCTCCACGCGCCCCTGGGCAAGCAGACGCTGCAGATGTAAGTGGGGCATCCTTGCTCCGAGGGGAAACTGAGGCACGGGTGCACCAGTCCACCTCCTCCAACACCAGTAGCTCCCCATCCTCCCCACCACTGCCACCTCTCCCATCAGACACCCTCCCTGGGACATGGGGGGGGTGATTCAGGACCCCAAGATGTCCCTGACATCCCCCTCCCCTTGCCCCAGCATGTCGGACTCTGCCTACACCACCACGCGCCTCTGGGCCATCGTGGGGCTGTGCCTGCTGCGCCTGGCTGTCACCCGCCGTCACCTCCAGGCTTACCTGGGCCTGGCCGAGCGCTGGGTGGAGCAGATGAAGAAGGAAGCCGGGCGCATCCCCGTCCTGGAGATCCAGCGCAAGGTGCGGGTGCGGGAGCTGGGGTGCAGCGGGGGTTTGGGGGTTCGGGCACGGCCGTGGGGCTCCTGCTGATCCCCACTGCCCACAGATCACCAGGATTTACTGCTACGTCCCCGTGGTCAGCCTGCAGTACCTGGGACCCATCATCCTCACCCTCCACTGCACGCTGCTCCTCAAGACGCTGGGTAAGGAGGTGGGGGGGGGATGTGGGGGGCACAGGGGCTCGGGGGGTGCAGGGTGAGACCTGCAGGTCACTGCCAAGCTGTCTGGAGTCGTGGTGTGCAGTTGGCGTGGGCTTCATGCATGCAGTGAGCGTGCTGGGACTCAGCCACCAGCACGTCTGTAGCAGGGGGATGGGGCTGCAGCGCAGGGATGGACCCCCCCCAAACCTGTCCCCTCTGTCACCCAGGGCACCACTCGTGGGGGCTGTACCCAGAGCCCCCTCCCTTCCCTGCGGCAGCAACAGTGGCACCAGCACAGCCTAGCAGCGAGGACGGGGAGGACGTACGTGCCGCGGTGGAGCAGATCACCGGTGCCTTGGGTGGCATCTTCACCCCCCTCTTCTTCCGTGGACTCTTTGCCTTCCTCACCTGGTGGGTGGCCGCCTGCCAGGTCGTCACCAGCCTCTTCGGCCTCTACTTCCACCAGTACCTGGCAGCCTCCTGACTGGGGAAGCTGGGACCTGCCTTGGGGCGCAGTCGGTGCCCGGGTGCTGCTCCCCTTGCTCCTGCCACGGCCGGTTCCCCCCTTTGCACGTGCCCATAGCACACGTGGACACGCACACGGGGACATTTCTGCCACCAGCTCTCGGCAGGATGGGTGTCACCCATCCGGGCTGGCGTGGGCAGCGCCTGCTCCTGCTGCCTGTCACCACCGTGCCTGCTGTCCCCCCACCACCGCTCCAGGCTGCATCCCTCCAGCCCCTCTTCCCCTTCCCAGCCCCACGCGGTGATGGAGGAGCTGAAGCCCCCCAGGCTCTGTGGCAGTGGCTCCCCCAGCCCCGGGCAGTGCGTGCCACGGCAGGGATCACCCCTGCGTGGTAAAGACCTCAGAGCCAGGCTGAAGCAACACCCTCACTTACCAACACAGGCTTTGGGGTTTGCTCTGCCCAGTGTTTGCCTCCACTGGCTGAGGGTGAATGTATTTTTGTAGGGTCGCTGCTCTGGCTGGCTGGGTCAGAGCTCCTTGGGGTCACCCTTCTGCTTTGTGTGAGCTCCTCAGGCCCAGCAGCTTCAGCTGGTGGCTGGTTCAGAAATAAATAAAGTCACCCAGAGTCTGAAAGCTGCTGCTTTGTTTGCACTTTGCAGCCCTGAAGGCCCTCGAGCAGGGCAGGGGGTGCCAGGGGGCAAGGGCATGGCCTCGGGGGAGTGGGTGAGCAGCAAAGCCCCACGTGCATTATTGCAGGAAGGGGTTGAGCACTTGGACAAACCCTACAGCCCGATTCCATCGCGTTCACCCCGCCACAGCCTCACTCTGTGCTCACTCCTGGCCCTGCCCTCAGCACTGGGATTGTGCCCCGGCTGATAAAGCCCTGCTCAGCCCAACAGTGGCTGCACAGGGTGGGGACAGGGTCTGCAGCCCCTCATCCATCCCAGCCAAGCTCTTCCCCACCGCACAGTGGGTGCTGGTCCAGCTGCATGAAAAAGGATTAGCAGGTCTGGGCTGCTCAGAGAAAGGAAGAAGGGCTCTGATCCTATTTGATAGCCTTGTAATGGTCTTAATTCCCTCTTGCTAAGGGCCGAGATGAGAAGGCAGCCCTTTGCCTGGTGTTAACAGGGCTAATCCCAACAGCCCTCCTCCTCCTCCTGAGTGCACAGACACAAAACATGATGGGGAAATTCCCCTTCAGCAAAGGGCTGGGGAAAGCAGAGCCCAGCACAGGACCAGGAGGAATTCAGCAAGCTGTGGGTGGAAAAGTGGAAGGAAGAAGCGATTCCCCCAGGGTGAGGATGCAGAGGGACCTGTCCCAGCCTGCACTGTCCCATTAAAACCCAGTCCCACTGCCTTGATGGCTCATTTATCTAATTTTCCTTAAGCATGTGGAGGAAGCAGCCGGGGGCTGAGCTGGCGGGGAGGTCTCCGTGGCAGGAGGATGGTTGCTAGGGCCTGGGGTTGTGCTGCATTCAGACATGCAGACAGTTCCTCCCCTGAGATGTGCCCAGACGTGACCCTCTCAGGCAGGGACAATGACTGATAGACTAGCCAAGAGCAGGAGACAGATCCACAGGCGCTGAAATTGGGCCACATCAAATAAAATGAAAGAGCCCCCCTGTCTTCCTCTCCCCAGAATTATTTTTACTCTGCCTTTGCTTTATTTTGAAGAGGGTATGGGCTGCTCTGCAAAGGGCCACGCTCGGGCACTCAGCAGAGGGGAGCAGCTGGGACCAGGAGGTTTTGTCACTGCAGAGGCTCTGCTGGCACCAGGAGTCCCTGCTGTGACCCAGCTCGCGTGGTACACACTGACCTTCAGCGTCTGCTGAGCCTCACTTGGCAAAAAAACGTGGTCTGAGGAGCGGGCTTGGACTGCAGCAGCTGCTGGAGATCCTCCTGCATGCCCTGGCAGGGGGGGAGCCTGGAAGCCAGAGCAGGGATGGTGCCCTCAGCCGGCACAGGCGAGAGCTGGTCCGGGAGAGGTGGACAGGGACTGTTCTCCAGCTCTGCCACAGGCTTCCTGCAGTCTCTGGGTGGAACAACCAGGACATCAGCTCTGTCCTGGCTTGCAGGGAGCAGCAGTGGGCTACAGGGGGGTCACTGGGAGGGCTGGACCTGCCCTCGATGCTGCCATCCACCTGGTAAGGATGGCAAAGCATCGCAGTGTCACATCCACGCTGGACCTGAAACGCAGCTGAAAGCCCCAAAAGCAGCAGCCAGGGGGTCCCCAAGTTCGGGGGAGCTGCCGGGCCATGGCTAAGCCGACAGTGCCACCTGCTGCCATTGCACACCCGGCCCCGTCCCACACCGCAGGGCTGGGGACAGGGCCAGCAAAGGCCTCCTCGGGGGGAACCACGGGGTTTGAACCATCTCCAGAGCTGCTTTCCTTCCTTCAAGCTTCCCCCAAGTTCCATGCAGGGTCCACAGCACCGAGCCCTGCACTTTGTAGGGTACGAGCAACACCTAACAGGAGACACCCTCAGAGAGCCTGCAAAGTCAATTAGAATTTTTTATTAAATATACATCTCCTCTCTTGGCACAAATCTTAAAATATATAAACATTATATATAACAAAGTGTCTTCACTGCAATAAAATAGAACTCCAGATCCAAGAAAAAGCAGTCGAAACCTGACACACGCATACAGACACGCACACATCGATGGTGAGGACACGTCTTGACAAAAAGGCATTTAACAGTGTTTGTGCTAATAGATGCATAGACCACACAGGCAGTGAACAGTGCTGGGAAACCCTGCATCCCATGGCAAGGCAGGGGGAGATGGGGACAGCGTGAGGAATCAGCCCCTACAATTAAAAAAAGGCTATTTTGTAGGAAGGCCACCTCTTCCTCCAGCCCAGTCCAGGTGAGGAGGGTCCACAACACGTTCTGGCTCCCTCCCAAGTACCCAGTCAGGCACTGGAACTGGTGTGGGAAGTATCCCACCGCGTTTCCTCCTCCTCCTGCCCACCCTGGACTGGCACCGGGGTTGCCATGGTGCTTCTGCTCAAAGTTTCCTTTCATGTGTCATCTGCTTTCGTGTCAAAGACACCCGAGGGTGGAGATGACAGCGCTCGAGCTCTGCTGGGTGGAAGGGGGTAAGAAGTTAACAGAAGTACCACTACTTCTCCACAGAAGCCATGAAACTGCTTTTGGGGAGCTCCCACAGCGTACCGATGCCGCACCACAGTACCACCCCATGGCAATGAGTGACTTCGTGCCCCTGGAGACCACAGCTCCTCTCCTGACCCTTCCACCACAGTCCTGCCAACCTCCAGCTGGCTCTGCCTCCCCCAGGAGCCAGCACAGGTCTGCACGGGGCACGCAGGGCAAAGGGGTTTGCAAGAAGCCAGCTCAGATCCCACCCCTCACACAGCCAAGTTCTCTGACTGACCCTCTGAAGCTCCCAGAAGGAGAAACCCTGCCCAGCAAGCAGCCACTTTCCCAGAGCAAGTGGGCATCACGTGGAGGTACCACAAGAGGAAACAGTAACGCGCAGCAGCGTCTCACAGCTCGTGAAGGAGAGGTGCTAGGATGGACAAGTAGTTAAGAACCTTTCAAAAAACCCTTCAGTCTCATCACCTTTAACTTCTTGCCCCCTCCCCACGCATTCCCAGGGGTGGGAAGCCCAGCTGGGTTGTTCAGGCATCGCTCTCAAAGCTGAGATTTTGTCAGTTTGGATGCATTTCATTGGACCTGATTTCCTTGAAGTGCTAGTGCGGGACCAAAGGTGCAGAAGCAGGGAGGGAGGGAAGAGCAGAGAGGGAGAAGAAAAGCACAGATTAATGTTTGGCAGTAAGGAACAATGAGACATGACTTGCAAATAAAACCAAGGGATTTGAGAAGAATAAAATGAAAAAATCGGGGAATTTGGGGTAGTGAAGAAGTTCTAAAGGAAAGAAGGACTAGAGAATATTCCTGTCTGACTTGTCTCCTTTCTCAGAGCTAAAGGCAATGGAGCTTCTTGGCCAGCACACAGACACCCTCCCTTTCCAAACCAGCCTGCCCAAAACTCCTCAAGCACTCACTCCAGGCAGCAGAGCGCTCTGGAACATCTCGATTCATGCAGGGATTAAGAGGAGGGAATAGAACACTCTGTTTCTCCTTTTCTACATTCAAATCAAAGAAGGAAAAAAAAAACCCCACAAGCTACTTAAACCACCCCAAAGCAATAACACCCAGTTACTCTCAACACTTTCACCCAAGTAACAAAAGCACCAGAACCATCACAGACTGAATTCAAAGATCTGGCTCTGAACAAACAGCCTGCAAAACTTGGGAAAAAACGTGTTTGGCTAAAATTCCAGTGAGTTAAAGTCAGGTGCAGCTGCTAATTAAGGAACAACTTATCTGAGCCCAATGCTTCCAAGCCTGGCTGTGCTTCAGGTCGTGTTTCTCAGGAGTCCCCAGGCTCTAAAGGAGCTGCCTGCACGGGGGGCGATGCCAGGGTCAGCCAGCCAGGAGCTGCCCCCTCCACAGCCTCCTGTTTATTTAATACATGAGCTGCCCTCCAACGTGGCAGAGGTACCCTGTGCAGATCTGCCCTCCCATTCAGTCCCAAACAAGAAGCTAGTCATCCAGTGTAAACCCTTTCCCAGTCAGGACCCAGGAGGAATTAAGCCACCTCTGTCACCACAGAGGTTTGGTGATGCTCAGCATCTCTAAAACAAGGTCACCTGTGCTTGCCTCTGAGCTGACCTACTGTGGGGCACAGGAGCCTGCTCTCACTTGGATGGCACAGTTCAGGTGCCACGTGTCTTCACGCAGTACCCATTGACTCTGCTCTGAACTGGCAGCCTCCAAGCTGAGAGGGAACCTGGCATGGCCTGAACACACAGCCAGACACACATAGACACAGGCACAGTCAGCAGCTGACCCCCCTGCTTGCTGGTCTGTACCTCACTTTTGTGGTAGGATGCAACTGCCGTGGTACTCCCTCACTGGGCCAGACAAGATAAAGACAAGAGCAGACGTAATCGGCTTCTCCATTGGAGAAAAGAAATCAGAGCTCTTGCAAAGGACTGAACACAAGCTCACCCAAAGGAAGAGAACAGCTGATCATCTTCCACCAGCAACAGGAGCAAAAACCAGATGGAATTCATGGCTGTCATTTCTAAAGACTCCGACAACACCACCACCTCACGTTAATTACAGGGTAAGTCAGCCCATCATCATCATCATCATCATTTGTGGGCTTGGAGGCAGAAATTCCTGAGGTTCACACCCCACCCATCCACGACCACTAAAGAATTGATGGAGCCCAGGTGCTCTGGGAAGAACGTGCACGCCGATACCGCAGTGTGTTGGCTCTGTGCCACGTTGCCCACAGAATGGAAGTGGAGGTGCTCGGTTCCGGGGGGAATCATTTGGCATCACAAGCAAGTTATGCTCCAAAGAACAAGTGCAAAGACAAAAGGGAGGAGGAAGCTATTTCTACCAATTGTGCAATTGTCTCCAGCCCCACGAATAAAGCCATGACACGAGGCTCAAACAACAACAGCTAAAACACACCAGAAAAGGACAGGTTTTCAGTTATGCCTTATTTTTTCTTTTATAGATTATGGACTGCATCGGCTGGAAAGGGATTTTTAATCTTGGTTTAGGTAACCTGGTTCTCAGAGAAGTCTAAAGTTTGCTCTGACCTCTCTTGCACTCCAAATTCAATATAGGAATGGAACATAAAACCAAACCACCCTCAAACCTCTGTTTCCCTGAAGATGGATTTGAAACAGGAACGCTGAAAGGTTTACCATTCATTTTCAAATTGCAACTGGAAATGATTTCTGAAGAGTCAGTACTGGTTGTGCTCTCCCAAGGACACAGCTGGTCCAGAGGAACTCCAGGAATGAAAGCAGTGGGCTTAGGTGTGAATGGAGGGGACACAACCTACACAGCAGGCACCAGGAGA
Organism: Podargus strigoides; assembly: GCA_028020825.1. Taxonomy (NCBI): domain Eukaryota; kingdom Metazoa; phylum Chordata; class Aves; order Caprimulgiformes; family Podargidae; genus Podargus; species Podargus strigoides. The sequence continues at coordinate 1,408,645 of CM051649.1, forward strand.
CAAGAAGGTTGTTCAGAAGCAGGGCCAGGAGCTCAAGTCAACAGCTCGGCCACGTTCAGCAGCCGTGAGCAGCCTTTTGGGGGAGCTGGGTCTGCGTCACACGTGCAGCTTGGAGATGTTTGTTCTTGCACAAAGCAGCAACAATAATACTGAAGGATAAAAATGCTTAAGTTTTAAGTATGTAACACTTCCTTTTCTAGTGCATCAACACTGCAGTCTGCCAAATCCCTCCGAAAACGCTGCCTTGAGGACCAGGACAACAACAGGAGGGGCTGGGTAGCCTGAAAACACTGCTGCAGTTTGAGGCAATCCTGTTTGTGAATCCAGGCACGGCCCCTACAAACAACACTAACAACAAACATGAGAATCTGGTTTACAAAACCACTTGGAACTTTCCTCCCCTGCTGCCTGCAGTCTTTGGTGATCTCCAAAGCAAGGGCTACTTCATGCAACACAACCCAGAAACGAGAAGAACGACTGAAAAAGGGGCAGCGTTTCTACCTGGAGCTCACGTTCAACTCGCAGAACCAAACAAGTGGCCTGGACCTGTTCCCTCCTGCTGTGTCCCATTTTCATGGTAACTGATCCTCACAGGTCAGAGGGAGCCAGAATTCCCCCCAGACACACTGGGATGTTGCACTTGGCAGACTGCCTCGAGCTAACACGTGTTCAGCGAGCGAGAAGTGCCCACCGGGAGCAGCGGTCGCTTCCCAGATTCAGGGGTTCATTCCAACAGCACCGAGTCCTCTCTTTCATCATCCCCCACTTCATCTGCCCACAGAGACCAGGTGAGGAGCCAGCAGCAGCACAGGTTTGTTTGAGAGGCTCCACTCCCAGTATCAAAGAGTAATACAGAAGGGTGAGGCAGCTACTTTAGAGGACTCAGTTCTGCAGAATTGGAAGGAGGATTTTGTTTTAGGAAAGGGTTAGTTTCAGGTTGAGGTTTCCAAATAACTCAGAGGCTCATTAAAAAGGAAAAAAAAAAATAAAAAAAAAAATCCAACAACAGAAAACAAACCCAAAAGGTAAGTTCTCAGCTGCAGGAGAGCAGGTACAAAGTGAGGGAAGGCTAGCATTGCTCTTTCTACACGTGTTGTACTTTTCCCCAGCAAGGGCTGTGGGGATTAAGCTACTACCTTTCAACATTAGTGCTGTGCTGTAATTTACGGAGAAGGATCTGCGTCAGGTCAAAGGTTGTGAAGCTTATTCCCACTGCAATTGGCCCTTTGACCCAGTTCATGCTGAGTCCTTTGTACAAGCCACGGATTAGTCCCTCTTCTCTTATGATCTCCTGCATGGTGAGAAGGATGGAACTGTACGTGTGTCCCAGAACCCCCGCCGTCTGCATTCGCCGGCGCACCACGTCCAGGGGGTAAGAAGCTGACTGGCCAATCAAGCCTGCGCAGGCACCAAACAAAAGCCGTTCCGGAGGGGATGGCTGCGACTTCCCGCTGTGATCTGGGAAAGAGAAAGCAGCAGAGAGGAGAAAGCTTCTTGTAACAAACACACGATTAAGGTCAAGTGGGCTAAGAGCCAGAGAGAGGACCGAGTGCCGGAGCTCCTGAGGTTTGGTTCTCAACTTGGTTGTTAGCTGACTTGGTAGGTAACCAAGTCCTTCTGCACGCGGGACTGGCACCTCCTCGTTGCCCTGCGAGACAGAGACACTGCTTTTCTGCAGCTTGCCTTCTCCAGAGTCTGGAATTAGAGAGATGGGGGCACAAGGCATCCTCCACAAGCACAGAACCCTGCAGTTGGCTTCAAGGCCAGGAAAAGGACTCATACCCCTGAATTTAAACATCTTGAGTTGGCCAAAAGCCTACAGCATGTCACCTGAAAGCAAACCAAGCTGCCTTTACCTGCGTGCAGTTTCTTCAGTGTCTCATAGGTGAAGAAGCTGAGCCCGGCGTACGGAATCACTCCGAGGATGGTTGGTGTGAATCCCCTATACAACGTCTTCAGCCCTTCCTCCTTGGATATTCGGATGAAGACATGAACAATATTGCTGTACCTAGCACGTGGACAGAGGAAAACCAAATCTGTGCTGGTTAGTATTGGTAGTATTTCCAACAGGACTTTCTGAAGGCTCAACAATTAATTAATTCGGCTCTGAGCTCATCAAACAGCTCAGAAGGGATTTCAGAAGCCTGTCTGCAAATGGAGAAGCCAGTCACCAGCTCTCCTAGAGCCCTATCACACCGTGCCATCCTGTCTGTTAGAGCTCTTCGGAGGCATGGTGCCAGCTGACCTCCTAGAGAGCCAACACACAGGTTTTTCTAGCAAGGTCTTTGGTATCCATCTCCTTCCAGCCCCTGGACTAACCAGGACTCTGGTCATTTAACCAGTGCTCAGACCCCAGGAGGAAAAGGTTTATTACACCAAAGGCTCCGAGCAAGAAGTGACCCAGAAAACGGGAATAAAGTCATCTGACCTTAACAGAAAGTTCTGCATTTGTTCGTGGTGCTTGTACTTGCTTTCGTTAGGCACTTACATCTCCTTCGGCGTGACAGCCATGCGCGCACGGACCATATCCAAGGGGTAGGTTAACATGGCAGCCGTGGTGCCTGCCAGAGAGCCAGCAATGAATCGAGGGAAGGGTGTCAGCGCTCTAAAGTAAGGTGAGAGAAGAGACCAAACAGATCACCTGGAGATGGAAATACTAAGTGGCTTCTGAGGATGGCTCTACTCTATCTGCTACTGAGTCCCTTTCCCTGCCTGTGTGCTGGAGTTGGCGGGGGGGGTTCAAGCAGCTGTGGTTTGCCACAGCCATTACAGATGGAGGCTTAAAGAAAATCTCTGTTGAGGACAGCAAGCCTGACTTTGGGTGTCTCAGACACCACACACCCAAAAGCAAGAGGCTCAGGCCACATGCACAGCTCGGATAACAGCACAAGGCTGGATCTTGTTGCTTCTCCTGCAAAGAAAAGCTCTTTGTTTTGCCTGCCCACTCTCTGCCCAGGGAAGTGCTAACTCAGTGTCTAGGCCACTTCTTGCTCACGCCTCTAGAAGACAGGGTGGTTTTCTCACAGAGATCTCCCCTGTGCAAAACTAGAAGCCCAGCCCTTTGCTTAGCCCCCTCACACACCCTGTTCTGCAGAGCCACCACGAGAGGGGCCAGCACGACACCAGCTCAGCAACAGAGCAGAGCAGTGTGCTCCCCCCCTACAATCTATGGCCCCACCACCTGCTCCTCTGCAAGGATCAGAGCCACGCTGCATCTTACTTTCCCTGGAAGCCGTAGTAGCTCCCCAGGAGCTGCTTGTACTCCTCGTGTGCACAGAACTGAATGGCAGCGTAAGGGATGACGCGGACCATGGTGGCTGAGTTCCCTCGCCAGAGACTCCAGAAGCCTTCATTGAGGTAGGTGCGATAAATCAGCCTGTAGGCTTCCTGCAGGCAACAGATCAAAGGTCAGGCAGGGAGATCATGATAAGAGGGAGTCCAAACAACAGAGGGGGGAAAAGGTGACCCTATAGCTTAACCTCTCCAAATCCTCCTTCCCACCCCAACCACTGTAAGCTGGTATCAGCTGTTCACACTCACAACCCTGGCTCCAGAATAAGACAACTAAAACATCTTCTCTGGGGAGACCAAATCAGATACATTAGAGCAAAAAAGAACTGGAGTCAGGATGACAGAATGTTACACTCAAGACATCTTCATTTTCCCAGTGAGGGCAAGGCACAGAGCTGAACTGCTGTTTGCACAAACCATTTCTCCACCCAAATTAATCTTCTTTAGTGTAAGACAGAAACATTTGGATTACCCATATTAGCACAGCACACGGGCAACGAAACATCCAGCAAGCCATGACAGAGATCAGCTCCCAATTTCAAGGGTCCTATGTGCTCTGAAACAACTCCAGTGGTGGTTGGGGGAAAGAAAACAACCATCAGAGGAGAACAGAGCAAAAGCCCCGAGTGATGCCACAGCATTTACTGCCATGTCACAGGTAGAGCCTGGAGTATGGAGGGGGACTGAGGCCCCTCTGCTAAGCACTGGGCAAAAACATGGAAGAGCACTGTCCTAAGGAGTATTATAAACAACACTGTTTCCAGTCTTTCCCCTCTATGCTCTTTCACTATGAGTGCTGCTGATAAAACCCAAGCAGGAAAGTGAAGTAAATACAAAGAAAAGATGCTGTTAGGGCTATTACTACCATTAATCAAACACTTCAGGTCAACAGGAGACAGACACATCACCTCACCTTGGCAGAAAATCTCTTTGAAGACACTAAAAAGAAAAAACGAGCATTAGGTCTTGTGATACATTTAGATGGAGCAAATAAGCCATACAGGTATTTTAGCTAAGGGATAAAAATAGAAGCAAAAGAATCAATGTAAGAGAAAACAGATTCTTTATAATAAACAAAGATTTTCCAGTGGTAAAGTGCTTATGAACTCTCTTTAGCACATGCATTCATTTTTCTACCTACTGTTATGCAAACTCTCAGTTTTGTCACACTTTTTACTTTAATAAATGAATAAGATAAAAAAAAATAATATAATCAAAACTGCACCAACCACTGATTTCAGTCGAGCATTTCCATGCACAGGTTCCGGGCTAATGCCAGAATCCAGCAAAGAACTGGTCTGTGGAGTGAGGCTCCACGCAAGACTGGTTTCATCCTAGCAAAACTCAAATGAACACTCAGTTTCTTTCCTTGCATCCATTCAAACTGACAGCATCTCTTTAACTAGGTAATACACGAGGCATTTGGAAGCAAGATTTATTTGGCATACAGCAGCTCTGTTTTGTAACGTTCCTACAGCAGAAAGGAGAACCAGGCTAAAACCCCAGCAGCAACGCTAATGAAACATGGTTCCAATTAAGTGTCTGTTGCAGTTTCTCTCAGCCTCCTTTGAGACTTGTAACCTCTCAAGTGTATCAAACAATCACATGCAAATACATTTTCACCACGCTGCTCCTTTATGCAGTTCAACACTTTATTTTTATTTTTTTTTTAAGAAATAAAAACACCTCAGTAACTGATTGCAGCTGGCTCTGTGATGGAAAAGGGCTCTTCTCCCTCTCCTGCAGGAAAATTCCTCAGTCTCCAGTTGAAGGGACAACCTTCCTACACTCACACGACCCAAAGATGCTTTCCCTCTTCACAGACAAGGGAAGAGGCCCCAGATTAAAAACCTTCAGGAGAGCAAGAGACTAAAAAACCCATGAGACACTAAGAAATTGGTCAGAACGGGCACATTTTAATCATATCCTTTGCTGGGAGCTTAATGGGCCAAACCAAACAGGCCTTTTAATAAATGTTAGGCCTGTAGAAATTAAAGGTGATTTATGCAGGCAGTTGTTGACTCACCCCAGCTCTGCAGTTTTCATCTCACCTCTGATCCTGACATTCCCAACCTCAGATGAACTACAGTGTTTGTTCTGGTGAGAAAGCACAGCATGTGCTCCTCGCTGCCCAAGCATCTGGTCACAGATGCAATCCCAGCCTGCAGCCAGCCCAGGCTTTACCTCCCTGATCTATATCCCTGCTACTGCAGACCTCAGCCCCTGCCCTGTTGAGAATGAAAATCATGTCAAATGAAAGTCAATTCGAAATTAAATCCCATCCAGGGATTAGATTAAACCCACCCAATTCATTTAATCTGGGAGGTCAACCAGATGTAAAATTCTCAGCCTCACCAAATGGCTCCTGTATTAACTGTCTGCACTCTTCCCTTCTCAGGACAATCAGGGTGGCTGACAGCTCCTGCACTGACACAGAGGAACTGAGCAGAGCCCATGATGGGGCTGAATCCCAAATCCTGCTAAACACGTGAGGATTTTCTATTCCAATCAGCCAAATTTCATTTTCAGCTAATTTTACGGGTTCTCAAAAGGGCTTTGCCATGCAAAGCTAGGTGTGCCTCCTGCAGGACTTACTAACTTCAACTCAACCCAAACAATTCAGCTGCCATACAGTGCAACTGTTTGTCAAGTGGCCAGCCAACATCCACGAGGCATCGTCTCCAACCAGCACCACGTGCAGACCTCTGCCTGACCACCACAAGGCTGGGATCTGGTAGCATGGGACAGATGTGCAGCTGCAATAATCCTCCCAGGAGCCAAACTAGAGCTTTTCTGACTCAATTCATTGTTGTAACATCATGATTCTCTCTGCATCCTGCCAGGTGTCTGCAGACTGAAGGAGGGAGAAGTGCTGGAGAGGCTGTATGAGTGGATCAGAGAAGCTGCCTTGATTCCTGCTAACAATAAAGTAAGAGCATTTTGCAAAAGCCAACGGGACTCACCTTGAAACATGATTTTTGTCCTATCCAGTGGAGCTACTGCAGTTTTAGCCACAGCACCAGCCAACGCTCCAGACATCAGGGAGTTGAGCACTTTCTTTTTCTCCTGGCTATCCTGGAACGAAGCATTGTGCAGTAGGACACAGTCAATCCTAAGCAAAAAGTTGTAATATTTTCCCCTTCAAGGAACTTGGGTCAAAATTCTCTTCAAAACTTTAAGCACAGTAAATTCCTGGTCAGATCACGAAGCACAAAGATTAGACTTGTCTGCCAAGAGGCAAAGTTCCAAGGTCTGCCACCTCTCACACAGACTGTTTCTCCCTGTTAAGATTTCTAAAAGCTAAGCCACTACTTCCTCAAGATTCAGGCATGTAGAGCAGGTAAGTTTCCTTCTTGCCCTTCCAGTAACACACCTTGTTCCCAAGATCCTCAGAACAAAACAAGGTTTCCCACTACGATAAATGGAATGGAAGTGGTTTTGTTGTTGACATTCCTGCCACAGCTCATATTTATAAAGCAGCTATCTTCTCCTAACACACTGGCAGAAAGCAAGTGAAGGACTTGAAATCTTACACCGTGAAGGTTATGGACTGAAAGACAAGCCAAGACAAGGCTTAAGAGCGTTAACTTCTGCTGTGCTTTGTGTTTTCATGGAGAAGAGGCATCAACATTTTTCTTTTTTCAGATTGTTTCACAACTAAAAAGTTAATGTTTATTATCAAAATACATGGTTCAGGTCAGTTTTTCCTTCCAGGCTCTGCCTGCCTGGTGTTCAACACAAGGGCAGCCATGCAAAGGCAGCACTGTGTGAACTTCAGCCTGAGTTTTGGTCTAAATCAGACCAAGGTTCAGCATCACCTTCTCTTCCAGTGTTTCTAAGAGTTAGAAACCAAGACTTGTGTTTCTCTTCCCAGCTCTGCCACTGAAGACTCAATAAGACATATAACCTTGAACAGGGAACACAGCCCTGCCTGCATGTCAGCAATGCCCAGCCCCTTCCCAGAGGGCTGGAACTGCTTGGCTGTCCTCAGAGAAAGCAGAAGTCACACATTACGTGGCTTGCACACACATTGCAACTCGTTCAGGACTCCACAGCTCAAACCCCACCAAGATGCTTCCTTGGGACAGCAGCCACACAGCTCTGCTCTCAAACCCACTGCGCGTACCCAGCCATCTCCTGCTCTCACCTCTGATGGAAGATGGGTTGATGTGACTGGCTCCACATCCTGCCGTTTGAAATCCACTGGACCTTCTCTCACACCATTACCCATACCAGTTGCACTTACAAGTGGGCAGAAGAGCTATGGCTCCTGAACTGAAAATGAGAACAAAGCAAGAATTAGTGTCAAAAGTAGGAAATATGAGGGTAATAAAAAGGAAAGAGGAGTGACCTACTCCCAGGGCCATTTTCAGTAGGAAAACCCCTCTCCCAAGCACCCAAATGAAGAACACTTCCAGGATCCTTCATTTAAGTGTATGTGTAGGGGGGTACTTTAATGCTGTGTAAAAACTGTGCTGATTGTATTCACTCATTCCAGCCCACAAGGAGCTCAGCTGAGGGTCACATCAGCAAAATACCTGTAGTTTCTAGAGAGAAGAATCAGATCCTGCTCTGTCCTCTTCCACCACTTACAGTGAGGACTTTGGTAGCTACTTGCTCCGACTGCTGAGCACCTCAATATCGGAGAAGTCACACAGAAATTTAAAACCCAGCCCTGGAAATGGAAAAAATAGTCACAGCAATAAGTCCTGAAAGCCTGCCAGAAGCAATTGGAGGTTATTTTAGGGAAGAGATAGATCCAATGCCTCACACGTGCCACAGAGGCTGTTTTGGTGACTCCAGTGATCTGACTGAGCGCAGCACAGTGGTGATTGCAGAACTGTTGCAGTGCAAGTGTGCCCAAACTGCTCCCCAGTTCTGCCACCGCCTCCTCACGTGTCCTCCAGCAAGTTCCTTCCCCTCTGCCTTGCTCCAGTGCCTAGGAAACCTCAGGCACAACAGCTTGCTTGCTTGGAAAGGCCGTCTTCAGCCTGTTTGTTTTTTTTTTCCCCTTTTTAACAATCTCTAAATATTATATGCTTGTCAGCACCTTTCATACTTCCTGACCTATTCCCCCTCCCACCCCACATCGCTCTCATAAATTAGTGCCAGGCTTCACTTTCAAAAGCCCTCGGTTGCAGCGGAGATGTTAATGCCAAGCCAGAGACAGAGCAGCTCTGGCTGTATTCGTGCATGACCAATTTGGGGTGATGAAGCTGTGCGTGACCCGCGCTCGGTCCGAGGCAGGACAAACACACCTGGGCATCTTTAATGCCAGACAGCACTCGCTGGAGCTCTGGGAAGACACATATCAAAGTGTTTACAACTCCTGAGGGTGCTTTTGAAAAGAGGAGGTTGGGGGATGTTGCTCAGAGGGTAATAACTCAAGATTTTAATGGAAGATAAGAGCTGATTGTCCAAAGCACAACCTAAACAGCATCAACGTTTGCACTTGAAAAGTTCTACCATGGAAACTTGGTCACATCAGACCATGTGAACAAAAACTCCTGTAAGGATCAAGACCAAAAATGATTCACAACACTACAGAGCAGAGCACTTCATTAAATTATTCTGAGGAACACAGACTGCTGATTATTCCTAATTACTCTCTGCAGTTCCTTCTTTTCCCTCTTACCTCGTGTACCTGGAAAACTGATTGTAAACCAGTGCTTTTCAGCCCAAGCACGAAAGAAATCCCAGGTAGAGACAGCATCCCTAGCTACCTCAAATGAAAGAATGTAGGTCACGATATCAGATCTCTCTCTACCAAAAATAAACCCATAAAAATAGAAATCAAGCTGAATTGCTCAGGAATGCAACACGCCACTTTGTTTTAAAACACGATTTTGAAAGATGATTGAGAAAGAGATGACTAAAAGGAAATTTTAAGGACTGATGTTGTTAAGCCTGGACTTATTTTAGAACATGCATAAAGATGATATCCATTTACTCCACAATATTCTCTTTGATCCCACTCAGAGACATTCTTTCTTTATTTTTAGTGCCCCGTGCCCTGATCTTACAAACACCTGTCTATATGCTCGACTTCACATATTAAAACTGCCCACATGCTCTACATAAATACAGGCTCTAAACTTGGAGAGGCTCAAAGGTAAAAATAGCATTTATTATTTTTATTCACATTTGCTGGCTGCAAAGCAAGGCAGCTTTATTTTATTTTGGAGTTGGGCTGGATTTTGATGTTGGTGAGTTATTAACTGAATTCTGGCTGTTATGGCCACTAACACACACAGGAGGCAGAGGGAACTGAGCTTTGCTTTCCAGTTTCAGTGTGAATTTGTAGTGCCTGGCCATTAGAAGCCAGATATTATTTTGCATATATAGCAATCTCACTTGCTCATTAAGTAATCCACTGAAACCCAAGATGGAGCAGCTGGATATTTTTTAAATCCTTGTATTTTTTATAGCCACGTACACAGTCATTACTTATGTTTACAAAGCCGCAGGAAAGAAGAAAAAAATAGCTGTGGATTAGATTTATTTTTGTTTTATAACACACTTCTGTGTTATTTATATTGTAGTTACACAGGTCCTTGTCATCCATCTGGATCCAGACTCCTCAGCGCTACAACCATTCCCTAAGAGAATATATAATCAGAAAGGAAAACTGCTGGTGAAGGCAAGTTCAAAAGTTAAAGAGGTTTAATGAGTAACACACGCCGTGCTTCTACAACAAAATTAATGATAGTTTATTGAAAGTACAAAGCACTTACTCCAGCTTCCAGCTTCAACTCCATCAGAAAGCACTGCCTGTAACTCAGCCACGCTGATTCACAGTCAGAGATTACAGATTATTTACCAAGCTGTGGAACAGGGGAGCTCAGGCAGTGGCAGCTTAGACAAACCGATGAACTCAGCTGCGATGCTCCTCTGAGCCCGGGGACTCTTTCGAGGTATCCTGCCCCTGTTCCAGCGACTGCAGGAACATCTGTGTGCTGAAACAAGTTTCATTCCCTGCATACCAGGAGATGCACAGAACACGCTCCGCACATTAAAAACCCGAGCATTGTTAGTGTTTCCTTTCCATCCTCCCCGCTGTCTCCAGCGGCGCTTAATGAATACCTGAGCAAGTTCAATCAAGCTGTCAAACTGACTCGCTGACAAGTCAGACATCCTGCTCTTCTTGGTGCTGGTTTTGATTAAAAGGACAGGAGAGACAGAATCAAGTTATTCAGATGATAAAAGCAACCTACGAGGAAGAATGCCTTACAGGGAGGTGCCAGTTCATTGCCCAAAGGGGGGCTGGGGGGTGTCAGAGAAAAAACAGCTCTAGCTGTCCCAGTCATTTGTGGATCCCATCATGATGCTATATTTCAGCTATTTAATTTGAACATAATTTAAATTACAGTCTTAGGATAATTAGTTCCTCGGCAGAAAAGCCAACGAGTTTCAGAGTCCACAGCTAAGAAATAAACACGAATTCTCCAGTTAGGAAGTGTACAACTGAAATCACACTGCTGAGGGAAAGGCTTCCAGATTATTGGATGCTTCCATATTTCAAAATTAAACCTTATTTAAAGGTCTGGCTTCACATCATCACGGCACGACCCTCCTGAAATCCCTCCTGTATGTGTTTTACCAGCTACACAGGCACTTTCCCATGGCACATCCACACCACCAGCTTCCAGGAGCAGCAGGGAGAAGATCTGTGTTGGGCACAGAACTCAACAGCTGATGGAGGCAGAAGTCACCCTGCTCGTCCTCTCCAGGCTTCACTCACATCCTAAGCACTCCATCCTGCCAACACCCAGGCAGACCCAAACCTACCTATGCATAGAAAAACACCTGAACTGCAAAAGCAGACCCAGTCCTTACAGTTTTCACATTAGAACCTAGTCAGAAAGCCTGGGCACCCAGCCCAGAGACTGGCTTGCAACGTGTCATTACTGAAAAAAAACATGTTTGTCTGATATTCTCCAGTGGAATTTCGACCTGTCACAAACCCACTGAGACTCCTGAAAGAAAATCATCTCTCCAGCAAGAACAGCAAACAGCCAGCAGCGACAGCTATCCGAGTGCAACGGCAGCGATTTGCTACGAAACGTTTGCTTTTTCCTGGGACAACCCCAGGAGTAATTCCAAAAGCTGTTTAGAGCCCTGGACATGGGAGTGTCCTGACAGATAGGTAACAGCAAAACCACATCATTTCAACAGGCAAGAGCTGCTATGACTTTATGCCCACAAAGTGTATGTGTAAGATAGGCAGAAGAAACTTAGTCCTGCTACCCACTCCTCTCTAATCATTATCAAAAACCAGGAGACAAAACACAGAGACTTAGAAGACTTTTTGTATTATTCAATAATCAGGAGTTGCATACAGCACCTACCACACCTCCAGCCATTTTTTACACTTGGATGAAGCCACAGTCCACTTCTGGGGCAGAATTTCCATTTCATTCAGGTAAAGTCACTGGTATAACTCTGCTCAGATACACCAGCTTCTCTCATCACTCAACAGCTACTCAGTTCCTAATTCTTTTATTCTTTTAATGTCGGTAACATCGCTAATGAAAGCGTATAATTAAATTAGGAAAAACAGAAAACCAAGAGAGTACCTGCAGAAATTTTCCCACAGGCTGATGTTAAACAGTACCCAGGGAAGTCCCTCAATTAGGTTTCCTTCAATTGTTATTGTTAAAGTGAGCAATTGAGCCTGACAGAGAAGGAGATGTGGTAAGAGCTGAGATTACTGCAGCCTTAAATTCACCCTTGGAGCAAAAGCATCATAGAAAATCAAAGGAAAAAAAAAAAAGGCTGAAACACTCAGGATGGGGATGAACGATAACTAGATGGCCCCTTGAGGTCCATCTTTGCCTTCCAGTTTGATTAAGCCATTAAAAATCAAAACCAGATATGCCCTGCAGACTCAGCTCTCTTCAGGCCCATTCATCTCTCAGCTGCACACAAACCTGATCCCCAAACATCAGCTATGAAGAGTCCACTTCTTCCTTCAAAGGTCTGCACAGAAACTGTTTGCATGGTTTTAAAGAATCATTGACAATTTAACTGAAAGGCTCACCACATGACAATATCTGGAAGAGCTTATTTTTTTTTTTTTTAATGTTTTCTTAGCTCCAAAGTACAAAAAAAAACCCACTCCTCCTGACAAAAGTCTGCCAGTAACACTGAGGATAAAGACACAAATTCTTTGCATGGTTTGAGATTATCTGATTGAATTAAGCCAGTTGCTGGGCACTGAGAAAGGGTTAAATTCTCCTAGGGAAGCCAGCTGTATCATTCAGAGGAGTCCAGGAGATTCACATTTTGAAGTGAGCTTGGAAGGAAGGCATGAGCCACACAACAGAGAAAATCTTGGCAAGAAAAACACAGTGCTTCATTCTTCAGTTGCTGAAAGAAAACTGTTGCTGGGAACACCTCGACTGTGCTCTTCACAGCCAACAACTGGAGATGGGTTCTTATCTGCAAGACAGACACCAGCTTTATCTGAGGGGGAACAGAGCACTTCGACACGGGGACTGCATCACAGGGAACCACTCCTCAGACAGCTATCCCCCTCCCCCAGGAACAGGAGGCACGAAACCAACCACACACACACACACAAAACATCCCAAGCATCCTCCGAGCCTGAATAATCCTTTAGCAATTATTTCTCAAAGGTAATGTCATAAAGAAATGACAACACAGACCTCCTCCAGGCCCATGCAAACACGAGCTTTCCCATCAGTGCATCCTAGATATACTCACCTGAACGTCACCACAGGCACACACCAGGTCCCAGAGTGACAGATCTCAGCACAGATGATTTTTTTTTATTTATTTTTTTAATTCAAACTGAGCTTATTTGGAACACAAGCAACCCCCAGCCAATACACAATCTTTGCCAGGAACTATTTCAACACAACAACGGGTAATTACCATCTCTGCTCTCAAACCCCAGCAGTTTCAATTGCCTAAGAAACAACAGGAAAAAAAAAGGAAAATAAAGAACTCAAAATGTCCCCTCATTAAGCAGAAGGACCCACAAGTGTGCCAAGCAGGTGTCACTTCCACAGCAGCTGTACAGAGCCATGCTAGACCACAAGTTGCCCACCCTGCTGTTGTACTCCCCCTCTGGATCATCCAAAAGTTAACACAGAGTTAAGCATCAACTCTGCAGATTTCCATGAAGTTTGATTACCTACCAGTCCTAACACGTGACCCAGCCACACCTTCATCATTAACTGCACAACAGCGAGGAGTAGCGGATTTAAAGAATAACTGAAGAGCAAAGAACTCCTCCAACACTCATTTATTTTACGATCTGGAGTGTGCTGGTTGACTTTCAGGTCATCTTTCTATGCAACACAAAAAGTAATCTCCTGTTGTAAGCCAGGAATACTTATATGTATCAGCTGGAAAAAAGATCAGCACTGCATACTGAGGTATTGGTACCAGTTTCACATGAGAAAGGTACAAACCTGAGTGCATCTTCCTCTAATTAGCAGCAAAGTTACTAGAAGAAAATTATTCCTGGTTCCTGAGTTTTTTTTCCAAGAGCAAACCTGTCTGACCTGTACCAAGCCCATCTGCTTCACCAGGTAACCACACACTCAGGGCTGTGTCGGGGCTCACCTTATGTCCTACATGACCTCTTGAAGCAAAGTTTAACACACCAGGTATGCCCGAACCAGGCAGTCCCTGCTGGCAGTGTGTGTTTCAGGCACCAGCTACAGCTGTGGGTCAAGCACAAAGAAATCACTGCAGCTCCTGACTCATCCTGCTGTGTTATTCGCAGCTAAAATCCTCCTGCATGAAGCAATCACTGGGGCCAGAGAATTCCTGCTGAAATCCAACACCAAACACAGCCCCAGTCCCCCCTCCGCAGCGTTCAGAGGTCCTGAGCAACGGCTGTGATTACCACAGTAAGTGCTGAGCATCCTCTAGAAGGATGTAAAGACGCTCAGAATTACCTAGAATCCAGCCCTGGTGTTTCAGACACCCAACCATAGGATTATTTTCACATGCATTCACCCACAGGTTGTTGGTATGGCTACACCAACCCTCTGCTACCCTCCCTGCAGAGTCTCTCCGCCCTCAGCTGTTTGCCAGCACCCACAGACATCTCTTCCTCTACACACACCTCCTTCTCCCAAACTCGAGCCACTTAAAAACCTGAGTGTTTCCAAAACACTCTAAATCCACCCAACCACAGGAAAACATTGCAGGAGCACACAACCTCCAGAAAAAGCTTCATGTGACCGTGTAAGAACGCAACGCAAAAAACCCAAGAGCCGAGTGACAGCAGGCTGCAACCCCCCCACACCAGCTGGGTGAACAGAGTGAACAGAGCAAACACCTCTTCAGCTCCTCCAGACTCCGGGGGAGCGCGGGTTTAAGGCCAGCAAAGCAGCTGGAGCCCCCAGTGCCATACTGGTGGGACGGCGAGGCAGGCGGTGGAGCCATGTGTGTTAACCCCCCCCTCCCAGCCATGCCCAGGGGATTTTATGGGTCTTTTTATGCTACAATGTCAGCTCCATCCGAGATGCTTTGTCCATTTCAAGGGAAAGTAGGGAAGTCATGGAATCATAGAACAGCCTGGGTTGGAAGAGATCTCTGAGCTCCCCCAGTCCAACCAGTAACCCAGCACTGCCCAGTCCCCACTGCCCCATGTCCCTCAGCACCACATCTCCACGGCTCTGAAATCCCTCCAGGGATGGGGACTCCCCCCCTGCCCTGGGGAACCCTTTGGGGGCAGGAATTGTTCCCAACATCCAATCTAACCCTGCCCTGGCACAGCTTGAGGCCATCACCCCTCGTCCTGTCACTGTCACCTGGGAGCAGAGACCACTGCTCTGCACCTTTGAGCTCGTGCTGAAGTGGGATGGGAGCAGATGGCACGGAGGGATCTGCATCAACACCTCCTGGGCAGAGGAACGTGAGCTCACCTTATGCCAGGTTCACATCAATTTAACAAACGGGCCCAAAATCACATCCTGCACCTGGGGGCGCACCTGGGGGCACACCTGAGGGCACACCTGGGGGCGCACGCCCAGCCCAGCCCTGCCCGAAGGGCTCTGGAGGGGGGAGGACCCGGTGCGGCTGGCAGCGGGCCGGTGGCCAGGGAAGGTGCCCGGCGGGGCGGGCAGGCGGGCGTGGGCCGGGCACGGCGACCCGGGGCGGGCTGGGCCTCCAGCGCGGTGCCGCAGCTCGGGCTGAGCACGGCAGAGGCCGGCACCGCTCTCAGCCGCTCCCCCGAACCCCCGGGCGGAACGGGGCGGCCCCCGGAGGCAGAGCCCCGCCGCCCGCCGGGACAGCACGGAGGGAGAAGGGGTGCGAAGCGGCGGTGACCCCGCGGGAGGCCGCGGCAATGTCACCCAGCCCCGCGCGCTGCGACACGGCGCGAGGCCACGGCGATGGGCGCCCGCGGCCGTGTCAGCGCCCGCTGCGGGGCGGAGGGGCCCGGGGCCGCCCCGCACTCACCGGCTCCGCTCCGCTCCGCGCCGCCACAGCCGCCGTCTCCCCGCGGCCGCCAGGCCTCCCCCTCCCTCGTTGCGCCCGCGGGAGGCGGGGCCAGTGCTGCCGGGCGGCCAATCGCGGCGGCAGCTGCAGCACCGCGCGCCGGGAGTGGCTGCGCGGCCGTTGATGGGCAGTGGCGGCAGCCAATCGGCACGGGGAAGGGGCGGGGCGCGCGGCCGGGGGCGGGGCGCGGTGGGTCGGTCCGGAGGGCGTGGGGGAGGCGGGGGTGCGCGGAGATCCCGCGCAGGGCCGCGGTCCGCGCCCGGGCTCTGCCGCCTGCAGCGGGCCCTGCCCGGCTCCACCCGCCCGTCCCCCGGGGCAGCGCAGCGGGCCCGCCCCCTGCCCGGCACGGCCGTGTGCCAGGGAGGGCAGGTTGCTGTGCCCGGCCCCTGCGGTGTCCCCGAGGGCAGTGTCCCCCATTCGGCCCCGGTGTCCCCTGGGGCTGTGTGCTGGGCCTGGCTCACAGGTTCTCCAGGTCTTTGCCCGACAGCCCCTTCACCCGGTCTGTCCCTTCCCCGCATCCCTGTCTGGGGTTAAAACCAAGCCTGGAGAAGCTCAGCATCACACCAGCACTTGCTTGAAGTGGAAGGAAAACAAACCCAAGCTCTGTACCACTGTGGGGGGACTCCATGTTTGATTCTCTCACAGCACAGTAAAGCTTTGGTGCTGGTTCTCACCCACCCCAGACCCACCTGAGCAAGCAGGGCACCCAGAGGACTTGGGGGTCTCCCCGTCAGCAATCCTCGCCCCCTCTGCCACAAAGGAGCAGGCACATTCCCTGGGGGGGGAATCTTGGCTTGGAGGTCAGAGCACTACACAACCACACCAAGCTTTTTTACACAGCAGGAAGAGGAGACCCAGGCAGCCTCTCCTCCTACAAACACTCTCATGGGATAAGAAGCCTTTGAAGAACGCAGTGACCTTTGCTATCTGCTGGCAGATAGCGCAGGGCTGCAGGAGGCTTTACTTACAAACTCAGCAGAGGCATTCCCACCGCCTTTCTTTTCTTGCCTCAAAAAGGCTCCATAAAGAGCCAACCACCCTTGTATATTTTGATGTTTTATAAGGTCAACATTTCTACAGAGAACATCACATCAGAAAACATCCACTCAAGTACAACATCAGTAGCAGCGCGGGAGGAAGGTTCAGCACCAGAGCAGAGCTGGGAGTGACACAGCCCAGTAAGAACTGGGGGCACAAAGAAGACTTTAGCTGAGACTTCAGAGCCTTTCTGGATGTTTCACCTCCCCTGTGTTGCTCCCACATCCACAGCTGTCTTCAGTCCATGAAGCATGTGGCCTCCTCATTACCATTACAGCACTCCTGCGCTCCCCAGTGCTGGTTTCCTGCTCCACTGCCAGTTTGTCCTTGCTTTGGAACTACCATCCTCACTACCAGTCCCCAACTCACTCAAAGAGAACATGAACTTTCCTCCTGGATGCAAATGGCAACATAAAGTATGTTGCTTTGGGCCATACTATCCAAAATCCTTACTTTGCTTTTGTTCAAAATGCTATGTTGGCTGAAAAATCCAAACTGAAGAAGCAACACAGAATATTTACAGCAGTAAAATAACAGTTAGTAGAACAGTACAACAGGATAGAACACATTCACAAATGATGGGATTCCTCCTCATCCATCCCATTACCAGACCGGGCCTCTAGCTGCCATCGGTGGAATAAATCAGAACCAGCTGCCACAGTATGCACCAAACTCCTGCCAGAAATGATCCACTTTTGCTCTGACCACATAGAGCAGAGCCCGTGGGAGCGGCCCCGTTCTGTACACAACTAACATACACAACAGGGGGGAGCAGATCATCTTCAGGCATTAGATGATTTGGGGAATGATTACTACACAGAGCTGATCTGCAGCCTGTGAATGCAGAAAGCCATTTCAGCTGTAGCTCCCAATACAAAGTTCACCGCAGCCTCACAAGCCAGGCATTTGCTTCAGATATTCCAGTTCAACGTAACTGCAAATTAATCCATGCCATTTTGTTCCCCCCCCCTTAAACTTCATGTACAGAGATGTCTTGAAGCTCCACTGCTCAGTGGAGTGATGATTCACTGAGCCAGGCTTCCCTTCTGACCTGTCCACAGCTCTCGGAGCTCCACTTTGCAGCCAAGATCCCTCAGCGCAGCTTTGGCCACGTCGTCGCAGTCCTTGTGTGTCGCACGAGCTTCTGTGATCAGGTTCTCAGCTCCCATCTCTAAAATGGGCTGAGAAAAGTCTCGGCTCCGGGAGACCAGGTTGCGGATCAGCATGCAAGCCTGTTTCTGAGGAGGTAAATGAGAGATATTAGTGTCTTCTGTAGGGAAATACCATCTGTGTAGGATGCTGGCACACATGAAGCAGATCCAGCTCCAACTAAAGAACCTTTTCTGGGCAACTAAATGTGAGATGCTGTAGACAGCAACAAACTATTTCTGGGAGGAATAAAATCCATGGACAAAAGCATGGCTGCTCTTTCACACTGAAGTTTATCCAACAAAACCTCCTGCTTCTGTCAGAACACCAGCACATCTCAAACTAAATTTTACTCTGAGCACATCAGGGTGGCAGATGTCCTGCATTTAGATACTGCATTCCCAGCACACTCAGAACCTTTTGGTATTGATCCAGGAAATGCCAAAATCCCAACGAAGCAGTGAGCACAGCCAACCCTGAATTAATAACCGAGTGCTCCGAGGCAAATACCTGTACGGCCACTTCTCGTGGGTGTGCTTTCATAGCCTGAAGAGCTGCCAACGCCCCTCCGCCTTCCATGATGACGTTACAGTTCTCAGGTTTGCGCAGAGCCAGCATGCACAAGGCTGCACAACCTTGCTCACAGATCTGCAAGATAAAGGGGAAGATAGAGAGATACTCACAGGCTGAAAATGTTGCTTTAAGGGGAAAAATAAAAATAAATTTAAAAAGGAAACAAGCTCCAAATGCTTTCTATAAGTTTCTTCCGCTGAAACATCCTGCTTCTCTGGCATGTAAGCCAAGTTTCACACCCCAGAGGTGTAAAACATTGCATCCAGTATCCACTAACATAGTAAAGTAGACAAAGCAAGCACTTAACCACTCTGCAACAACTGGCTGTTGAAGGTTTGATACACTGCTCAGTTGCAATCACTTACCAACTGCACTTACAACGTATCTGCTCTCAGTATAAGCTGTTTATCCCAAGTCAGAGCGACACTGTGGGTTGTTCCCCCCCACAAGACGAGGTAACATATTACACAGCCCAAACCTGACCTCCATTCCCAGCACCAACTGGGTGCATACCTGAGGGTTGGCAAGGTGATGGCTTATAGCAAGCACGATGAGGTCCGTTCCCCCAGCGTTCACGATGGCGTCTTTCACGTCGTCGTTACCTGCGACCGCTCGGATGGCGCTCAGCACCTGCTTCACCACGTCCTGAGTTCACCAAGATAAAACAGCTTAGAAAGCTGCAGGGTTTTACAGACTCTGAAAGCCAACCAGAACGTCCCCCAGCAACTCCATTCAAGTAGCTGTAATTAATTCCCAGTTATGAACAGAAACACACTTCTCAGTCACTCCCATCTTGGACACACTTTCTTGCTAGACAGAGTATTAAGGAACCTTGTTAGTTTGGCAGAGGTTTTCAAAGAAGCTTAAGGAATCAAACATCAGTCCTGTGGGATCTGAGCATCTAAATCCCCTTGGATCTCTTCTAGCTCAAAGGGTGGAAAACCAACAGCTCAGCTTTCCTGGGAGCAAGCAGAGCTCTGCTTGTGGAGGACAGAGGAAGCAACTATGAGCAAGGGGCTCAGAATTACTGTGTTCTTATCTGACAGAGCACATGTAACCTAGTTCTGTGTGTAAGGCTATAAGTAGGGAGGTAAATAGAGATCAGTGGTTGAGTTTCAACCTCAACTGCACCTAAAATAATGCATAGTCTAAGGCCCATTCACAGCCAGGACTTGAAACTGAAAAGCATGCCCTGCTGCACTACCTGCACTCCTGAATACACCTTAGGTCGCTCACCGGATGGTCGATGCAGTCAGCCAGGAGAGCCACCATAAAATTTAAGCCACCAAGGTCCACAATTTCTTGACAGAATTCATTCCTGACAGAGAGGCGAGAAAGGGTGGCACAGAGTTCACTGAGGACACTGGAGTTATCTGTGAATGCTGCAGAGGAGAGATGATGAACAGAGCAACTATGAGCAAGGAGGGGTGCTGCAGAATCAAAGTGTTTAACAAACAGAAACAGTGAATTTCACTTTATATATTAAAAGGTATCAGCATGCAGATGACATCCTGTTCACTCTGTATCCAGACTGAGACAGAATATCTTGGCAAGAATGCAGCACCTCAGCAGGGATAATGTGCCTGTGAAGCTGCACTGGGTTGTAAAACACTTCCTAGACAGACTGACACACAGCTCTGATAACTGTCACCTTGGTGCTGCCAATAGCCTCTGGAGCACTCACATTATTTTTCTCTCTTGGGGCACATTTCATCAAAAGAATTAAATATTATATTAGTGGCAAATTCCTGAGGAGCTTCAAGTTACAACAAAGCCCAGTTCTGAGATAAGAAAGCAGAGGTTATTCAAAATTCAGACCAACAGTCGTGGGGTTAACTTTACCTTTTGCAGCTTCAATGAGGACTCTCAACCCATCATTTTCCAACACAATCATTTTGGCATGATCATGAGCGTGACCAAAGGGCACACGGATGTCATCATCGAACGTCATGATCCTGAGTGCTGAGGAGGCCGTTCGGACGACATCGGCACTGTCGCCGTGCTGCACTATAGCTCCAGTCAGGAGGGGGAGAACCCCCCCTTTCACAAAGTCCTGCCGGTTCTGCTCGTGTTTCAGACAGGCGTGCCGAATGCACCGCAGCCCAGCCACCGTCATTTCCGCGTCCTCCCTGTATTCTTTCAAAGTTTGTAGGAGTAAATCCTGGCCAGCCGAGTCAAGTAGGTCTGGCTGCCCATCCAAGAGGGCAGACAAAGTATAAAAGGCTTTCAGCATTAAGCTTCTGTCTCCTGAAGCCAGCTGGCAGGCAGAGAATACCACAGAGTAGGCACCGTTCTGCCCAGCCAGGTAGCGGAAAGCCAGCTGCTCCTTGCACTGATCAGTGAAGACCACGAGCTGCTCGGCCATCTCGGCGAGATCAGAATCAGCAACAGCTCTCCCAAGGGAATCTAGAGTCTAAAGAAGAGAACAAGAGTGACTTTTCGATCCAAACTGTAAAGGAACAAGAGGAGTTCTTTATAGTCAGTCAAATTTGTTTATCTATAATAATAGCCTTCTTTTAAATTTTAAATGAGTTTGACACATCTAAGAAATGGCAGCATTTTGTCTTCACACATGGAACCCTTGGAGGAAAGGCTCCATCACAGTATGCCAGTCTGACCAGTAGTGGGTGAACTGGGTCCAACCAGCATGTTTCACAGTGAAGGACAGGGAACTGCTTGAGAGTCCAGCGCAGAGCCACAAAGGTGATGGAGTGGAACATCTCCCTTCTGAGGAAAGGCTGAGGGAGCTGGGTCTCTTTAGCTTGGAGAAGAGGAGACTGAGGGTGACCTTATTAATGTTTATAAATATGTAAAGGGTGAGTGTCATGAGGATGGAGCCAGGCTCTTCTCAGTGACATCCAATGACAGGACAAGGGGCAACGGGTGCAAGCTGGAACATAGGAGGTTCCACATAAATGTGAGGAAGAACTTCTTCCCAGGGAGGGTGACAGAGCACTGGAACTGCCCAGAGAGGGTGTGGAGTCTCCTTCTCTGGAGACATTCAAACCCACCTGGATGTGTTCCTGTGTGACCTGACCGAGGTGTTCCTGCTCTGGCAGGGGGTTGGACTGGATGAGCTTTTGAGGTCCCTTCCAATCCCTAACATTCTGTGATTTGTATATTCCTGTTGGTTAGGGACTGTATTCAATCTTTTCACCTACCCTCAGAAGGGCTAGATAACACCTACTGTTTAGGTTACCTGTATTTCTTTCATTAAAGTCCTTCTGTGGTTTGAGTTTACCTCAAAACAGCAGAATTTGCTTCTCAGTTATGAAAGGCAGTCTCTGCATTTCCAAGGCAGGAAATGCTGGCATTTTGTACTTACATTGATACTTCCACTGAAAAGTGCAAGCTCGCTCTTTGAACTCTTATACTATTCCTAGTTTGGAGAAGAGATGGGATTAACTGCTGTTGAAGAGCTCACAAAGAAATGGGACAGAGGCAGAAGTAGAAGTTATGTCTCAGCTCTCTTAGTCTATTACTTAAACTATTATATAACCTTGATCCTTAGAGGACAACATAAATTTGTGCTCCTACCACCAAAATTTCATGCTTTTGCTTTTGACCGTTTTCAGAGGCAGGCTGTCGCACAGCTTTCACAATATTGCTTAGGTCCACACCTGAAAGGAAAAACAAAACCAAGATCAGTATTAGTTACATGAGGTTAGGTACAATTTGTCTAGTTAACCACAGTGAACAAAGGTAAATGTATTGTACAGCTTTGGATCAATGCACAAAGATGCTGAAAGGCTGCGAAAGTTCTAACTATAATGGTTAAATATATCCTGGAACAGAGCATCAATTCTAGCTAAATGTCAACTGGGGGAAAAATAAATAAAAAATTTAATTTCATTGACCAAATTGTGCCCTGCAGTTTCACTCAAAGCAGTTTTTCAGTCATAATTACTCCACAGAACTAGGTTAGCATTAATAGTGTCTGTGTTCCACTTCACAAAGGCCTCCATTCAATACTGGGTGATCAACCTTTGCATGCAGGTTCTCTTAAATTTTAAGATATGCAAAACCTCAGCCTGTAATAATCTGAACTGCAAAAGCAGATGAATTTACAATACCTTGGGACTCAAACTGCTGCACAGCTTCTCTCACAGCTTCCTCCGGATCCATTTCAAATTCTGTAATGTTCTCCTGCACCGCATCATCAAACGTTTCCTGCGCAATCTGTTTTGATCCCATTTTACTCGAATGGGATAAACTGCCTCCTTGTCCTGTCATTAAGATATTCCACAACTAGTTTTGGGGCAAAACCTTCTCACGTTAATCAGAAACAAGGGAAGCGACTTCTTGATTTTCAAAACAAAAGCACAGAACTCAACCCCAAAAATATATGGTTAAAAGACAGATTGACTGGGGTTTTTTTTAAGAGGAAGAAACATATCAATCAAAAGAAACAAGGAGGGATTTCAGAGGCCCAGGATTTGGATGGGGAAGCCAATAGTGCCCTGCTGCAGATGGGTGTGTTGCTGTGACACGGCTCTCGCTGCACCTCGCCTGCCGCAGAGGCACGGCGGGCAGCCTGCCCGGCCACACACAGCCCCGAGACCCCGCACTCGAGGGCTAACACAAGCTTGGAGCCCCACAGCCTGCCCCTGTCCCCCTCCCACAGCAGGGCCCGCTCCATCCCGCTCCATCCCGCATCCCCCGCAGCAGGCCGAGGCGGGCCCAGCCCCTCGGTCTTTCGGCGAGGCTTGCCCCAGACATGGCCCAGGTTCTAGGGGAACCACCAGGCGCTCCACGGGCCTCGGTTCGCCTCACGACCCACCTCTGTCCCTCGCTGCCCGCAGCGCCGCTCCCTGACGGGCTCCTCCCGCCTGACAAAGAGCAACGGCTGTGCGGACCGGCCCCACTCGGGCACCGTACACTGCTGGCTCCGCCCTCTCACTGCGCATGCGCCGGTGTCAAAAGTCACGCCAATCCACCGCAACGCGAGGCGAAAAAGAACGCGGGCTGTCCAAGTACGCATGCGTCCTGTCGTGACGTATACCCGCCCAATACACGTGCCGCCAGCCGCTCTCTGCGCATGCGCAGTATGCACGGACTGGCTGAAGTGGGCCTGCAGGCCAGCGGGAGCCCCGCGGCCCCGCCGACGAAGCGGGAGGCTACGGGCCGGCCCCTCCCTCTCCCATTCTGCTTACCGCGCCGTCCGACCCGGGACTGCGCCCTCACTGTTGGTACCGGCCCGCGCCAAGGAAGCGCTGCCCCGAAACCACCGGCCTTGAGGGTATGAGGAGGCCGCGCCTGCGTCGCTGCCGGGCCCTCACTGCGCAGGCGCGGCGAGGGGAGGGGTGGGCGAGCAGCGTCCCGCGGGGGCTGCTGGGAGATTCCCGTGTGGCGGGGAGGCTGCGGGACCGGGGCGGGGGGCGCCGCCTCGGTGAGGGCAGGGCCGGCTCCCGGCGGGGGCGGGCCGCGGGGCGGGCCGGGGGTGGCTCCTCCTCCTCCCGGTGTCCGCGCGTGTGGCAGCGGGCAGCGAGCTACCGGGGGGTGCCCGGTGAGGGGTGGGGAGGCGGGAGTGGCCGACGGCTGTGGCTCCCCCTCACGCTGCGGTTCACCTCAGGCTGCGTGGAGGGAGCTTCCCGCACCACTCACGGGGATCTGAGCCTCGTGTGTGTGTGCGTGTGTGTGTGTGGGGTGGTCCGGGAAGGTACCGGTGGCGTTGGGACCTTCCTCGGTGTCCGTGCCCCGGTCAGGGACGGCATTGTGGTGTTTTCCTCCAGGATAAAAATGGCCTCTCGGCGGATCACACGGGAGACGTTTGATGCTGTAGTGCAGGATAAAGTTAAAAGGTATCACATGGAGCGGGGCGATGCCATAGAGGACACCATCCATCATTTTAAAGGTAACGAAACCCGGGCACGACGTGCCGTGGATGGAAGCAGCTCTCCTGGTAACGGCTCCGTTGGATTCCTTCCCTGCCATTTACGGAAATTGGCGTAAAACGTGGACTTGCGCTGGTGTTTTTTCCACACCCATTTTTATTTAAGAGGTTAATAGCTTGCTGTGACTGACACTGTTTCAACGTGGAATGCAAATTCCCTGGAAAAAAAAAAAAAAAAACAAAACGGATTTCAGACAAAGGAATTCTGTTCAGGCTGCAGCAGAGTGTGGGTCCAATTTCAGGGAGGTCTCCAGAGACACCGCTGCAGGATGGAATTCTGGTGATGTCTGATAAGTTAAATAAATGGAGGAGTGTATCTGAAGCCTTTGGGTCTTTGTATTTCATGTTATTTTGGGAGGAAAAGCTAAAAGCAGGACGTTAATCTAGTGAATGTATACCAAACGTCATCTGCAAATTCTTTAATCTTTAATTTGATACTTAAAATGTCCTGAAAAATAACTTGGATTGCATTCATATAAGTTTTAAAATGAGATCTCTTCTGGTTTCTTAAAGTTTTATAAGCTCCAAAGAAATAATTTATTTTAAATACTTAATTTGTTCAAGTAGTCTTTCTGAATTTAACTGCTGGAATTAAGGAATTCTTGGATGCTTTGCAGGAAATTCTCCTATTTCTGAGTTTAATGTTATGTTAGTTAATTGTGTATGAGTTTGTAGAAAATACGACCTTCTGTTCCCCTGTGGAATTCTGACATTCAGTGTGGAAACAGAAAGTGCATACTTTTGGTATTTTTACGTCAGAGAAATCCGAGTAGAAGCACTATGAGCACAACATTAGTGTCTTCCTAGACTGAGTAAGTTGTGAGCAAGTGCAACAGGGGGTTTATAGCAGAACTTGTGTTCCAGCTTTAGTGAGAGTAGAAGTTTTGATCAGTTAGTTGTTTGGTCATGTGTGGTTAGGCATTGTTAATCATTTGTTGCTTTTATTCAATGTACATAAGAAAGCAAATGGGAATACCCTAAAGTTAGATATGTGTGCTGTTCTTTGGAAGTTTTGGTGTGTTGACTCTTGTAAGAGTCTAAATGTGTTTATTAAATTTTTTTCTTAATCCTACTTGCAGTGCATTGGTGGTTTTATGCTTTTATCATTGCAGTTCATTCAAGGCCAGTCCCAAGGCCAAGATTTGAAGACAGTTTTCATGATGATGGAAGATACGACAACGCCCAGCACCCTCCACATGATGACTGGAGTGAAGACCCTAGAGAGGACTATCCAGGACCCTCTTATAGATCTACTAGTCCTCTCATACGGAAGGATAACTATTACCATGAACAGTACGGCCACCCAGCGACTCGTGACCGGGAATTTGTCCGCCCGGCATCTCGTGACCGGGAGTACGGGCGCCCAGCTTCGCACGACCGGGACTACGGGCACCCAGCTTCGCACAATCGGGAGTACGGACGCCCGGTGCCTCGTGAGCGGGAGTACGGGCACCCAGCTTCCCACGACCGGGAGTACGGCCGCCCAGCTTCCCATGACCGGGAATACGGCGCCCTGGCTTCTCATGACCAGGACTATGGCCCTCCTGACTCTTGGGAATCCGCTGGACCACATGAAACTGACTTTAGTTCTTCAGATATTTTAGGTGATTTTAGATCACCAGGACTCATGGAAGATGAATATGGCAACATGGAAAATCAAGAATACGAGGTGGACTTTGGAGTTCAATCTGACAGCGAGTTCCGCCCCGCGCTGCGGAGGGGCAGCATTGGCAGGGGAAGAGTTCTGCGGGGAAAGCGTATTACGAGGGGCGTGGTTAAAACTAAAGTATTCAAAGGGGATATCAAAACTCCCCTAAAGAAATGGAACCCTAAAAAGCTGCTGCCGGGCCCTGATCAGAAACCAGCTGTGCAGCCTGATCAAACACCAGAAACCACTGAGCGACCCAACCAGAGGCCGGTGACAGTCCCAAGACTTAACCAAAAGTTACCTCCTCGACCTACTCAGAGGCCAGCTCTGACAACCCAGAGACCCATTCTCAGGCTCCCAAAACCTGCGCACGTTTTCAGAAATCTCAATTTTGACCTTGTGGATAAATCGGATATTTTTTCAACGTTTGGAATAGAAATTATCAAATGGGCTGGGTTTCATGCAATAAAAAACGATGCAGAATTTTCCCGGCTCTTTGGAGCTCTCTTCGAGCTAGAGACAGAAACCTGTGCAAAAATGCTTGCATCCTTCAAATGCTCCTTAAAGCCAGAACACAGAGATTACTGTTTCTTTACCATCAAGAGTTTACAACACGCTGCTCTGAAAACTCCCAAAGTGGACAATGAGTTTTTAAATATGCTGCTGGACAAAGGTGCTGTAAAAACAAAGAACTGCTTCTTCGAAATAATCAAACCTTTCGATAAATACATCATGAGGCTACAAGACCGCCTCCTAAAAGGCGTCACGCCGCTGCTCATGGCCTGCAACGCTTACGAGTTAAGCATTAAGACGAGCGGGTTTGGCAATCCAAGAGAAATGGCGAGTGCTTTTGAGACCACTGTTTCTCTTTGTCGGAAGTCTTTAGCACTTCTGGGTCAGACCTTCGCCCTAGCCTCTGTTTTCAGGCAAGAGAAAATACTTGAAGCTGTAGGACTGCAGGAAATGGCTCCAGCACCAACACTATTCCCAAACTTTGATGATTCAACGTTGTTTGGAAGAGAGTACATTGAGAACTTGAAGGCTTGGCTGGAGAAGAGTGGGTATCCGATTCAGATGAAAAGAGCTGAACCAGAGTCCACAGCGCAGCTTAAAAAACCCTCCCCTGACACAAAAGCTAAAAGTGAGTGAACTGTTGTAAGATACTTGGCACTATAATTTCTTTATTTGTGGCTGGCATCTTATCTTAATTTTTATGGTTTCATTAGGTCAGGAATTCCTAATTTCTGGGAATTCCATGTAAATCCCTAGCAGTGCTGAGGCAGATCATAAATACAATCATTTTCAGCTTTGTGGATGAAAGCATGTCTCCTGCCTCCCCTCTCCTGCATGTGCTTATACTTTAAATCTAGGACTTCCACCTCGTGCCCTTGGCTGCTCCAGCTGCCCTGTCCTCCACAACTGAGAGGTAGGGAGGGCCACAGCTGTAACTGGCTACACCACGGAGTAAATATTTTCATATAAGCAAAGGCAGAGGGGCAATCCTAAGCACAAATACAGGCTGGGTGGAGAATGGATAGAGAGCAGCCCCGAGGAGAAGGACTTGGGGGTGTTGGTTGATGAGAAGCTCACCATGAGCCAGCAAGGTGTGCCTGCAGCCCAGAAAGCCAGCGGTGTCCATGGTTACATCAAAAGCAGCGTGGCCAGCAGGTTGAGGTTGGGGATTCTCTCTCTCTACTCTGCCTGCAGTGCTGTGTTCAGCTCTGGGGCCTCCAACATAAAGAAGGACCTGTTGGAGTGAGTCCAGAGGAGGGACACAAAAATTATCAGAGGGCTGGAGCACCCCTGCTCTGGGGACAGGCTGAGGGAGTTGGGGGTGTTCAGCCTGGAGAAGAGAAGGCGCAAGAGAGACCTTAGAGCACCTTCCAGTACCTGGGGGGGGTACAAGAAAGCGGGGGAGGGACTTTTGACAAGGGTATGGAGTGACAGGATGAGGGGTGATGGCTTTAAACTGGAAGAGGGGAGATTTAGACTGGATATGAGGCAGGAATTCTTGGCTGTGAGGGTGGGGAGACACTGGCCCAGGGTGCCCAGAGAAGCTGTGGCTGCCCCCTCCCTGGCAGTGTTCCAGGCCAGGTTGGATGGGGCTTGGAGCAACCTGGGCTGGTGGGAGGTGTCCCTGCCATGGCAGGGGGTTGGGATGAGATGAGCTTTGAGGTCCCTTCACACCCAAACTGTTCTGTGATTCTGTGTTACTATTAGCACTTTTATCAGATGCAGGTGGATTTCTTTGAAGTTGTTTCTATACTACCATCTATAGCAATACTGTCTCCTCTGCTGTGTTACACCAGCTAGTTCATCCTCTCTAAATACTCATTTGGTTTTCCTAATTGAACTTCAGATACTTTCACAGGGAGGTCTTGCAGCACTAGCACTGAGTGATTAATAATTTGGAACTCACCCCTTCAGAGTGCTGTTCAAATCAACTTATTTTGCACAAAATCCTTTTGGTCCAATAAGTAACTGCCTTTTAAAGGATGGCTTAACTTGCTTGGGGTGGCAAAGGATAAGTTTCTTGAACCACAGTGCTTCTCTTAATAAACTGTTTTAGAATCCAAGTTAGGATGAGAAAACAGTCAGGGAGTTTCTGAGGTTTCCTTAATTCATTCTAGTATTAAGTGCAGCCTTTTTTGTTGAAAAATTGCAAATGTCAGTGTGTCAAAGAATAAAAATGACGACGTATTGGTGCTCTGATGATGAGAATAATACAATGACTGCATTTTATTTCTTCCTCCAGCCCCACAGCGAGCGGATCGGAAAGTCGTGGAGACGATTGACCAGCTTGTGAGCAGCATCGTGTCAGGAACCTTGTCTGCCAAAGAGAGAAACGCTCAAAAGAACTGTCCTGAATATTGGTAGGTGTGTTTGAACAGCACGTTGTAACACTGCTCACTGATGAGGATATTTGGAATGTGTTTAATTCAGTTCAGTATTCCACTCAATGGGTGTGAGATCAAAGCCTATTGTATATTTAATCAGCCTTTTTGAAATATTTCCTCAGTTAATTATACTTCCTGATATCCCTGGGAATTGTCCTGTTGCTTCTGTTTTGCCTAGTAGATCACATTCCTTTTGATCTGTCAATAATGGCTGTGTGTCAATCCAAATACAAGATGTTAAAAGCAATTTACATTTACAAGGTGGAAATAATATGCAAATGCAGTTAATATAAACACACAGCAAGGTAACAGGCTTAGGATTTAGTGTCCTATGAATAATGTTGGAAAAGGAAAGCTGAGACACTTGGGAGTGTAATCTTTTAATATGACAGTGTCTCTTCGTGTGTGGATAGCAGCATAGCTGATTAATTATTAGCCAAATGATTTATGTCTGAACTCTCCATCACTTAGTTGCTTGGTGTATTTTACTTTCTGCTTCAGAAGAGGAGTTGGCTGTTACTCTGAGGAACACCTCTGCAGGCTAACGTTAGCGTAGCAGCTCGTGCGTACCCCTGGAGAAAAGGACTGACTGCTGCTGAGCTGAGAATTTGAGATCAGTTATGCTTTCAGCTTAGGCTTTCCTTCTATTTCTATGCTTTTGTCTAGGTTTTTGTCTGATGAAGACAGTCTAGAATACAAGTATTACAGACTGAAGTTATCGGAGATGCAAAGGAGGACATCATCTGGAAAGGAAGCGGGCGGTGAGGGCAGAACACCAGAAGAATCTGCAACAGAATCAGCCAGGGCCATGTTGTATGCCAGGAAAGTTGCAAGTATTAAGAGAAGGCTGTTTAAAAGAAAAAGGCTTGGAATTCTCCCACAACATGGTATTCGAGGAAGGAAGGTGAGGAGAGCGACCATAGGGACACAGACTGTGCTTTCAGCTGGTACAGTGCTGAAGCACCAAGACAAGCACCTTCAAGGCTCAGTCCAGTCAAAGCCTTCTGTGTCAGAAGCCAGCCCCTCTGAGAAGAATCCTTCCCTCGACACAACCTCATCCTCCCAGTGTGCCACCAGTTCAGAGGTCTCTCTGCCAGCAGAAGAAAGGGCAGATTCAGAGGATTTAGTGGCACCACCTGAACTTTTCCCACCGTTGTCCTCTGAGTTTCCTGATGGTAAGTGAAGATTCAAGATTAGATTTTTAAATTGTAAATTATATGAGAAAAGAATTGCATGGAATCTTCTGCTGGACATTCTAAAAATCATTTGTTTTGCTCAAGTAGACAGTTGTCAACTGGATTGATCTTCCAGGGACACAGGTTTTGTATGAAGCTATAGGTAACGAGCGTTCCCTTTCTTGCAGTGGATGCGAAAACAATGGAGACTGCGGAGAAGCTTGCCAAGTTTGTTGCTCAGGTAGGACCAGAAATTGAGCAGTTCAGCATAGACAACAGCGCAGACAACCCAGATCTTTGGTGAGTAACCTACACGTTTATCTGTGTGAATGGGCTGAGAAAAATTAAAATGGAGCTAAACAATTCCTAAAGAGAGATTTGCTTTTGTTCAGTGTTTAGGAATAGAGGATTTTGAGCAGCGTCCCTGTTGCCCTGCTCAGCACCTCCATTAATGGTGAATATCTGATCTAAAATATCCCAAATGAGTACAAGCACTGATATATGTATTCTTTTTCTTTTATATCCTAAGTATATCCTTGCACCTTGAAGCAGTGTTCTGCCAAAGTACTTTCAGTCCTGTTATTTTTTTAAGTGAGGCTTTGATAACAATGGCCTAAGTGCTGTAGTGTAAATCAGCACAGGTTTTTCTCTTTGAGTCATACCGTGCCAACAAAAGTGGAGTTCTATTATCTCTTGTGTCTCTCAGAATCAATACAGCTATTTCCACATAGACCACATGCCTGAAATTTTGCCTGCCTTCTCCTCTGGTGTCTGCTGTTTGCCTTCTGGGTCATCCAGAGCCAACATCTTGTCTTAGTTTCTCCATCTGTGTGATGAAGATAATTGGACTGAATTCACAGAATCCCAGACTGGTTTGGGTTGGAAAGGACCTCAAAGCTCATCTGGTTCCAACCCCCCTGCCATGGCAGGGACACCTCCCACCAGCCCAGGTTGCTCCAAGCCCCTTCCAACCTGGCCTGGAACACTGCCAGGGAGGGGGCAGCCACAGCTTCTCTGGGCACCCTGGGCCAGTGTCTCCCCACCCTCACAGCCAAGAATTTCTGCCTAATATCCGGTCTAAATCTCCCCTCTTCCAGTTTAAAACCATTACAACAATTCTTTACAGCACAGTTTGAGAAGTGCTGATTAAAAAACAGTCTGTAAGAAGTGAGGAGAGGGATTGCTGCTGGGGAATCCTACACTTTTACAAAGACATACCTGTAATGACCTTCAAAAAATTAATAAGAGATTTATTTCTAATGTCTTGCTTCACTCTAGCTAAAGAAAATCTCCTTCTGATATTATTTTCCCTGTAATTTTTGCTCAGGTTTCTACAGGATCGAAACAGTTCTGCTTTCAAGTTCTACCGAATGAAAGTCTATGAGTTATGTCCATCCATTAACTTCAGTGCTGTGTCAGAAGCAGCTGATGCTGGGGAAAGTGCGAAACCTGAAGAGAGAAATTTGGATGTTTCAGAAGAGGAAGAGGATGAAGAAGAAGAGGAAGATAATGAGGAGGAAGCTGAGTTTGAGGAAGACATCTCCCAGCCTTTGGAAGAAATAGAGCAAGCAGAGGAAGGAGAAGAGGATGATGACATCTCAGCAGGTAGAAGCGTGGAAAACCTTGCTGAAGAAATGATTTCCAAAACAGGAGAGGAAATTTCAGCAGGTGAAATGCAGCTAGCCACATCATCTGATGGTGCTCTACCAAATCTGTCGACACAGGCGGCAGCTCCCGCTCCTGGGACCCTCTTCCCTCGCAAACGAATCAGCAGCAAGTCTCTGAAAGTTGGGATGATTCCTGCATCTAAAAGGATCTGCCTCATAGAAGAACCAAAAGGTGAGCGTGACTTAAAACAGAGATTTTGTAGGTATGGGTGCAGAATTCCTCATTTTTATGTACTTTGTTACTGATTTAATGGCTAAAAGAACGACATACACTGATGGATGAACATTGTATTTATTGCTAGCATGGTATGTCCAAACTAAATACAGGCATGTACTAATTACCTTTTTTGTGGTGGAGGGGGAAAAAAGTCCTTTTTTTTTTTTTTAGATTTAAATATATTTTAAAAACATATATTTCTTTTTAATTCTGATCTTGAGAGTTCTGATTTTAGGCCAGGGCATTTGAGTTAGAGTCCCACTTGAGATGTACTTCTGGAGCTCTGTATTAAAACTGCTTCTCTTTACAGCTGATTTTTGTCACTGATTTGATTTGCAGTGCATGAACCTGTCCGAATTGCTTACGACAGGCCTCGGGGTTGCCCAGTTACAAAGAAGAAGAAGGTAAAGGACTCTTGTGGTTTGCCATTGCATTCTGAAAATCACCTGTCTTTACAGGAGACAGCCTCTGAAAAATGTGTCATTGTCATAAAATCAAATTAAAACCTGAAAAGCCTCATCCTGAAAAACACTGGACTAAACCTGAAGAGAGCCATGGCTGCTGTTGTCTTTTAACTCCCTGTGTAAAAATTAAACATTTTGTGATTCCACAGAGCACTACTGAACAGCTGTGTGGTAATCTTGTCTTCTATTTTTAAAAAAAAAATAAAGAAATCCATGCATTTCTGTCTGGAAAATAAGTTGTAATTTTCCAAAATTGGTGCAATGTGATTTGACTGCTTCTGTATTTGTAATAGGGATTTGGTCATCAGATCACTATTTATTATTAAAAACCATAACTACCTTTTAAAATACAAAGGTGTATTCTTTGCTATTTTAATAATGTAATGAAACAGTTTGAGAACCTGAAATTTTTATTTTGTTTTATTTTTTCAACTAGCAAGGCAGATATTTACTCTTTGATAGCCTTTTTCTGTGTAGCTAGTGAAGTGTTGCTTAGCAGATATTTCTGTATAACCAGAAATTCAAACACAGTTTAGGAGGGGAGGTATTTGAGGGTTTTTTTAATACATGATCTCTCTGTATAATAAAAAAAAAAACAACCTTTGTTTTTCTGTTTTTTCCTCTCCATAGAAACCAAAAGATTTAGAATTTTCACACAAGAAACTAACACACAGGAACGTGGGGTTCCAGATGCTTCAGAAGATGGGCTGGCAAGAAGGACACGGCCTTGGTACACGAGGAAAAGGAATCAGAGAGCCTGTAAAAGTGTATGTAATGGGAACACGCCACAGAAATGTGACAGCTCTGGAAAAGGCTGGGATTCTGATAGTAACTATATTTATCTAACCCACCTAGATGTGGCCAGTTCAGTGGTTTGTTTCCTTCTTGACGTTGGTGAGCGTGAAGACTTCACGCATTTTCCTGGCCAGGCTGGGCAGAGTCTGGTCTGGAAGGTGGCTGTTTCTTGCCATCCAATTTGACATCACTGAAGGCTGCAGTGTGTGGACAGTTTCTAGAGATGTATGGGTTTCCCTGTTCTTCAGGAGGTGGTTTTTTTGGTGTATTTAGGGTTTTTTTTAACACTGTCCTGGGCATCTCCTTGCCAGGTACATAGTATATAAATAGACTTTAGGAATTTCATACACATTACTCCTAGGTTTAGGCAACAAATTCATTTTCACTCTGTGATTCATTCCACTGCATACTGAAAGAGGTAAGTGCATCTGCCAGGAGGTAAGTGTGCTTTTTCCTTTTGGTTCTGAGTCTTCATTTTGTCTTTTCAAGTTGCTGCATCCAGCATCCACTGCTGCACAGAGAATGAATAATATCTCCTTCAACTCCCTGACTGAATAAGGAGGCAGAAACTATTCATTTCTCTCTGACCAGCTTTGTAGTCCACACATGTAGTCTGTGGTTTAAACAGTCTTCTTTCTCCAGGGATTTCTATTTTCTCTTCATGCCTGTGACAGCACTGGTTATTTTACTTGGTGGGATACTTCTGGCTGTTTGCTTTCTCTTTTCCTTAGTGGCCATCACTATATTTTCTGTATTTCCTTCTCCAGCAGCAAAGGGACAATGAGAAAGCAGCTTTCCTCACCTGTACTCTGTGTTCACTGGTGTTAAAACCTTGGTTCTTAACCTCCAAACTTGTTGGGTCCAAATATATGAGTAATTGGGTTTTTGTTTGTTTCTGTAGCTCCTGGCACAAGTTGTGCTGCACTAATCATGAGCTATTTAATTGTGTCTGGTCTGACACTTAGCCCACCACATTCTAAAAGGTTCTGACCATCTTTAAGAATATTTTTAATGTGTGAAAATACAGGTTTTCCAGCTTGAGTCCACTCCTGTAGAGACACCTGCAGAGAGGAGTGAAGAACTGCTTTCTGTACCTATTACAAACTCCATATTATTGATTATTTTCATGGTGTGCACCTCTGCTTTCCCATCCAAGTCATTCTTTGGACAGTGCTTTGGGACAATCTCAGTGAGAATGAAACCAGTGCAAGTTAACATTTTGCTTTCTCTTGTCAGTTGCTTTGATACAGTGCAGGTTTTTTTCCTTTAGTACTCTGCAGCCTCCACTCTTTCCTCCCCTTTTGAAAACCACCAGCTCTTCTGTTGATGACTTGTTTAAAAGTCCACATGCTGTCTAATCTCATTCTCTGAGCAAAAGGGGATGGATTAATAATTGGAGACACTCCAATTCTAGTGGAGAGCTTACCTTGATCATTATATAACGCTGCTACCTAAAACTGATGTATTAAAGCATGTCAGCTGTTACACAAAGAAACTCGAGGCCCTTTTTTGTTAGGAAAGCTTAAAGTTTGTCTTTGGCTGTGAGAGCAAGTCATATTTGCAGGTTTAAGATATTTATTTATGTTACTGTAAAAGATAAATGAATTGAATGGTGATTTCTTATGGAAATGATGGGGCCAGAAATTTTAACTGGAGTTTTGTGTTAGTTTTGTGAGCTGTGCCCTGTCTTGAGGACAGATTTGTCACAGCAATGGGTCTGACCAACTTTGTGGTTCAAGAGCTGTTTAAAAAAAGGCAACAAAACACTCAAAAAATGCCCCCCACACTCAAAGGCAGAATATTGTTATGAGACAGAACCTCCTCTGAGTACTTATCTCATGACTTTGATTATTTTTATTCTGAAAGTAATCTAGAAGAGGAACTGTGGTGTAAATACAAAAAAAAACCCAAACCTCTGTTCTTTCTGTTTGGAAATATGAAACAGCTGTTGTGTAATGGAAACAGCAAATGAAGAGTGTCTGTTTCAGAAAGATCATATTATAAAAGATGAAAAAGTGAAGTTTTGGGAGGTCTTTTAGATGACTTTTAACTATAATTTAAAAAGTAACTTGATCACACAGCTGCCAAGTCAGACTCTACCACTCAGGAGAAAAAACAGCACCCGGGGTTTCTGCTGTGGACTGTGCAGTTGAATTTGCTTTTTAGAGCTTGTGAATATTCTTTTAGAATTGCACAACAATCTCCTTGGCTCGAGGGGATCTATTGTTACAGAAATTGGATAAGAATAATTTCTCTTTATCCTTTAAGGTCCTCAGATTTTACCCGGATAGCACAGCAATCCCAATCTTACTTCACCCAATGAAATCTTTAACAGGTGATACTAATGGAACTGACCTGGAGGATAAAACTGGCACAGAGGCTCATTCCTGTGGCAGAGGTTTCATTAATCTGTGCTTTGTAATGTCTACGTTCTGTGCACGTAGCCTGGAGAAAGAGCTGGGGTTTAATTGTTTGTATCTTTGCATTCTTGTGGGTCATCCTCTCCCATCTACTTCCAGGGCAGAAAGTTGTTTTGATATTGTTGAGGCCTGTCTGCTTCTGTTGGCACGTTTGGGTGAAGAGGGATGAGTTAATGACTCATTTTTCTTGGAAGGGCAGGAGCTCCAGGTTTTGTCTGTGGTGTGTATCCTACAAGGCTTCAGCTTGCTTTGGGTGCTAGAAGTTTTAAGCAAGCAGCATTACGTTCCCTTGGTAAAAATTTCATCTTTTATGCAGAGTTATGTGTGTTTCCTACTCCTTCCTCAAAGCCTCTGACTTCTGTCATTTTTGAAATGTAAGAAACAAGGCAATTTTTTGCCATCTTTTCAACAGAGGATCCTATCTGCCATGAATAAAGTGGTTAATACAAGAGTTAATGTAAGAATTTGATCTGTTAGATGGCTATATCTTCACTGCTCCCTTAGTATCACAGGAGCATTTCCTTCTGGTGGGTATTTGCATGTGTAGTGGGAGGTGGGCACTGTTTTATAGTTGATCTGGTATGCCAGGTACCAAGCCTCTGCTCCCCTTCTCCCCCAAATGAAGCAGAATTACTTTCCACTTGAATTGTGTCAATGTTGGAAGCTATTGTTTAGATCTCTTCTGCACATTGTCAAATGTTACAGAAACCAGAGTGTTCTAACTATTCATTTTACTCCCTAGGGGTGCTACCTCTGCAGGGGAGGGCTTGGGTGTTGCAGGGGAAGAAAATAAAGAAGATGCATTTGATGTTTTCCGTCAAAGAATGATACAAATGTACAGGCAGAAAAGAGCAAGTAAATAGGTATGTGCAATGGACACGTCTGGTTTGTGAATTCCTGCAAACATTAAAATACCAGGGGGTTTTAAGTCTTCCTTTACCAAGAAAGTATTACTGTTTCCATGAGTATGTCTGGCTTCTTAGCGTTTCGTGACATTCCAGACCTACGTTGAACTGCTCTGAACTGCTGAATTACCCCAAATCTTACTTCCTAGGTTTGACATAAGAGACTCGCTCGCTAGAAAGTGCACGGATATGCAGAGGCTGCTGTGGGAAAGATCTTCGGCAGAGTATGCCAGAAGAACACTTTGTTCTATAGTAGTGGACTTGAGTACTAATGTATTAAAACATTTTCCAAGATTCAAGTTAGTCTTGTATTTAATTGTGCAAGCTAACAACTTGGATGTCATCTTCTGAGGAAGAAACAACTGATTTTGTTCTCGGAAGTGCCTGTTTACCTCTCTCTTTGGGCAGGTTTGCCTGTTTTGTGATGAGATGGCTTACCAAAAAATGGAATAAGCAACATGAAAAATATGCCTAGCCTGGTGTTTGGCTCTGATCCTTTCTGAAGCCAAGAATCTTCTCAAATTCAGATCTTCTTGCAAGGCAGTTCAGGTTTTATTTTACTCCATTTTATTGATGGGCTGATCTTCTGATCTACTTCTGGAGTCTGCATAAAGCAGTTTCCTTTCCTCCGTGCACCAAGTTCAAGGAGAGACTGCCTGCCTACTTATCTGGCATAGTGTAGGATGAATTACTGAGTTCATCTGAGTCTGAGAACACTAAACTCTTCCTTGAAAACCTCAGCTGCAAAGGTTTTTCATTGTCCTGAACACGTAGTACATATTTCAAGTGTACTGTTTGTTTTTACCCAGCTTTGCAGCTCTTCTCCAGCAAATTCTTGAATCATTTCTTTCCTTCTCAAAGAAGTTTAAGCCATGAGTGGGTGCAGTTCATGTGTTTGCAGAAAATACTGAAGAAAATACTTGGAAGTCATCTGGAAGCAGACCATCAGGTTTATAAGAGCATCAGTTTAGAGAGTCATTTCTGTTTCTATTAAATATTTGCTTTGCAGAAGTTCTTTTATTGAAAAATCCCAAGAGGTAAGGACAAAAAGCTTGTACTTGTAAGGGACTATTCCGGGATGTATTGAAAGAGAAGACTGGATTAATCTACTGTGCTTCAAGGAAAAGCATTACTGCTTGGTGAAGCAGTTCTGAAGACAGAAGAGATTTAGCAGTGTTGCCACAAACAAACATTCGAGGTCTGATCCTTCGTCTTCTCCCGCCTTGCACATCAATAAGGGATCTGTGACTGCATTACTGAGAGTGACACAATTTAATATCACACTTTTTAGTGTACTCATTCTCCATCATTACCTTTCTAAAACGAGTCGAAAGCCTTCACTTGAATGTTACAGTACCAAAACCTAATTCACTGAAGTTCTCTTTTTAAAGAGCTGATCTTGAGCCTGACGCATGTTTTGCTTACTAGGAGTGAGTGCTGTCTTGCTGTTGTTTTCATCCTGCACTGTGCTTCTTGTAGAGCAAAGAGCTTTGTGGCACACCACTAATCGCACCCCACAGTCATGTGGCAGCATCTCAAGTTCCTAACTGACAAATATCAAGAAAATGTGTTCTTCAGTTATCAACTTGCCTGTGCCTGCTGTTTTAAGAACAAAATTATATTCTTTCCCCATTAAAAACCCTGCTGGTTGGAAGGGAGTGTCTTTGTTCCATAGCAACAAACTTATCCTTGCTTGTAACGACCAGTTTTAGTTTATGAATACAAAGGTTGTTTTTTTTTCCTTTACTGTATGGGGTTTTTGGAACCATGAGAAACAAAAATCATGTTGCAGTGTAATTTTCTGATCACTCAGGTTTAGTTGACTTGAAGCACATAATCACTAAATAAAACCATGATGGCAGGTGTAGAAAAATACTCTGGCACTTCTGTTTTTCCCTGAACATCATGCGTGTCTTCACCTTTCCGTTACAAGAAGCTGAAGCATGAAGGCTGTAAATACAGATAAGTTTATCTGGTTGTCACACTTAAGGACAATCGATAACCCAGATGTTGTTTCTCACAGGCTTTACTTGGAGATGTTTAAAATCCTTCAGTGTTTTGGAGCACAGGCTGCTGAAAGCTCAGCAGTTGCAGTATTTGGCAGTGTATGCCAGTGTATTTGGGGGTGTTCTTCACTGCCCCTCTTTCTTTCCTGTGCCTCATTAGCAGTGTAAAATGAGCATTTCAGAAAGGAGATTTATCAGTCACAGCCTGTTTTAGAATGACACTCGAGAACCAATATTATTGGCCTCTGATTGATTTCTCAGACCCACTCAAAAGGGTTTAGCTTTTCTTTTAGTTCCTATAATGAAGCTGCCAGTGTTGCTGGTCACAATTTTTATTTCCCTGCAAACTTCCAGTTCACCTCTTCTTTCCCATTTACATTTTTTTTTGGAAGGATTCTTGATTATGTGTTACCCTATTTGCAGAAAGGCACACGGTGGAGTTTCACATCAGACTGAAATCCACTCTCTCAGCCCCAGGTCAGCATTCTGAGCTGATTTCCCCCGAGTTTGTTGGGTGCAGTACCATTGCTGGTACCCAGAGCTGAAAATGGTACCGTCCTTTCTGAGTGCAGTTCCATTTGGAGTATAATAATGTCTTCAGAGTAAAGGTGAACACTGGGAAAATCTTAATCTGCCACCCTGGATGACTGTAGTATGGTCTGGCTTTCTTGTGCCAAACTAATTTTGGATGAGATATCAGCAGGGCAGTACTGGTGCTGACATTCCAGTGTTGCTCTCACGTGGGGTTACCTCCTTTGCCACTTTTATCTTGTTTTGCCAAGAGATGACCTTGCACTCCTTTCACAAAAGGAATTTCCTTTGATTCTGACCTGCTTTTGCAGGCAGCTCTGATTTGAATATTTTAAATACTTGTACATGTGAAACATTTGTTATGCAGACGCGTTGCCTTGTTTAAAGTTTACTAGCTTCTTTTCTGTTATTTTAGTTCCAGGCTCTCTTCCATGAAGACTGCAAGCTTCAGTGAACATTTTAACTAACTTCAGTGGTGTGTCTACTGTCTTTTGGTTGGGTTTTTTTGGCCATTAATCTTGTAGAGCAATCTGCTAGTTTCTGTTCCGTGCAAATCGGCAGTAGTGCTAAGCTAGTAACAATTAGATGCTTATGTTATGGGATAACTGACATTTCTTTTTAGTGCAAGTAAACATGTTAGCATTGTTAATCTTTTAATATCTGCAATAAATGTAGAACTCTAAACGATTTTCTGGTTTAAATGTTTTTTGCTTGTGAGTTTGGCCATTTGTAAGAGATATGCATCATTTTTTTGGCACTAACAAGTGGAACTGAGATTACACAGTGTTACATTAGTGTGAAGCAGGATTGAACGTGTACAAGGGAAGGAAGGTCCTTCTGTCTCTGTGCTGCTAAATGTCTCTGGTGACAATATCCACTAAATCAGTTCTTAGTTACTTTTTCATGTGGCTTCTAGTGCATTAAAGCCATACACAACAGTGTTACTT
This sequence comes from Podargus strigoides, assembly GCA_028020825.1. Lineage (NCBI taxonomy): Eukaryota > Metazoa > Chordata > Aves > Caprimulgiformes > Podargidae > Podargus > Podargus strigoides. The sequence continues at coordinate 1,448,741 of CM051649.1, forward strand.
TCCCCATGGATGCCCAAACCATTGTGCCCCAGTCAGAATCCAAGAGTTTTACCCTTTAATCACACATCCCAGGAGTTAGTTCTCTCTCTGATTTTCTTGCACTCACTTTAAAACTGCAAATCTTTCTCTTTACATAATGTGTGTGGTTTACTGTTGCCTTTAAATTCCTTTTTTAGACAGGATATGAGGGAGGAAATTGCAACGAAGTGAAATTGAACACTTGTGCAGCCGCCTTCTGTGGAGAGGTAAAGCCAGAGTGTTCATTGAAAAGATACCAGCCAGGTCTCCTCTCCTTTGCTTTTACACTCACAGCTAGGAAAAGCTTTACAGAGGCGAGTTCAAGCCCTGGCTACACTTTTTTCCTCCTTTTCCTTCAAAAATTTATTACACACAAGGACCTGGCTCTAGAAGAAAGGACGTTTGCTCTCGCTGGAGAGAAAGGAGATCCCCATTTTGGGGGAGGTGCCCTCTCAGAGTAAGAGAACTACAGTCAATAATACACTCTTTGGAGTAATTGTGTTGGACTAAAAGAGATGCTTTCATTTTTTTTTTGCCTTCAAAGCTTTTTTTTTTGGTGTAATACCAGTGATGTTTTTCCTATTTATTTTGTGGGTTGTTTTATTTTTTTTAAGAAGACACTACAGCATCCTTAGTGTGAGCACTTGGTCTGTGCTGAGATGTTATTTCTCCAAACCCATGTACAGTATTTTTTTCTATCGATATTCCGTTCTGCTTTAAAGTAAATCCTGATGTATTGTGCCCAAAGTCTGGACTCAGAAATTCAAATATTGTTCTTTTGGATTGTTTTCTATCCTACGAGCAGGTATATTTTCTAATTTAAAAAAAAAAAAAAAAAGAATTCCTGAAAGTCCTGTATCATTAATTCTGCATATCTCATGACTGAGTGGCCAATCACAACCAGACTGTAGATTTGAGCAATAATAAACACCTTAAATGAGACTATGCTCAAAGAACAATAGGGTACTTCTGAAATAAAGAGTTTTTGTGAACCTTGTTAAGTAGGTGACTTGCTGAATTGCAGCAAGGGTGGAAAATGTTTTGCATTATCTGTGGGCAATAAAGTTACTGCTATTTAAGAAAGTGCAAGCACACAGTGTGTTCCTTCAGCTGTTTGTGCCTAACCCACGTCATTAGAAGGTTGTGCTAATTGCCTTGAAATTTATTTCCTAGGCAAGACTTTGCAGGGGAAGTCATATTTTATTGTCCTGCCACTAGATAGTAAAGCAGCAAATACAAAGCAATAAAATCTGTTTTTTTAAACCACCTGCCTCTTTGGCAGGAGTTCCTTACAGACTGTTTGGTTCGTGGGGTTAACAAAAGTTCTGTCTTTGAACACTTTACAAGACCCATTTCAGAAAGCAGAACTATTATTGGATGGGAAACAGGAATTTTGAAAAACAATCTAAATGAGAGATCATTAAGAGGTCACACAACACAAACACCAAAAGACAATCTGTAGGTTGTGGCTTTATTCGATGCCTTCTCAGTTGCTGTGTGTCATTTAGTGATGTCACCGGGAGGAAGGTTGATGGAGGGAGTTCTGCCAGGTCATTTGAGCACAGAAAAACCCGTGGTTTATTTTACTGCTCACTCCTGGTCATTAAATCCGAGTCAGTTGGAGGATGCAGATCAGTTCTCATCTGTATGTGCGTGTAATTTATGGGTATTTCCCTAACTCACAAAAAAGAACAGAAATACTAAAGATGATAAGCCAACCTGTGCCCTCGTGGGGGGCAGCTGCTGGCTGGGATCCTGCGCTAGCAGGGGTGGGACTGGGTGAGCTTCAGAGGTCCCTTCCAACCCCACCACTCTGACAACTTGCTTAGGGCTGTCATTTGACACAGAAAAGGAAGTGTTTCTGCTGAGTGTCACCAGTAGCTTCCACACACTGGTCCCACCACAGCGACCCAGCGAGAAGCCAACATTAGAACAGGCAGTGGGCGACACACATTTACTATGGAGCGAGGGGAGGGTTTTCCTTCCCGTTTCCCCTCGGCTCTCCGGGGCGGTCGGTACCTCCGTTCCACAGCACCCAGCCCTCCCGCGAGGCTCCGTCCCCGCGTGCTCCCTCCCCGAGGAGCGTGCGTGGCTCCGTCCCCGCGCTCACCCGGTTCCCGGTGGGTGGGTGCGGGGCAGCACCGGGGCTGCCCCCTCTCGGCACCGGGGCTGCTCCCCTCGGTACCGGGGCTGCCCCGTTCCGGCGCTGCACGGCCCGCGTGCCCCGGCCGGCGGCGCCACGTGGGCGGGGTCACGTGAGCAGGGCGGGCGGGGTCACGTGGGCGGGGTCACGTGGCCGCGGAGCGTGGCGCCAACGGTCGCTCGTCAGGGGGCGGCGCCTGAGGGAAGCGCCGCCATCTTGGGGGGTGCAGGCTGAGGGAAGAGGGGCTGGTGGCCGCCTCAGGCACAGCGGTGTTGGTTGCTGGGGCTTGTGGGGTGCTGGGGGTGTCCCCTGAGGGGGCTCAGTGAGCGGTGCTGGGTTGAGGCGTAGCTGGGGGCCACAAGCTGTCACACATCTGTTCCTCAGGCTTGGGCCACCTCGGCTTTGCTGCGCCACACGTGAGGTCCTGAAGTGCCCATCAGGGAACGGGTTAAAACATGACATTCTGTGGGAATCCAGCGTCGGAATTCAGGTTTGTCCACTGGAACGAAAAGATGTGATGGGATGGGAGAGCTGTAAACTCCGTTATTGTCAGAACCAGCCGTCCCGGGTGCTGCGCACAACGCTGCTCACAGGAAAGTATAAAACAAGACAGTGGGGAACATCTTGTTCTCAAATACCATGGTGGCATCCGAGGAGATGGGTGCTGTTGGCCAAAGAATCCTCCTGAGACGTGGGCAACACCAGACTCACACCTTGCCTTACCACACAGCGGCTAACCAAAGTTATTCAATGGTTTTCTTACCTTTCCAACCAGATTTACTGATTTACTGATTTAAAAACGCCGACGGTTTACTCAGCCGTTGTCATGTGCTTACAGATGAAAGTGCAGACAGAGCAGAGATTCCCTTCTTTATGAAAGCAGATTTGGAACCCAGCTTTGTGGTTTCTGTAATTGCAGATGACACCTCCCTAGCTTTAATTTTGCTCCATTTTTCTAGCGCTGGCTGCAGGGCGTATTCTTGCCAAAATGCCAAGCATAAGAGTACCTGATTCTAATTAACTTAGTACAATCTAAATTCTTTTTTCATAACATATGGTTGATTTGATATGTATATATAATGTTTTCATATAACATATATAAAAACTGATGAATTACTGTAAATGAAGCAGGTTTAGCTGTGATTGTTTGTAAATACCTGAAATAGCCAACTACTGCAAAATGTTCCCAGTTTTTACACTTTGTGAAATACTACTTAATGATAATACCCTTCAGAAAACCTGAAACATCGCAGCTTTATAAAAATGAAGGTAACCAAATATTACAGTGACTTTAAACTGCTTTTAATTTTAGGATGTCGGGAAGCAGTTATCTGAACAAACAATGTGAGAGGTTTTGACAAGTTTCAGACAACATTTGAAGACTGCAGATACTTTGGCGGGCTTCTGCGGGACAATTTCAAGACCCATGAAGAAATTGCTGCCTGTAATTATTTAATGACAAGGAATAAAAGCCAGGAAGAACTTATTTCTAGTTGAATTATTGGAAAATGGGTAGCACTGCTGTTGCCCTTTGTCTTGTTTTGCAATTAATACAAGAGACAAACACTTCTGTTGGGAACTGCATTCCCAGAAAAACAGTAAAATACCAAAGTAAGTGAAAAATAGTCGTTTCACAAGCAGAAAGAAACATAGCACAGTGTTGGGAGTTTATTTTTTATTAGGCAGAGAAAGAATGCTATGGACTGTTGCACCTCAAGTGCTGCGGGTGCACTCATCCAAATGACAGTGAGGAATGCCTGAACAATAATTGTTGTAGCTGGAGGTTCTGGCTTATAGGTAATAATAATGATGTTGTTTATTTTCCAGTAATAAATTGGGAAAAAAAATCTATGCATTTATTCAAATACTTTCATATTATTTAGAAAATGTTCTGGAAATGTGTATAAGCTTTCACCTTTGTTACAATTTGTTTTCAATTTGGAATATTTATTACATAACGCTGTGATTCTAGTGATAAATATTTTTAAAACGACTTATCTGCTATGTTTTACAGCTGGAAATATAAACACTTTTATGAAAGAAGGATTATCCAATGTTTCCACTCTCCTTGTGAATGAAGAAACCGATACCTTATTTGTTGGAGGCAGAGATGCAGTCTTTGCTCTTGACTTGAATAATATTTCTAGAGAAATAGGCAGGGTAAATGAAAGGCTTTATTTCCCTCCATACCTTCTTTAAAAAAATACTTTGCCTGTGGTTTTCTTAATTTGTACATAATGGTCTGATTTAAAATGTATAAAAGTATTGCTATTTCAAGGCCTGAAAAACTTTATCACAGAGTCTTTCTTTTTTAAGCAAAGCAATACCTCATTTCAGGTTAGTTATTATGCCTTGTGTGTTTGTTACAGGGATACATAGGAAAATGCTTATTTAGCCAAGAGGTTCAAAGTTAGGATTATTTAGGGATTTATTTACACATAATTTTGTGGAAAAAATTTTGTGACGTACGACCTTACAGGTATTTTTGGCTTTTAGGAGTTCTGGTTTGCTACACAGGAAAGACAACTGGAATGTATTCGTAGAGGAAAGGACAAGGTAGGAATTGCTGTTTCCCCCTCTAAGTTATTAACTAAAATGCAAATGGCTACAGTATCAAGCTGCTTTTTAATAAATGAAATAAAAGCAAGTTCATTTAAATCCATTGAGGATTTTGCTTGCTGCAAAGACACCAGGAAATTTTCAGATGCAACCCACCACACTATGTAATTTTTGTTTTCTCTTTTAGCTAAGATGCCAGAACTACATCCTCTTCCTCCATAAGATAAATGACTCCAACTTGTACATTTGTGGCACCAACGCGTATCACCCAACGTGTGATCATATGGTAATTCTGTTTGAATCAGGTTGAAGATATTTGAGTAGCCTGGCAGATCTTGGAACTCCTTTCTCAAAATAGTCCTGTTGAAAATTAGAAACTTTCTGAATTCTTTTATAAAAGTATGACAGACCAGAAAAGTACTTATACATATACAAAAGTACAGCTTTTTTTTTTTAATCCTATTTAAGTGATTGTTTGCCATAGGTTATCCATGGGGCGAACATCAGGTTGCAAGGAAGAGCTGAAGAGAGCAGAGGAAAGTGTCCATTTGAACCAACTTTAAAGTATGCATCTCTTTTTGTAGGTATGATTGGACTGATGTGCAATCTGAGATGGTTTTCCTCACCTAAAGTTATTTGTTCCTTATGCTGTGTCTTTGCATTTTAAAGCTAAATGCTTTATACTTGTTTGTGTCTTCAAATCTTTGCAGATGGGGAATTTTATTCGGCTACTTCAAATAATTTCTTGGGAACAGAGCCTATAATACTTCGCAGTATGAGAAATCCCATAAGAACAGAGTTTAAAATGTCATGGCTAAATGGTAAGAAGGTTTTCTACATGTTTCAGTCTCTTGAACTTTAATTTGGTGTATGAATTCTCTCTAGAATGTAGTATCATAGAACCATAGAACAGCCTTGGTTGGAAGAGACCTCTGAGCTCCCCCAGTCCAACCATTAACCCAGCACTGCCGTCCCCACTGCCCCATGTCCCTCAGCACCACATCTCCACGGCTCTGAAATCCCTCCAGGGATGGGGACTCCCCCCTGCCCTGGGCAGCCTGGGCCAGTGCTGGGGAACCCTTTGGGGGAAGGAATTGTTCCCCATATCCAATCTAACCCTGCCCTGGCACAACTTGAGGCCATCACCCCTCGTCCTGTCACTGTCACCTGGGAGAAGAGACCGACCCCCCCTCACTACCCCTCCTTTCAGGGAGTTGCAGAGAGCAATGAGGTCTCCCCTCAGCCTCCTCTGCTCCAGACTGAACCCCCCCAGTTCTCTCAGTAGTAGTATGTTATGAACTGGTTTTCTAGTGTAAGCTTTTGAACTAAGGACAGAATTTAAGATAAATTCATGACTACAGACTGCAGTGATGAGATGAGCCCTTTTCAGCCCTTTCCTTGGCCACTAATCCACAAAAAATCAATTAGACTTAATTTTAAAGTAGTATCTGCAATTTATGGGGGTTTTTTTGAATAAACTTAAAATGTTTTGTGTATTTATGTGTTTCAGAACCAAGCTTTGTCAACATGGAAATAGTGCATGAAAGTGAATCTAATCCAAATGGAGATGATGATAAAATTTATGTGTTCTTCACGGAAACAGCTGTTGAATTTGAATTCTATGACAAGCTTCTGGTGTCCAGAATTGCCCGGATCTGCAGAGTTTGTATTTGCAGTATAAATTTTTGCTTAGTGTATTTTAGATGAAGTTGACATTTATTGTCAATGGGATCTACACTGGCTAACCCAACAAAATTGGGTCATATATATTTTATTTCTGAACTAGCTCCCTCTTTTTCCTGCTAGAACAGAACCAGCTGTTCAGGTTGTATTTGAACATTTAAACCTTTTTTCTTTGCCTGTGAACTGAGATTTATATTGAAAGGCTGACTATATTTTTCCCCACATCAATGCTAATAGTTGAAAATTGCATTTGTTTCTTTATGCATCCTACAGTGCTGATGTTCTTCCTTCATGTAGGGTGATCTTGGTGGAAAACGCATACTGCAGAGGAGATGGACATCATTTTTAAAAGCCCGCCTTTCCTGTTCCGTTCCAGAATTAAACTTCCATTTCAACATTGTCCAGGACATCTTTTTACTTAGGAGAAGAAAGTGGCAGGACAGCATATTTTATGGGATTTTTTCCCAGCAATGGTGAGATGGAGGGCTGCACATACTACTAAAGTGTGTAATGAACTGAGTAAGGGTTCTCCACTATTAGTAGCCTGAGCACAGCCTTTGGGCTTTAACTCAGAGCAAGAAGCTACCAGCTACTTACACTGTGTGTTTTAATAGACCACATTTGTTTTTCTTACAGCTTGATCCAACTGAGCAAACATTATCATCGGAAACAAAATGTTTTTGGTTCCTGGGCCAAAGCCTTCAATTAAAGACTAACCAAAAGCATCTTTTAAGCCAAGTTTTGAGAGTTATGTTTTCTCTAGTCGAATGGTGGGGCAATTAAAACTAATTACATCTAAAATTATATCATTAGATACACAAAGCCCTGGATTCTTCAGGTCTTTATTGCACTAAAGGAAATAGCTGACATTTCAAGGTGCAGAATTATTCCTCTGTTCCAAAAGAAGAATCTGTCATGGCCTGCTTGTCTAATATAATGTGTGAAAATGAAAACAGAACTCCAGACAAATGCCTTACAAGTTTTAGGGTTAATGAGATTTTTCTTAATGCTCTGACTAATGAAGAAAACCAAGACAAAGTGTATTAAAGCTTTACATGTCAAAAAATACTAATGACAAAGTAGCTGTGAGTAGGTAACTCTTAGGTTTTATAAAAGCATCTGAATTCTTGCAATGAGTCTCCCCAAAAAAGGAAGGGAAAAGGGTTAATAGGGTTAATCTGTCATCCATTTAGTGGCCAGAAATTATCATGGTGAGTTAAAGCAGCCTTAAACCGTGATGGTGAGTTTTATTTCTGGTTATGGCAGGTTGGTTTCAGTGTGTCCTAGGACAGGAATTTGTAGAATGTTTGTTCCTCTGGGTGTGGCAAAGAGATTTAGGCTTGGGATTCATTGGTGGAACTGAAATCACATCAGTGTCTGACCCAGACACTTCTAAAAGTCGCCCTCAATTTTCAGTCATCATTTTGAAAAGCATTCGAATTGGAGGCAAAGAGGGGAAGTATTGTGTTTGTCAGTAAGATGAGTTAAAGGCATTAGAAGAAGAATTAATGGTCTGCATCAGAAGTGTCGAGCCACAGGGAGAAGAATCCTGTCAAAACACTCATTTCCATACTTGGGCTCATCTGTTTGTTTACAGGAAAGGTTGTCAAATGTCCTCATTCTCTAAGTTGTTTCAATTGATTTGAGGGCAGTTACTTGGGTTTTAACAAAAACATATTTAATGCCATCGTTTATGTCTTTCATTTTATTCTCGTAGTGTTAGGTATCTTTTGACTAATCCTGAAAAAGATACAGCAGTGTGGAGACTGGGTTATTTTACAGTATTTCTTTCTATATAAAAGCCAATAAAACTTGAATTTATTTTGTGTGTTATTTTCTTTTTCTTCCAAGGGGAAGATTAGACATATCAGCTGTTTGTGCATACAGTATGAAAAATATTCAGGAAGTCTTCTCCAAAGGAAGCTACAAAGGACCAGTAACTGTAGAACATTCCCCTGTTAAGTGGATGGTATACAGGGGAGAAGTGCCAGTTCCACATCCTGGTGCTGTAAATATGCATTTCCTTCTTCTAATTAAAAAACAGCCTCTGGATTATCCTTTTTTTTTTTGGTAGCAACTCATTAGCTTATATTTTAGCAATATAAATGCAGTGTTTATAATCAGATATACCTGCTTTCTCACCCCTTAATAGGAAGGTCCCTAGAAAAGCTGCCTTGCTTACAGCTCTGCTCCACAGGAGATGTGGGGTTAGTAGTGAGTTCGTGAAATGTGAGGAAAATAATGATGTTTAGAACATTTAGAAAGAAATACACTTTTTTTTATATACCTCAGTGATACATAAAAGCAATTGTAATCATCTTCATTATGTTCTATTTCTAGTGCATTGATAATTTTGCCTGGAGTATTGGCTATAATGCTTCTTCTGACTTGCCTGACAAAGTTTTGCAGTTTGTTAGAGATCACCCTCTAATGGATAATTCTGTAAATCCCGTCGGTAACAGACCAGTGCTGCTGAAGAGAGGTTCAAACTATACCAGGATTGTGGTAGACCGAGTCACTGGCCTGGACAGACAAACGTATGATGTTATGTTTCTAGGAACAGGTAGGTGCTTTTATTTTAGGAAAATATACTATATATTTTTATGGATTTTATTCCAGATTTTTATTTTTTTCGTTAGACTTCATAAAAGTATTCCTCAGCTCCATTTGAAGTTTTGCATTCAGAAGCTGTCTTGCTAGTTTAATATTTTCATCCCAGTTAGATTAAATGTGTCTGGCTCATCGGACATTAAAAGGTGCTTTCCATATCAAAGGAGACTTGACGTAATAATATTTGCAAATTCAAGGATTGTTTGAGGTCTTTTTTTTTTTTTCCACTGGAAAAAATCATTGCTTCTCTTTTACTGAAAGGAAAAATAAGAATTGCTTTGAAGGATTTCAAAAATTCCCTGTGCCCAGGAATATCTTCTAAATCTCTAATTTCAGCGTGAATTATCAGGCTAAAATGTTATGCTATGTTGAAACAAGTTTATCTTTAAAAATGTCATTTCATTTTATGTAGATGATGGATATTTGCATAAAGCTTTCAATTGTGATGGGGAAATGTTCATCGTGGAAGAGCTGCAGCTGTTTCTGTCGCCTGAGCCTGTACAATCTCTCCAGCTCTCTTCTGGAAAGGTAGGACTCCTGTCCCTGCATGGGGAGAGCCACTGCTGTAACAGCTTGCCTCAGGCCTTGCTCTTCTGTGTTGTTCTTCTGGCTCTTAAATAGCCTGTAAGTGTCTCATAATTCTGCTTCTGTCATGTATTCATTAATAACAGAAGCACAAAACGTCTTTTTTTTTCTCTAGAAGAAATTGCGTGTGTGTCAAAATATAACTGAAACAAGCCTTTATGTTCATTAAAAAATTAGGGAAGGAACTGTCATTTTACATGCTATGGACAGCTAGTTGTTGGGGGTTTTTTCTCATACATATCACAATCTTACAAGATTTTTAGTTTACCGATATTTTTAAGAAATACCAGAAAAATCTTACAACCCATATTAGAAAATAACAGCTTAAAACTTCACTGACTATTGTAAAAGAACTCCCTCCTGCATTTCTAGGGAATGCTCTATGCAGGGTCCCCATCTCAAGTGGTGCAGCTTCCAGTTTCCCAGTGCCACCGATACCAGTACTGCTTGGATTGTGTCTTGGCCAGGGATCCTTACTGCGTGTGGTCGCAGTCAGCCCAGGAGTGTGTTCCCCTGGCAGATCCAGCTGGGCTTACAGAGTGAGTAAAAAGCTGTTCTTTCAGCTGCACAGCCTGACGTGACTTTGCTTTATCAGTGCACACTTAATGTCCATAACACAAACCTAGGATGTTTCCTAGAAATAGAGTAACACGAGCTGGGACACTTCTTGTCTGTGTTTTTATCTGTTTGGTTTTGGGGTTTTTGTGTTTTTCTTCTTTTTCCCCCAGGAATTTAATTCAAAGTGTGAAATATGGGGATGCTTCCAGCTGCCTTCATGTAGGTGTGTGAATGTTTGTTTTAAGAAAGAATATTTCAACTTCGTCCTATCAAAGTGCTTTGTGCTCACTGGAATTCTTGTGTTATAGAAAACCACAGAATTAAAATCATGCTGATTGTTACTTTTGAACTAAGACCTAAAAACCCCACACTGAGCTGCTACTGCCTGGTCCTCTTAAACCTGTCAATCAAAATGTCAGAATATTTCAGTTCAGACTGAAACTTACTTTTGAGGGACGCATAAATGTGACAGGTTTAAAGTTACTGGTGTCCCCCCGCACCCACTTGCAGAAATCACACGGCACGTCAGCTGTCCTGTTAAATCTGTCACTGCTTTAGGATGCTGTCCTGCAGACACATGATATACTATTCAAGAGTATACTTTAAAAGGTGGCTATTTGTTATCAGCCACTTAAAATGATTTTTGTTATTTTTAGTGGGCTTGAGAAATTAATTACTTTTAATGTAGAGTTGCGGGGGAGGTGATCTGGTATTATTAGGTGGTGACTTCGTAATGAGCTGGAAGATAATTGCTTTCTTCAGTGCCACAAGATGTATCTCTTACCTCCACTTATGTCTCTTTAAAGTCAGAGTTGTCTTTAGTCTTCTATAATTTAGACTGCATGACAAATGATAATAAAACAATCAGTGGGACAGTTGGGGAACTTTTACGTAGCTGATAGAAGCATTGTGTAGACATCAAAGCATTTCTGTGAAGGGATGTCATTAACCAGTAGAGGAGTTGAGGCATACAAAGGTGAATTTATTTCTGCATGACTGGGTACACAGGTGAGGCAAAATCAGATTAAAATCTGGAAGTCTTAATCTTCTAGTCCCACATTCATTCTGTTACACATCAGCAGGAATAAGGCCAGCAAGATGTTTTTATTATTTATTATGTGTTTAGTTTTCTAAGTTCAACTAAATCCTCGGTGTTCTTACTTAAAACCCAAATTCATAATTTCAGAAAACAGTGTGAGAAAATCTCTCTTTACCCTTGGAAACAATGTTCATCTGAAATGTGTTCCTCTGTCGAATCTGGCAAGCGTAGTGTGGCAGTTTAATGGGAGCAGACTTCAGGCCAAGGACTCGAAGTACCTCCTCTATGATGGAGGAATAGCAATCTTTAACGTGACGATGGATGCAGCTGGGTTCTATGACTGTCTCTCAGTAGAGAAATCCAAAGGGAAGGAATTCCTTATCACTGTGGCCCGCTATGCGCTCTACGCCCAAGAAAAGACAAAGGAAACCAATGTTATTGCTGCAGCAAAAATGCATCATGAAGGAGGATGTGAGGGGTTTCGGTCTTCATTGGCACCTTCTTTACTGAACAAGACAGCAAAATGGAAATCAATGGACAGCCAAAGAGAGAAACTTGGTTTAAAACTCCTGGGGACTGGGTTTGCTCTTCTGTTCTTTTTCTTGTTGGCTTGGAACTTCTACAAGGGTCATTTACCTGTGCCTTGGAAGAGCAGAGAAACCAGCTCAAAACCCACCTGTCCAGCACTGGCTGTGGAGGGATCGGGCAGTGTAAGGATGAGTTCAGCCACCCAAACGAGCACGTCTTGTGTTAATGAGCCAGTGCTGTGAGCCTTTCTTAGGAGCACAGTGGGAATGCACAGCAGTGCCAGTTTCTCAGAGGAACTGGTTTAGATGACACGATGTTTCCTGTTCAGGAATGTGGAATGTAAATCGGGGTCGCAGTCAGAAGCTGGGAATTGCAGATGACAAGTTGTATTACATTGATGTGTTAGCAGTTACTACTTTTAAAAGCAAAATTCCTTGTTGGGTACTTTTTTTTTGACATAAGAGAACCGTAAAAATAAATTTCTTTCAAAAATTGACACTGATCCACTTTTTTGTAATGTTGGGGTTGCCCAATTACAGAAATTAATACTTTGGAAGCTAATAATACTTAGCAGTTAGTACTTTCACCTTCAGACTTTCTGTTTAATCTACTAATAGCAACTAATTAAGTCTCCCAGTGCCTCTGGAGATTGGTGCTATCCTCATTTTACATGGGAGGTTAAATTACTTGCCACTGACCATAGTGAGTATTGGTGTCAGATCTGATGTGTTGTTAGAAGTTCCTGAGTCATCTTCCTATATTTTATCTTTCTCCCTCCTTTCCTTTTATTTAAGCTTTCAAAACACTTTCAACATATTTATTTTCCTAATGGGTTTTTAGTGACCTTTATGATACATCTTCCTCTGTCTGAAAATGTCATGAATCAACTGACGTACTGCATGGGTATTCTGGATTTATTCCTGAGGTGTGGTCAAAATTCAGACATTTCAGTTCCTTTTCTTAAAGGCCATGGAAAGTTGAGCATTTTCTCTGAGATACTTTTTTCTTCATTTTCAAATAAACATTCTCTTTACATTTTCTTGTTTGGAAAACAACATAGGTTCTTGATCAGAGAAATCTCTGAACAAAAGGCTGCGCTGCCTCGCTCTGTCTCTTGTCAGATGTGCATCAAGTACAAGGTTGATTCTCTTCTAGACACAGCACATTCTTTTCCCGTTTTCATGTAGCTGTGGAAGGAGAAACCTGCTTGGAAATGGATCCTCCTGTGTGGAAGGCTGTACCAGCTGTAGCAAGGCACCTGCTTTCAAGTTAAACAGGAGTGCTTGGAAATGAGGATGATGTGTACAACGGATACCTGGATGGGAAGACTGACTGGATAAGCTTCTTCCTTAAAACATAAATAAGTTACACTTCTTTACACTGGAGCTAAGTCACAGTCTCTTCTTTTTTATGCCTTCTTTCTCCCCATCCAACCCGGCCTTGAACACTGCCAGGGATGGAGCATCCACAGCCTCTCTGGGCAGCCTGTGCCAGTGTCTCACCACCCTCACAGCCAAGAATTTATTCCTATTATCTCATTTAAATCTCCCCTCTTTCAGTTTAAAATCATTACCCCTCATCCTATCACTCCATGCCCTTGTAAAAAATCCCTCTTCAGCTTTCATAGTGTCCTTTTACCTATATTCCTACTCCCTCTATGCAAAGGGCTGTATGGAAATTAATGATGCAGACTGGATAGTGGTATGGAACTAATAACATAGGAAGTGATCGAAATTTCCATTCTTATCTTTGGGGACACTTAACTCTCTTCCCTTAGTGGCAGGAAGTGCAGATGGAATACAAAACCCCATTTCAGAAAATCCTCACAAGGCTACCAGCGTTTGGGTTTCGTTCAATTCCTGCTGATCTAATTACCCTAATTTTAATGTGTAAAAATAATTAGCTTCTAAGAGAAGTCGTAGATAAGTTACAGTTAACGGGTCGATGTGAAAGATACTGTGCCCTACTTTAGTAGCGTCTTCGGTGTAGTTTTAGTCCTTTTTGTCATTGGTTGCCACACTGCACGTAGGGAGGACGGAGAATATGGGGCAAGAGGACGGAGCTGAGGCAGTCCTTGAGCTGCCAGCTGGGAACAGCCACCAGCACCGTGCTGACAGACACCCTGCCACGACTCTTCTGAGTGGGAAACCACCCACCTTCTCCGTGGCTTCTAACCACAGCTCTCCTGGTGCCAAAAGTCTTTTGCGTGATGCTGCCGCTGTTTCAAACAGCACGCATGTGTGCTCAAAATACTTCTTGATGTCACACTGAGAATTACTGGCGTGACCCCGAATGCGGGGGCGATAGCAGTGGGGACACTGGAGATTACACCTGTCTCAGGAAACCTCCCTCCTAAACAAAAGAGAGGGGAGGTAAAATGCTGAAAGCAGAGTGAGGAGTGTCACTGCTTGTTCTGCTCCTCGTATCCAACTCTGCTAAATTATGAATGCTGCTTCCACCTTTCACTGTAAAATTACTAGTACAGACCTTACTATTTTGGTCCAAGCTCTGAAGTTATTAACCCACGGAGAAATTAATGTGCAGAACTGTCTGGGATTATCAAAATCTCTCTTGGGAAGATTTCCTATTAAATTGTCCTGATAAGTAAAGGAGCATAAAGAGGATTGGGATCATCTGGCAGCGACATAACTCAGCACCACTGGGGCTGCTCATGGGAGGCTTCGTGTTGGAGTAGTGGTGTATTTTAAGGTAAAACGGAGGTACTTGTGGGAATTAAGTGAGGAGTGTCGACGTTCAGTCAGGATTGGAGTGAAGTGGTCGAGGAAGAAATGTGGAAATAGTGGAAATAGTTTCCTGCCAAAGCCAAGCTCCACGTTCTTTACCAGACATGTTTGGATGAGCACTGTGCACACTTTCTATCTGCTGTAAAAACTGTAAAACTGCTCTGTGGCTTCAAAGGGACTGACTTAAAGCCCTGAATAACTGCATCCTGCCCAGTTGATACTGGTCAATTCTTATTTTAGCACGAATACTTCAGATTAGGTGGTGCTCACGAGCAGGCCCCCATCCTTGTCCTTCCTTCGTGTGGATCCACAGAGTGCGAGCAGTGCCTGGAGCAGCTGCTGTTACCAAAATCTCTGCTGCAGACCTGTGGGCTGGGGTGCTGGGAAGGAGCAGCCGTGGAAAGGTCCCTCCTGGCCAGGCTGCCTCTTGCCTTCGTGCAGCCAGGCTACTGCAGCGTGTCTTATTCCTAGAGCGACCTGTTCAGGTCTGCTTCCATCCCCTGGAGCTTGTGACACCTGTGCTGGCTCAACTGAAAAGCACTCTTGTACAAAATTTCTCTCTACCAGGAAGCTGTTTAAGGTTACGATCAAGTCACTTTGATGAACATCTGAAGCACTTTTGTCCTTTCAATACAGAGCATGTTTGGTTCTCTCTCACAGCTCTCCTACGAGCCCTCTCCAGTTGCTCAGCATCCCAGAGGTGTAGACATTGGCTCTGGGCAGAGGTGTGCCCAGGGGAGCAGGGGTACCTCTCCTCTCCTGCCCCGTGCCCGAGTGTCACAGCTCCTCTGGCCAGTGGCACGTTATCCACTCTGCTTCCCCAAGCCTTATTTCAGCCTCCCTTCCTCCCAGGGTATTTCCCCATTTCATAAATATGTGTTCATGGTTTACATTCATTTTCCACTTCATAAAAGACACAACAAAGAGCGCCCTGTGTCTGATAGGAGGTGGCTAGACTGAGATTAAAGAACACCAGTTGGGTTTTTTATGGGTAACCAGCACCCATTAAAATCCCAGTGCTATAATCCAGCCCGCTGTAATCCACAGGGTGCTGTGCCCAGGGCTGTGCCCGGGGATGTCTGCAGTTGTCCCTGGCTGTGCCCGGGGCTGTCCCCGGTTGTCACCGACTGTGCCCAGGGCTGTGCCCGGGGATGTCTGCAGTTGTCCCTGGCTGTGCCCGGGGCTGTCCCCGGTTGTCCCCGACTGTGCCCACCCGTGCCCAGGGCTGTCCCCGGTTGTCCCCGGCTGTCCCCGGCAGGTGGTGCCGCCGAGCCAGCCCCGGCTCCGGGAATAAAGTCGGGAGTAGAAGCGGAGAAATGTGACCGAGATGGGGCAGTTGGCAGGGGGAGGAAGCGGATAGGGAAGAGAAAGAAAAAGAGAGAACAAAGAAACCGCGATCCCGGCCGTGCCCGCACTCGGGCTGCGGGGGGAAACTTGCGGGGCTGGCGGAGCGGCAGCCGGCTTTGTCTGGCAGAGCTTGGGAAAAGCACCACCTAATCCTGCTGCTCCCCTCCCATGCTGAAGGGAAGGAGGGATCCTGGGAGCCGGAGAAGGGAAAACTGCTGCCGGCTGCGGCGACCGGGCACTGCCCCGCTTCCCCGGTCCGCGCTGCGGGTGCTGCGGGTCTGGGTGCCCGGTGGGGGGGTCCAGGGGGGGGGTCCGGCTGGCCCCTGCCCCCCTGCCCCGCACCCGCGGGGATTACTGGGCGTTTCGAGCCAACAGCAAAAACTAACAAGATTTCAAAGTGAAATTCCGGAGGAAATTTAAAGAGCATCCGGATCCGGAGAAAGAGAGAAAGAAAGAGGAAGGGAGAAATCAATCAATCAAAACGTGGAGAGAATCTCAGGCGGCTGAAGAAAGGACGGGAGAGAAAGAAGCTGACACCCGGCAGAGATGGGGTGAGACTGGCAGTTTATTCTTCAATTGCTTTTATTAGTCATGGCTATTTTTAAGGTAAATGGCGAAAGAAATGAAGGTTTTAAATGGCTTTTTTCCCCCCACATTGCCAGCTTTAAAGTTTAGGCTTTTTATTTTATGGGTGAGAAAGTAGATAATTGCAAGTCTGCAACTTCTTTAAATTAACTCCTACATCAGGGAAGCCTCTAGTGATCTATACATTGAAATCCAAACTGGGAGGCTGAGTGGGAGAACTGGAGCCAGGTTGTGTTTACAAACTTTTCCCAAAGTTAGAAATCAGGGATTTCGTCTGGGTGTTGTGACTTTGGCATTCAGTAAAATGGATCCTGTTTGCATTTCTAAATGGATAAATAGCTGACTGAAAATCCCCCATGGCTTAGTTTATGATCCCCCTCAGATTTTCCATGGGTGAAATAATGCTGCATGGATGTGGATTTTGGCGTGGGAAGAGGAGCTTAGTCTGGGATTTAATTTATGCCCTCGTTATAAGTCTCAATCAAGGAACTTTAAGGACCTGACGTGCTGTGAGTTTCTTGTGTGAATAAACTCTCTGTGGATCTGTAGGAAGCCTCTCTGATCACCTCCCTCCTAACGTGTGGGTTTGACAACACAAATAAATAACATTCTTAAGGGCTTGTTTTCCCTTTAGCTAATTCTCCTCTTGGACTACCTAGATAAAACGATTGAACAGTCAAACAGGGATTCGAGAGGCAGAAAAGGAAGAGGTGAATGAAGAGTGACAGCAGAACCTGGCATGGATCCTTTGAAGTTGGCAGAGTGTCTGCTGCTCCAGGTTAAAGCAGAAAGCGTCCCCATTTCCCTGTAACTTTTCCTGTGATCCACAAAGTTACTGTCGAACTTCTAGAACTGCCCGGAAGGGTTTAACGAGCAGAGGGGTTGGGGTTAGGACTTTATTAGAGTTAATGGATGAATCCTCCTTGGACCCACTGCAGGTACACCCAGCAGCTGTGTGACTTCTTCAGAGGGTCACCAGCTCCCGTGGAAGACACTGAGACAGTGTCACCATCTCTGCGTGTAGCTCACTGTATCGTGACAGTGGCCAAGCAGCAAAACTGTTGTTAAGCCAGAGGTGCTGCTTCCACACAAAATTCCTTATATCCACTTAACTCCTGAGGTAAAAGTGTCTCTTTGCCTGTACCTTGATCACATGGGGATACTGAGTAGCTTTCAGCAGCATTTAGATTACTCTGGCTACAGAAGATATTAAAAGCACATCACCTCTTCCATCACTTTCTGATAGTTGATTTTAGTTAACTTACTTTTAAAGTGAGGATTCTGGTCTCGTTCCTCCATATTAGATTTGTTTGTAACATCATGTTCTGGTTTTCTTGGCTAAATCCTCCGTGGACTCTTTGGTACCTGCTGTGCTGTGCGTACGAATGCGTTAGCACTTTCTGTCTGAAGAGGACAGGTGTAAATAACATTTGATCCTGAGGGAAGTGAATTCAGTTAGGTCCTAGCTGAGTCATCAGTGGACACTTCTGTGTCTCTGCTGATAGTATTGTCAACTGTAAGTACAGGTGATGCAATTTACTGGCTTCTAGTTTGAGCAGTGTAGAGTCTACCGGCTTGTCACATATATCAGGAAAATTAATTCATCCACTCTTAGCTATAGGGTCACCCCACTGACCTCTGCTGAACAGGCAATGTGACCTGGCCTCGTCAGAGGGGCTGCTGGCTGTGCCCTTAGAGCTCTGGCAAGGGCAGATCTTGGGGACTTGTTCTAGTGAAGCTGAGCAGGCGTCCGTGCCTGGGAGTACTACAGTCCTGTAAATTATAATGAAGATGCTGAGGCAGAATGTGTTGGAGGCACGGAGCATTTTGAAATGTGCATGTATCTCCACTTCTCTGGTTCTCATTATCACTGAACATATTTTCTGGAATGTATAAAGAATTACTTAGCTGCAGCCTGGCTCTGCTGGGTTTTTTTAACTTTAATTGCTGTACAGACTTCCAGCAATGGGTCTGTGTGTCTCCAAAGAGCTCCTGAAGCTCAGTCCCAGAAGTGACAGCTGTCCCAGGAAGGTGAATGCACAGATTGTGTTGTAGACACCCAGCAGCCTCGCGTTCAGCAGCCAAGATGCTCTGTAGATGGAGATAGGTTTCCTAAAGAAAGAAAAATATCTCTCTCAGCTGTGTTGCATCTTTAAATGCCCTCGATCCCCTGTCTCTGTGCCTGACCTTGCATGCTTGTCACTGTTCCCCACGCTGATCCAACGGGAGCGTGTCCAGCCAGGATTCCTTTGCTGCCCTTTATCTGCAGACAGGCCATGAGGCAGCTGCTTTTCATTCCTGTGCTAAGCCCTGCTGGGTAATCTCTTGGGGGAGGCAGAAGGGAAAGCAGCCCCTCGCCAGCTCCCATTGCTGGCCCTGCACTGCTCCCCCTCCACCTTTGTGGCTGTGGGGTCGAAGTCTGGCCTCCTTCGATCCCATCCGGACACTGGCAGCATCTATGCATTTCCCCCAAGGTGACATGCAGCACGGAATGGAAGCAAAGCTGCAGCTAAGAGTGCTTGAAAACCTGCCTGGTGGCTAGAACAAAGAGCTGGGAATTGGTCCTCCCAAACTTTGTTCCCAAAGTGGTTTTGCAGTCCAGTGTTTCAACAATCGGTGTCGTGGGGGCTTGTGCCCAAATCCTGGGTAGGCAATATCAAAGCACCCATGTGGAGGGAAGTGGTTGTGTGGAGTCCCTGGAGGGAGTTACACCCAGTCCCTGGCTCAGAGGAAGGGTTAGACTTTGGGGAGAAAAGCAAAGGGAAAGAGATGAGGTTTGACTGTTGTTAACCCACACTTCTTCCCCAAACAGCACTGACGTGCAGTCAGCAGCTATTCAGGCTGCTGAGGGAAGATAAAAGGAAACAAAGACAGGCAGCAGAGGAGGAGGAGGAGGAGATTGGTTCTCATGACCTCTCTGTGCTCCAGTTCTGCCTTTCGAAATACGGGGCTCTGCCTGAAACACATCTCCCCCCTCCGCCCTGGCCAGCCCCCTCCCTCAAATTCCCCCGGACCGCGCTGCTTTGGAGGGTTTCTCACACCCCAGCGCCCTGGCTGGCGATGGGGCAGAGGGGGAGCCCTGGCCATGACGCAGCCAGCGTGGCCTCCAGCTGAGTCAGCGCGGCGGTGGGCTCAGCGCCAGGGCTCCGCCGCGGAGCTGCTGTGCTCACACGCTCTCGCATGCCCCTCTCTGCTCTGCACGAGCTGGACACCCAGCCGGCACACCGGACCTTGCAGAGAGGAAGGACTTTTGGGAAGATTGCAGTGAGAATTGGGGAATCCTCACCTCGTGCTGTGGCTGGCAATGGGGCTTGTATCAGAAGATGATCTCTTTTTTGGGGGGAGCTCGCTCATTGTGGCTGCACATCGACCCCAGCCACAGGGCACAGTGGAAAAATATGTTCCTAGGTCTCTGCACTCTGAACATATCCCGCTGTGGTCAGCAGGAACATCACATCCCCGTGCCCTTCCCTGCCCTTGTGCCTGGGTACTGTTGTGCCCATGGTCCACAGAAACAAATGATTCTGCTGACTGGTGCTGTGTGATTTCTTGCAAGGCATTTTTTGGTTTGGTTTTTAGACGAAGGGGGACCACAGGCTGCCTAGATGCAGAGCAAAGTATTCAAAGTGATTTTCCTCTCTGCATCCAAGTGCAGAGAGGCTCCTTTCTCTGACAAGGAAATGAATATCCCTGCAAAGAATGAATATCCCTGCAAAGAGAAGCTGCAGTGAGTGAGAGGAGGTGCAGGCTGGGGAGCAGCACATGGACTTCCTAGAGGTGCCCTTGACTTAACCCCATCCAGGAGCACCAAGGCAAATGCACTTAATGAGGACCAAGCTCAGCCTCCCCAACACATTCCAGCTGCTGCCTGAAGTGGCTGAAAGATTTTATCCTAAACCTCAGACCTATTTGTATCCCTGGAGTGCTTTGAACTTGGACTCACCCACCAAATCTCTCTCTTAATACTCTATACTTGTGTTTAGGTTTGAATCCCGCTGCTTCGTCACACACCTCGCTTCGGAACTGAAAACAGGACAGAAACATTAGTATAAATTTGGGGAACATTGGCTAAAAGCTTCCCTCCCCAGAGCAGACATAAGGTTTCTTCTCTCTGGTCATGCAGCAGGGCAGGTGAGCAGAATGTGGTAAGTAATTCAGTTAAGGAAATGGGCATGTCACAGGCAGGCAGACGGGATTACTGAGAACAAAAAAAAATAGAGGATCTCAGTGGGAAAAATCTTCCAGATTGCTCAGAAAATCAGAGAAGCACAAGGACAAAGCGTAAGTCGAATGCAGCTGTGCAGTCAGAGACCCCTCCCCATGCCTGGTGTAGAAGCTGTCGAGCAAAGACATCGCTGGATGCAACAAAAGATCTAAAGCAAACAATAAACCCTGATTTCTTCCGCTCCCTCTCCCCCTTTGCGGGGGACTGGCAGGAGGGCTGGGTCTCAGCAGTCACCCTCGGCTCTAGGAACCTGCTGAGGAGAGAGCGAGCCTGGAACTGTCAAACAGGATTTTCCCCACGAGGTGCTATTTGCATTGGAAATACCTCGAGACAGTAAATAAAACGCAGTTTCTCTGAGGTGTAAAGACCCCAACAGGCAGCTGAAGTTGGGGTGGGACAAAGAGAGAAGGGAGATTGATGCCATCTGTTCCTCCTTGACACGGGGCATGCTGCTTCTCCAGGGTCTTGGCAGTGCATCAGCGTGTCCTAACCTGACGAGGTCCCTCGTCCAGCCTTAGCGAACTCCATCCCTTTGGCCTGCTCAGTCCATTGCTGCTCTGCTGAGACCATAAATTAAGAGGACAAATAACGATTTGCTCTCCTGGCAATGCTGAAATAAGCAGTTATTCATTAAGAAATCAATTTGGATGCTGTAGAGAGGGGAATGATAGAAGAACCAAGGTGGGGATGAGACCAGTGTGCGGTTTTACACGTCAGCTCAATGACCGCTGAGTCAGAGACTCCAATCAGTGACCAAATTGGAAATGATTGATCCAAACCCGATACACCCAGGGACCTTCTTCCAGCTTATCCATAAGGAGAAGCCATAAGAGGAGGAGCTGGGTCTTTCCTGAGGCAGCATCCATCAGTTAGATCATCTCTTCATTTACAGCTGCTTGGTTTTGCTGGGAGCTGGCAGCCTGCTGCTGGTTAGGGAACATTCAGGGGGTCATTTTTAAGCTATCAGCGTGATGTGGGATATTGAATTTTGCCCTTCCCCCCACCCTGGGCTTGGGAACAAATTCTGGCAGCGAGGAGAGCTGGATCCTTTCCAGTTGCCATCAGGCACTCGCTGATCATGTCTGTGTCTCAGCCAGATCTTTGTCCTTTCAGTCATTCGCTTTGGTTTTTTCTTAATTATCCGCGAAGGACAGCCCTGGGGGGATGTAAGTGGTTTTATTTACACATGCCCTTTTCACTGCTGTGTCTGTATTGTTATGGGGACTCCCTGCTGGGAGCAGGAAAAGAAGTGTCAGCATTTAGGGATGTGTGGTGTATCCAGTGTGTAGACTTAAAAAAAACCAGTGGGAAAGAGGGCTGTAGCAGGAGAGGGAACACCACAGTTTGAATCCTAGGCACTTTCAGGACTATTTTTAAATGCTTTGTAGTTTTTTTGGAAACGAGAGGTCAGCAGCTTGGCCAGGAGCTGCATGCAGATGGATGCTCCTCAGACTCCACTCCACTCCTGCATCTCAGATCTGGCGTTCAGCACCTGGGCTTTTCCTGCTCTGAACTTCCCTCAGCACCTACGCCAGTGTCCCACGGTCCCTCCTGTGTCCCCACCTGGCTGATCAAACTGTGTCAGACCCTGCTCTGGCTCTTTGCTGCTAAAGGAAGGGTGAGGCAGAGGCATTTTCCATTTAATAAGCCATTTGTGACTTCTTAGAGTTCTGCCCCAAGATTTGCAGACTTTCTTGCTTTTCTTCTCCCTTGGTTTGCATGGCTGCCTACTCTTTCTGGCTGTTTTTTTTGTGGTGGAAGAGTTTCTGTTTCGTAGCATTTGCTTTAACCTTGTCAGACAAGTGAGAACTGAAAGGCAGGTTTCCAGGCTAGCCAGTATCCCGGACAATGAAATTTGTGCTAGCTGGATACAATTTGTATAATCTGATGGATTTAAAACAAACAAAGACTTTTTTTTTTTCCCTACACAAGCACTGCAAAAGGAGCATGAACATCTCTGTGCTGTCCCCTAGCAGAGGACAAAGCTCTCCTGCGTGTTACCTACAGAGCTTAAGCAACTGCTTCCTAGAAAGTGCTGTTCCCATGCCAGGCTGGCACAGTTAATTGTGAGAAGGCAATAACGTGCTGGCCTCATAAAGCAATCTCCAAGAGATTCTGCATGTTTTGCTTCCCTGGGAGGGAGGTGGGTGCAGGAGTTCCCTCCTTGGCACCAGGCAGGTGAAGTTGCTGACAAGCCCCACTGCTGTTGCTGCCGGTTTTGCTCTCTGTTGGAAGCAAAGCACATCTGGTGTAGCTGGCAGCAGGTCTGTTCCCAGCCCCTGCAAGACTTTCACAGTTGTAACTGGAAGGGACAGACCTCTGGCAGGCAGTTTTGTTGCTCCAGGGAAGACCATAAGGCACAAACAAATGTGTGAGGAGTGTCGAGACAGCAGTGATTATGTGAAGACAAAAAATAGAGCAAGAGCATCATGAGCGGTGTGTATTTCTGCCCCGGGGCTGTGTGTTGGGTGAGGGAGCAGCCACGTTGGCCTCATTCCAATGGAAAAAGGGTAAAGTAACCCCCGTGAAGGTGGGCTGTTCTGTCTGATAGGCCTGCCAGGGGCATTTTATTTTCTACTCCTGATGCTCAGAAGGAAAGTGATACTGGCTTTTGTGGTTAGTGACACTGTAATTACAGGACAGTTGACATCTGAGTGGCTTCCTGAGTTTCTCCCCTCTTGGAGCCATCAGTAGGAAGGCAGTGGGGTGTTCCAGGTATTTAGACCCTCTAAGCTGACCTGCTTGAAGGCAGACTTAGCAGAGAGGCTGGGACATCTGGGCTCTACCCCTTCTACAGGCATCCTTCATCATGCAAATCCACCCTTTTACTCCCTTTTTGAGATAAGGCAGTCTCAGTTGATATGGGGGAGAGCAGGGTGGGGACCATTTACTGGAGAGACTAATTTACAAAGCAAATGAAGAACACAGCTGTGTCATGTCATGGGGAGACACCACCTCACAGGGCTCCTCACTGCTGGGGTCTGGGAGCACAGGGCAGGGAGTGCACGTGGTGGGTGAATTCCCAAGTGTGGCTGCAAACCCTGTCCCTGGAGGCAGAGAAGGGTTATGTCCAGGAATGTCAGAGCTCTGTCAGGGTGCTGTTTGAAACATCACTTGGTCCCAAACCTGCTGGAGTCAGCGGGATGCTTTCCATTGACTCTGGGTCAGGCCTCGCTGGTGAGCAGTGAGCACAGGAATAGCTGCCGTGCGTGTCAGGGGTGATCTCCGAGGGTTTTCCGTCACGCAGCCGGCGTCACGTGTGCGTGGCATGAAATAGTAGAGCCTTCCAGGCTCCTCCGTGGCCCTCTCCCTGCTGCCAAAGGGATTTGCTCCAGTCACACAGCTCACCCAGTTACCTCCCACAGCAGGGAAGAAAACTTGTTCAGTGATGAGAAATCATTACAAATCACAAGCTTTGTGAGTTTGGGACAAACGAAGCCCCTAGACGCTGCCTGGCTGCACGCTCTGTCTGTGCTCGGTGTGATAAATAGCAGCTGACTTTTCCATCACTAGGAAATGAATCACTGTGGAGGCAAAACCAAAAAGGAACCTCAGTCCAGCTAGGAGACCTCAGAAGGAAGCTGTTGGATGAGAGATGCATACTTAACTCCACTGGCCTGTAGTCTGCCTTAACCCTTCTTACTAACAAATGGCAGCAACTAGGTAAAGTCCTCCCTCTGTTCTTTGTGACACTAGCCCAGGACTTGGGGGCTGAGGTGCAGAACCATTAGTTTTTCCCTGCTCTGTAGATGCTGTGTCTCAAAGGATAAGTCGTGATCCATGTAAAATTTAGTTTCTGTTAGCAGAGCTTGGAAAATTTGAATCTTATTCCAAAACCAGACTGTGGCTGAAGAAAACCAGGCAGAGAGGATGTAGAGAAGGGGCTGGTTTAGACCCTCATGCACTCACAAGAGAGCTGAGTCAGGGCTGTAACATGGAACAGGGCTTGAAATGGGAGTATTTGCTTTCCTCCCTAAGTTTTGGTGATGGTTTGGAAGGCACCAGGTACATTTGTCTTTGGCTTGATGGGAAGGTGTGCACATTGCAGCTGTGAGGGCTTGGAGTGGGGAGGAAATACAAATGTCTGGATTTTGGGAGCTTGCACGTAGCAGGATTGTGACTGTGCCTCGTTTGCAGCTGTCGTGGGGGTGTGGGATGTCTCCAATCACATCAGGTTTCACTGGGTTTGGGTAAGGAGTGTGGCAATGGCCAGTGCCTTGGGTTTTAACTGAGAGTAGATGAAGACCCCAAGTCCTGATGCACCTGGACTGCTGTGTCATGGAAACATTCCTTCCTGTCTCCTGAAACGCTCCAGTTACATCCTCATGCCTGAGACTTGACTTCTTAGTTCAGCTCAGATATTACTGGTTATAAAATCCAGGCAGTGTTTGGTTCAGTGCTTTCTTGCAGCAGCTGCACATTGTGTGGTGAAGTGTTTCCTTTAATTCATTGTTAAGTGACTTGCTTTTAATCCTGCGACGTGACCTCTCACTGCAGGATGCGCTTCCCAGGCGTGAGTCAAGGGAGGAAGAGCTGTGCTGAGGGGAAGGTGCTTTTTGTGCTCACATCCCAAACACATCCTCCATCCATCCATCCATTTCCCTAGAGCTCCAGCCTGGAGATATCCTATGAAGTACAAATAATACAGCAGCCAGAGAAATCATATACCAGGTGAAGTCACCATGAACACTAAGGTGTTGAGGGATGGTGAAAGAAAACTTCAAGTCAGGCTAAAAATAATGTAACCCCTAATCATTAGCATAACTCTGCTACACTGGCTGTGTTGTGTAGGGCCATGTGATGTGCCCCAAAGATGAGATTGTGACACCCTATTTGTGCTTCTGCTTGCAAGTTTCATGTCCACCCTTGGGTGAACGTGCATGTAAGACCTGCTGACCTGAGGGCATCGCCTGTTATTGCTGGAATGACCAGGCTGTGGTCTTGGAAAGTCTCTGAAGACAGCAAGGGAGGACAGAGAAGCTCTAGAGGAAGGTAAAAACCTGTACCAGTAGTTAAACACCCTTGGTAGCTTTGTTATTATGCCAAGAGTATTTTCACAGACCAAGGTCACTAGTGTGCAGTGAAAGCTGCTGTCGTGCTGCCTGGATGGTGGGCAAATAGGAGGCATAAACAGCCATGGGCTTTTGTTTTGCAGTCCCTCAGCTTCTAAAATGAGCTTTAGAAAAGTGCCAAGGATGTGGAGGGGAGCACAGAAAAGCCCAGAGGTCCTGGAAAAGCAACTCATGGGAACGATGAAGAGCTTGGGTCATGACTCTGTAATAAGAAGGAACCCTAGATGTTGCCAGCCCTGACAGTGGGGAGCTGCTGCTCCCTGCACGGAGGCTGAGTGAAGGGTGGCTGGTTGAGAGATGCTGTGTCCTCGGGGGCTGCACTGCTTAGCCCCTCTCAGCTCCCTGGAGAGAAGGCGAAGAGCAGAAGCGCTGCTGGCGGTGCGTAACGCAACACAAGGGCCAGGAAGTGGATGCGCTCCCCCCGTAGCTCAGCTTCCCCCCTGCCCTGACAGCCCTGTTCCTTTCCCTCGCAGGGAGCAGCCAATCTTCAGCACCAGGGCCCACGTTTTCCAGATCGACCCCGCCACCAAACGGAACTGGATCCCCGCCAGCAAGCACGCCTTGACCGTCTCCTATTTCTACGATGCCACGCGCAACGTGTACCGGATCATCAGCGTGGGGGGCACCAAGGTAGGGGGCATTTGCTGATGGCATCACACAGATCGACAGCGAGGGTTTTTTCCCAGCCAAAGTCTGCTCTGGAGCTGATGGTTTTGGTGTCAAGTTGGGTGGTTCTCAGCATGGGCACTCTGGTGTCTTCAGTGCAGGGAATGGGAGGTAAAACACTGCCTCCGTGCTCGAGTGTATTTAGTGGTAGACACTAGAATCTGTGTGCCCTAGGGTCTGATGTTGTCCATCCCCACACAAGCTTTCTCTGGGAGCCTTTATCCTGTGCTACAACCAGCCCTTGGGGACACAGTGAAATGACAGACAGAGGCTGAGGGAGTCTCAGAGGCAGTCTGCTCAGCCACTTCCACAAAACACAATTAACTCTCCCTAAACTCTTCTTGATGGGCATTTTCCTGACTCATTCTTGAAGACCTCTGATGGCAGAGGTTCGAGGTTCAGCAGTCTTCCCAGGCCATTTATTTTCTTGCTACCCTAACCAGCAGAGTGTTTCATAAGAGCTAGTCCCAAGTGCTGATTAAGCCTTTTTTTTTTTCCTCTTACTTGCCATAAAAATGGAGAACATCAGAAAGCTGTGAAATCCCCAGAGACACACTGTCTCTGTCTTCTTTTCCAGCAATGGAGGAAGCTGATGATACTGAGGTGGTTTTATTTTCTTTTTCAGTAGACAAGATGATTGAGGTTAATTCCTAGAGTACACAGGGATTACAGCGATCAGTCCCACACCACCACCCCAGGGCAGCAGGCTGGAGTTTTCTCTGACTCTCATTGTTGCCTCTCTCTACAGGCAATCATCAACAGCACTATTACCCCCAACATGACCTTCACAAAGACATCACAGAAATTTGGACAGTGGGCAGACAGCCGAGCCAACACCGTGTATGGGTTGGGCTTTGCTTCAGAGCAACATCTCTCCCAGGTAATGCTGCAGGTGCTGATGTTAGTGGGGGAATGTCCTGGAAACCTTGAAAGGGAGTTCATCCTTGGGAGAAAAGACTTTAGAAGCCTGACATAATGCTGTTCCCATTGTGCTAAAATCTAATGCAAGATGCAAAGATGCTAAAAGCAGCTTTAAAGTAATATTTGCAGAGTGTTTTGAGCATCACAAATTGAATTAGGACTTCAGGCTCAATTTCTGTCATTGCTATTGAGCTAACAATTTACCTTAATCGTAGGCAGGGGCAGCAAGAGGCTCTTGCCTGAATTTATTTTTAGTTGAAGAGAAATTAAAAAGCACGTTGTATGAAATTTCAAAGGGAGAAGCAGCCCAGGCACCAATTCTAGCTTGTTCCACATTTTGACATAGCACTGGAGTGACTTTTCTGCTTCCCTTTAGTTTGCAGAGAAGTTCCAGGAAGTGAAAGAAGCAGCTCGTTTGGCGAGGGAGAAGTCCCAGGATAAAACAGAGCTGACCAACCCTGCCCTGAATATCACATCTCACCAGGTAACACCCGGACAATGGCAGGAGTGAAGCTCACAGCAGAGCGATGACAGCTAGGGACGATGGCCACTGTGCTGATCTCCTCTCCGTGCTTTCATCCCTTCCTCTCTGGGAGCTTTCCTGCCAGACACTGAGGTTGGAGCTTCACATTTGGACACCTGTTGCCTTGAGGTCACTCTACTGAAACATGAAGTAGATTAAATTAATTAGCGCTTAAGTGGAGCTCCTGGGAAGGTTCACACTCCTCCCTCTTTGCCAGTTGAACTGTCAAAACCATTTGATGTCTTATAAAGCCATGCTGGAGGAGGGTTTTTTTTGTTGTGGTTGTCAGGATCTTTTGGTTTGGTGTTTTTTGTTGTGTTTATTTTTTTCTTTAGAGCTGCTGGGTGGGCTCAGTGGGACAATAACAGGCAAGCAGCATGCAGGAGGGCATTTTTCTTCCTCTTCTGGGCCTGCAGGGGGTTCTTCTCCAAGTGCCTCTGACAGGTGATGGTGCTGTCCATGCGAGTCCATGGAAGTGATTCTGTAGAGCAGGTGACTGAGAAGTCCTGGCCAGACTTCTTGTGTTCGTGTCATGTTTCCACTGCGGAAGAGAAGCTGTGCTGAGAGTAGAAATTGCTCTGCCCCCTTGGGAACTCTCCCCTAGGGTAGAACTGCATGCATGACAGCCAGTCATTCAATTGGCTTTCTCTCAGGAGACCAAGCCTGAAAGCTTAAGCCCATCACAGATGATTCTGGCATGCAGTGCAGTTGTAGAGCTGAACCAACTCCAGCAGCAGTGGAATGGAGGGGAGAGGATAAGCTGTGGAGAATCTACCCTGCTGTTTCCCATGGTGAAGCAGCTCAGTGCTGATGGTGAAGCTGCCCTCCTAAATAGCTCACTCCAGAGGTGACTCTGCATTTCCCAGAGCTCCTGGCAGTAGGAGAGGAGCTGTAGGATGGAGGACTGCATTCTCTGGGTTGAGTACAGATGGAGTGGCAGCAGAGGAGGAGGAGGGAGTGTGAACAATACCTTGGCCTGCAGGGAAAAGAGGGGGAGGTGGAGGTGGTGGCTCTGCAGAGACTGGAAATGTCATGTGGGGTGCAAAAATGGGGGAAATCTGCTTAAATTATGGCTCCTGCTAACTCTGAGCCCCATCCTAATGGGTGGCAAATGAAGAAGGCAGTAGAGCATTCATAGCAGAACCAAAGTTTTAGGTAGAAGACTCTGGTCAGTAATAATTGCCCAAGGCAGAGCTGCAGCCTCCATCTCCTAGCTCCCCTGGCCAGGAGGTGGAGGCTGGGAGTAGAGATACTCCCTCTTACCCTGTTTACACCAGGCAGAACTCATCAGGTGCCACGAGAGGACACGTTCATCTCCTCTGTGCTGCAAGGGCAACTTGCAACAGAAGGAACGAGGAGGTCAGAAGGTGAAGGTTAAACACAGCTCAGGGAAATGGCCTGAGGCTCTGTTCATTCTTCTTACCTGACTC
The DNA here is from genome assembly GCA_028020825.1 of Podargus strigoides. Classification (NCBI taxonomy): domain Eukaryota; kingdom Metazoa; phylum Chordata; class Aves; order Caprimulgiformes; family Podargidae; genus Podargus; species Podargus strigoides. Next base: position 1,477,977 of record CM051649.1, read on the forward strand.
AGCAGAGCTAAAACTGCCACAATGGGAACCCACTGCTGTTCCCATCCAGCCTGTCTTGTATCTCAGTGGGAGAGCTTGGACACAAGTGTCCACGGCCCCTCCTTGCAGCCAGCATGCTGACACAGTGACACATGCAGTGTCCCCTGCCATGTGGGCATGCAGATCTTGTCCTGCCTTCCCCAGCCTGTACATACATCAGCCCATCAGTCCTTCTCCCAGTGCTTATTTGCAGCCTCTACATTAGCAGAACTTCAAACATGAGCTTCATCCTTGAATAATTGATTGTGTTTCTGTTTGCAAGTGAGCAGAGAGCATATCTGTCTCCTGAAATTAAATCAGGGCTCCCTCATTTTCTGCATCTGCACTAGTTTACTTAGGCTCCAAATTTTCAGAGCTGGGGAAATCCCAGGACAGCAGCTCTCTTCTGTCTTCTAGTCCCTTTTAGGCCAATCCCCATCCCATTTAGCATCCCCATCACAGTATAATGTAAGAAACAAACTAGTGTAGAGCATCTTCAACTGTTACCAGTTCCAGTTGGAATCACGGGGGCTCAGCACACCAGAACACGAAACTTCTGCCCCTTCCCTGCCTCAGTTTCCCCACCAGGTGAGGCAGGGTTGTGTTTTGCAGGTCTTGCTTCTCAATCATTCTGGAAGGCTTCCTGAAGCTGGTGTTCAATACATCTCGTGGTCCCCTCTGCCTCTATTTATAGGTGTCAGCTGACTCTGAAAGCAGGTGGTTGCCCTTGCCACAGGCATTTGTGGGCTACCTATCAACTCCAGCAGGCTCACTAGCCACCAGGTCTCACAGCCCCCAACTTTGCTTCCCGGAGACTCGTTGCTCAGAGAGTCTTTTTATAGCTCAGTTTGCCCTGTCAGTGCCAAGCTTCTTCCCTGCTGAGAGGAGCCCCTGCAGACAGGGTCTTCTGGAGGGTGAACAGTCTGCTTTGGCTTCTGCATATTCATCTCTGCCCCACTGCCAGTTCCCTCCAGCCTGCGAGGACAAATTGTTTGTCTCTTCTAGCTCTGATGTGTGCAGGGATATCATAGAATCGTAGAATGGTTTGGGTTAGAAAGGACCTTAAAGAATACATGGCCATGGAGAAGGGTATACTTTGGTGCAGGGGCTGTGAATTTCTTTTCCCACACCTCTGGAAAGTGGGTGCAACATTCATCTGAGCAATAGCAGAGTTTCCCTTCCCTGAGCCTGAGAAACAGCATCCTGATGGCAACTGGTGTCTTAGTTCAAGGTACAGAAGCTGGACTTACTGAACCCAGGTGGCTTGGCAGGTCTGTGTTTAGAGTTTATTAAATCATTGCTCTGAGAACTAGCAAGAAAATCCTTTTAAGATTTCAGCAACCCCCTGAAACATCCAGCTTGAGCAGGTCGGAGTGTCGTGCACAGCCGGGGACTCGGGTGACAGGCTGTAACGTGCTGGCATTTGTCAAGGGGAAGCTGAGGGCCAGAGAATTTGGTACCTCAAGTTGGGAGGGAGGAATGGCTGGTGTGTGCAATCTGTGAGGCCACCTGCTCGGGGTGTCTGTGCACTGGGATCGCTGCCCATGGCAGGGAGGCAGGGAATGGGAGCTGCTGGAAGAGCGAAGCACTAACCTGCCTATGCAAGAGAGAGCCCTGTGTCCACAGACCTTCCAAAGTCATCATTGTGCCATGACTGGGGCTGCTGAGCCATACGTGAGGATCTGTGCTACCCTTTGCCATGCAGAAAGGACAGCACTGCCTAAGGGTTGGGACTGAAAGCCAGCACTTCTGAGAGCACAGGGATTGAGAACCCAGGCTGTGAATGAGTTTGCAGAGACCTGGTGGCCATGTGGCCTGTCTTCACTGCTGTGTGATAACCACCTCTTCCTCATCCCCCAGGTACTTCCCAGCCCCATCATCAGCTCCAATGGGCCAGGAGAAGATAAACTATTCCGGAGCCAAAGTGCTGATGTTGAGATTACGACGGAGAAGGAGCGGCTGAAGAAGATGCTTTCCGAAGGGTGAGGCTGCCACAGGGGCTCTCTGCTCTGGGCTCCTGTCTATGCTGGCAGAATTTGGTGCATGTCCCTGTCAGCCCAAATCCTTTTGACCCAACACTACCTCTTTAGGTAGCTGAGTAATGCCCCGTGTCCACTGCTGCTCACACCCTCCACTGCACCAATTGCACCTCTTCCCCAGTAGTTATTCCAGCTTGGAGGTGAAATCTGCCATTCCAGCAGTGTGGGAAGGAGGCAGCTTTGTGTCACCAGTGGGGATGAGTTGATGCCAGTTAGCTGCAGATCAGTAGTTTGTGATACCAGAAGATGTTCACACTTCTCCAGCTGGCCCAGGGCTGCATTTGTGTTCATTCCCTTGATGGTTCCAGCAAAGTCCCTGCTGCTTCTGCTCTTTGTCTGTTCAAAAGGCTCTGGGCTGGATTCTGCCCTGTGGCTCCTGCTGAGCTCCCAGCTGAGAATAGAATATTTTTAAAGTGTCCTTTTCTACCTTCTCCTGAGTCTGGGGTGGCAGAGTTTTATTCAAAGCAAACTCAGATCTAACAAAGATTTTTAAAATGGATTCGCAGTCTCACATTGCAAAGCTCCTTTATAGTAGCTGTGTCTCCCCCACCCCATTAATCTCACAATGTGGTTTCTGCAGTTTCAAGCAAGCACACGTGGCCTCAAAGTCAAATATTATCCAGGGATAATGGAAAGAGATGGAGATTCAGGGCTGGAAGAAGCATTGAAATTTAGGAAGTGATCTGAAAGCCAGATAGAAAAACAGAGAGCTGTCCAGCTCTTCCAAGAGCGTGGTTTCAGTGCACGTTGGCACTGGGGGAAGAAACCTTCATGCTGAGACTCTCTTACGCTTCCCTGCACGCTCCCCCTGTTCTCTTACGCAGTTCGGTGAGCGAGGTCCAGTGGGAGGCCGAATTCTTCAGCCTCCAGGACAACAACAACAAGCTCGTGGCTGCTCTCCATGAAGCCAATGCCAACGTGGACCAGTGGAAGAAGCAGCTGGCTGCTTATCAGGAGGAGACGGAAACGCTGCGGCAGCGGGTGAGCACCGGAGGGCCCCTGCAGAGCAGGTCAGAGGAAGCCCCATCCCAGAGCCAGGTGGTGCCCTTGACCCTGTTCTCCCATCAGTTTCCATAGGTGTCAGCAGGAGATGGGATGGAAATCCAGGATGCTGCATGAGCCTGGCAGGGAAAACATGTCAAGGACTAAGGCCATGTAACGAAGGAGCTCTCACGAGAGCTCCTGTTTTCTGCAGAGCAAGTGGAGGGTGTGCTGAGTCTCTGTGGGTAAAGGGAGGAAACCAGAGCACAAAGTCAGAGAATACCAGCTTCCCTTCAGATTTTCTGGAGGTAGTTCCCAGCTGCCAGCAGTACTGAGTGCCCCCCCTGAGCTGGGCATCAGGGCACTCTTCTGGCTGCTGACAGGAAGGGTGAAGATTGCTCTGTCTGCTATAATTAGCTCCAATCCAAGCTGCCACATCATGAAACCCGGGCAGCAAAGCACAAACAAGCCCTTGTTTGGTTGGAATAATGGGGTCTTTTGACCTATGTAATATCAGAGAGGTCACAGATCAACTGAGGAGTCCTGTGTGCATCTGGGCAGAGGAGTGACAGTCACACGGGTGGGTTTGCGGGGCAGGGAGAACCGCAGAGTCCTTGAGAAAGGGTTTTAGGACAGTTGGAGCTTGGCTGGGAAAGGACCTTGGAGCCCTGGAGAAGAAGGCATAAAGCCATTTCACTTCTAGATAGCTCATTCGAAAGACAGCAGGGATTTCTAGCAATTAACAGCTGTTTCCACTCGATGGCTGTTGTGTGGCCAGGCTGTCCCCCAGGATTCACTGTGCCCATTGCTAATTCCCAGGGCTGGAGGCAGACAATAAAAGAGCTGCAAAGAACAAATTTTCTCTTTGCAGCAGGAGCCTGCCCTAGGTGTAGCAGAGATCTTGGTTGTGTGTATGTACGTGTCTGGGTTTGGGGCTGCCTTTTCCCTGCCATTGCTCTGTGCATACTCTGCTGTTTGGTGGCTGTTCTCACAGCTAGGAGCAAAGGGTTTTTGAGCCTTGGGTGAAGGAAACCACTGGGGACTTCTGCAGAATCACAGAAAAAAACATAACTCAGTGAAATGTCTAGATATTGTCCCTAAAGCAGAGCATTTGGGGACCAGAGCTGGCCATGACCCTGTGAGCCTGACAGCTCATCACCACTGTTTATGTGGACCCTGGCAGAGGCCAAATCCAGACAGTGTTGCCCTGCTGCCCGTGCTCCTGGGACAGTGTCACACCAGGGTCCATCCCGGTCTGTGTGAGAGTGCCCATCGCTGGGAGCTGCTACCCTGTTGTAAGGCTGGTTGGGTTTGCAAGGAAGCCAAAACATGCCAGAGAATGACTGTGGGTGATAAGGTGTCAGGACATTCCTATGTCTCTAAACGTGCCTCCCCTGTGCTTGCTTCCATCTAGGTGGCAGAACTGGAGTCACAGAGTGCCCACGATTCCTCCAGTGAGAACAACAAGGAGGACCTGAGCCAAACCCTGGAGGAGCTGGAACTTCAGATCAAGGCTAAAGACGAGGTAATACCCCACAAAGCAGAGGAAAGCCTGAAGCTGGGTGGGCTGTCAGTCACCAACACGCTGCCTGTCATTACAGCTCTCATGAGACCAGGGAGCCCCTCGTGCTGTTGCACGTGCAAGCCAGGAGCCTCCGTAAGCCAGCACAGCCCCCTCAGTGTCCTCCCTCCCCAGAGAGGCAAAGCTGAGTGGGAGTATAGTGCTGGGAGTTTCCCCTGCAAATAGCCACGAGTGGAGTCTCAGCCACTGCACAAACAGCAGGGCTGTCTCTTACCCCTTCCCCTCTCAGCCATCTGCAGCTGCAGTTAGCCTCTAGTGTCATAATTGCTTCTCGCTTTCACTGTATTTATAGGAATGATTTAAAGCAGAGTTTTAATTACAGAGGCTGTGAAGGAGGGGAGATGTGGAGAGAATCTCTCTGACTGGCACATCTGCAGGCTTTCTGGTGGCTGTGCTTCAGCAGGGCAGGTGGATGGAGCCACAGAGCGAGGACTGAGGAGGGGAGGTGTTCTGGGGTTCCTGATCCTTAGTGAAAAGAGATCTCTTCCCCCATTCCCCAGACTTACTCAGGCTAGAGGAAAAACTCTGAGGCAAGGGTGTGCAGAGGCTTTCACCCAAGAGCTGAGCAGGGACCCTGGCCCCAAGAGCCTGGGATCTGATCTTGAGCAAGGATGGAGCAGGGTGCAGAGGCCACTGAGCCTTGTGGGCTGGTTGTCTTGATTAGGGACTAAGGGCTTAGAGGGAGGCAGCAGGTACAGCAGAAGTGGAAGGTTAGAAAGGGAGTGTGGTTGTATGATGCTTGGAGAGAGGGAAGGAGCCTTGTTTGGAGTATATGATGGGAGCTGGCCCCACTGGGACAGGGCTGGGTCTGACATGACTCTTCCTTCTGTGTTTTAGGAGATTCAGATGCTGAAGAGCCAGAAATGTGGCCAATGGGAAGCAGAGGGTGAGCGTGAGGAGACACTGCAGATGCTGCAGGTAAGGATGGCAGATCTGGGACACCTGCACTCAGAGCAGAGGGATCCATCCCTGTTTCTCCTTTGAGCCAAAGAGTGAATGCTGCAGAGCCACCACACCGATCTCTGCCTCTGGGTGATGGGAACAGGTCCTTACCTTTACCTCTGCCTTCCTCCACCCTCCCTGTATCCCTCAGAGACAGGACACGGGGCACAGTCAGCAGGCAATAGCAAACCCAGGTGATGTCCTGTGACCCTCCATCCCTCTGGAGTCCTGCTTAGCTTGCTGGATGGCCAGGGGTGGCTGGGGAGCAGAGCTCTGACTCAGTCTGGCTGGCAGGAGGGATGCAAGCTGCTCTGCACCTCAGGGCCAGGACACAGATGGAAGCACAATCTGTCGTGCTGTCCCTGGGGACCCCGCCTGCCCGTGTTCACCTCCGAGCTACTGAACAGGGGGCTCAGCCCCGTACACAGGCACTGGCTTTCGTGGCAGAATATCTCTGAATGTCAAATGCCATCAGGCCTGGAGATGACAGGCCTGTCAGGAGAGCTGCATTTATAGCACCTCTGCACGCTGTGGGTTTGGGGAACGTGTGCTCAGCGTGTGCGTGCTGCGGTGCTGTGGCTCGAAACAGGGAGATCCCTTGGTGAAAGAACTGCTGGAGCCCTGGGCTGGCTGGGTGTGGGGTGCTGGGCTGTTCTGTGGAGATAAATTGGTCTGTGAGCTGTGTGTATCAGTGCTGGGGCAGCTGCCTCACTGCACGTGTGTCCTTCGGCAGCAGCTGGAGGCACGCAACGCGGAGCTGGAGCGGCGCCTTCACGTGGCTGAGCAGACGCTGGCGGACACCCTGGCTGAGAGGGAGAAGATCCAGAACGAGGTCACCAAGGTGGCAGAGATCATGGATGTGAAGATATTTGAGCTCACTGAGATCCGGCAGGGACTGGCCAAGCTGGTAGAGAGCAACTGAGCCGCAGCACGCTCAGAGGAGACACGTCCAGAGGAGGGGAGCCCGAGCTGGGACTGGTCAGTGACAGCAGTTATGGTCACAGAACAGCCTCTTTGGGCAGGACACACCAAATACCAGCAGCTGCCTGGACAGCGTGGAGACCAGCCACAGCCACTCACTGCCCGCTGAACACCCGGACACGAGGGCAGAGAGGACCTGAGCTCCTGAATCCTCTATAGGGAGCACGTGGAAGTCACAGCCAGGCTTCTCTGGACCCTGCCATGGCTGTGGCATGGTCCAGAGACAGGAGCTGTCCCCGTGCTGCCTTCCCAAGCCTCCCTGCTGCCACACTGTGTCTCCAACGTTTTTACAGTTTTCTAGGGGAAGAGGCTGAGCAGCCTTCCCATTTTTTTCAGTAGTTTTTTAGGAAACCACTTGCCTTTTGCAGATAAGCTGCCTGTTCCCCCACCTGGGGAGGGAGGAGAAGTTCTGGCACACTGAGGACAACAGTTGCTCCTTTTCCTCTTCCCCAGCCCTAACTACGTCGTGTCTTTCTAACAGGATCTGGTAACACTGGGCACTGTCAGGAGCTCCCAGAGGTAGCAGAGTCCCCACTGCAGAGAAGGGTGCTTGCCTGACCGTGTCCCCTTCCCACTGTTCACTCACATCCTCCAGAGGAAAAGGAACCACAGGTTTTAAAGCTCTCATTAGTTTAGCACAGTGGGATTTAATGACTTGTTAGAACTTTAAGCTGAGAAGAGACTTGGTTGGGAAAGGGACATTTGAGAAATGGGACATCCCTGAGGGGGTGGCCAACAAACTGCTAGATTGGCATCTCTCCCAGCCTCTAAGGGCTGCAGTTAATTGAAATTAAATGGAGCAAATCGCAGTTGCTCTTGCTTTCACATTTTTTTTTCTTGGGGAAATAGTCCACAGAGATGTCCTGCTCTGTGCCAGCCGAGCAGTTTTCCTTGGGAAGGGTACGGGCCCCAGCTTGCCCTGCTTGGCCAGATTAAATGAGAGCGGGAGGCGTTCAGAGCATGCTGGGACCAGTGCCCTGCGGGGAAGTTTGTGAGTTCTCCTAGATGTTGTCTAGTAATAGGGATTGAGCAAGGCCTGAGGGAGGCACCCCAGAAACCTGGACAGCTGTGTGTCCCCCAGCACCCACTGCACCCCCGTAGCCCCCTAGGAGCATGCTTAGCCCCGTGCCGAGTGACGACGCAGTGTCTGTGTACAAGTAGTTAGTGACCTTACAGGAGTGTTGATGGATTTGGATTTTTTGGGGGGTTTGTTTTTTTTTTTTTGGTCCTTTTTGCCTCTATAAGTTAGGCAAAGGCAGCAGCCATCCTGGGAACGTTTCAGAGGTCTGCAGTCACTCCAGTACTTAGCGAGCGCTGGCTCCGAGCGCTCCCCGCAGAGCTCCTCCTGCCTCTGCTTTCCCTCGCCCGGTGACCGTGAGAGGAACCCACGGCTTCCACACACTGCCTGCAAGTCAGGGCAGGATTAGGTCTGGCACCTTGCTGGAGTGGAGAACTGCTGGTGACTCTCTGCTGGATTGTGTCTAGGCAAAGCCCTGCCCAGAAGTGATGAGGAAACGTGGAGATTTCCAGACCTGCAGAGTCAGGGAAGGGCTTTTTTGGGGGAGGAGTTGGGTTTTTTGTTGATTTTTACTGTTTTTTTCTGTTGCATGAAGTGTTCTCACAACTGTATGGGGCTGGAGCCACTGTAGTAATAATTTGTTTCAGGGTATATAAGAAGGGAAGGAAGTAACTGGGTGGCAAAAATTTCTAGGGACTTGTTTCCCACCCCCTGCCAGTGTTCATCCTTTATTCCTACAGGAGCAGCCTTCTTTTGAAATAGAGACCAGCTCCAAGAAAGGTGTGTTTGGTTTGCATCTCCATCACTGGGATGTGGAGGGAGGAGGGTGGGACTGGGGAGCGTGGGAGAAAGAAAGTTGAGCACAAGTTTCTTGTGTTCTGTACTGCTGCTGTCTCACACTTCTCCTCTTGGCTGCAACGTGGTGGAGCTGGGTATGGACCCTTAAATTCTGGCATTGAGCATTTCATAGCTGTGTGTCTGGGCCAGTGCCTGTGTGTTATTGCTCAGGGATGGGAGCTGACCAGAGCTGCCTGTGCCACGCCTGGGTGAATCATTTCTCCCCAGGGAGGCCACGCTCAGTTCCCAGGAACTGAAGGACGACCAGAGTGGAGCTGCAGCTCTGATGGTTCACGGAGCGCCGTGCTGCCTGCCGCTCTCCCCAGGACCTGCTCTGACCTAAGTCAGGCAGCAGGATAGCATCAGACCCAGCTCTCTTGCTATTGAAGGCTCTTCTCATCCTTTATGTATTTTATATCCTCAAAGCATCGCTGGAGAATTCCACCAGACCTACAGGAAAGACAACTGCCCCCTTGACAGTCCAGGCTGAGTGCAAGGTCCACAAGTTATGCAACAAGTCACAAATATAGGGAAATGGGGACAGTCCTGGCTGTGCTCCTGCGCTCTTCCATGCTCAGGAATGAGGAACAGAGGCTGTTTTCCTTTACACTCCTCCCTGTGGGTGCCAGGTGCAATTCTTTTCCTTGCCAGAAGAATCTGAATAGTGCCTTTTTGATGAGATCTGTCCTGTGCACGGCATTTGTTAAAAGTCCTTTATTGAGGCATCGCAGGGCAGTGTGATGGATGGTTCTGAGAGGCACTTTCCATTGCAGTCTTCCCCTCTTCTAGCCTAATGAAAACCCATTCATCACCAGCTATTTCCACAAATGCCCTGAATCTGTGGTTAGCAATGAGACAACCTTACTGTAGATGGTACAGCAGCAAAGCACTAATTCCATCTGCCCCACTCCAGTGAGCCTTTAAAAAGGACTTCAATTGTGTTTTGGAAGAGCAGCACTCTAACACATCCCCACCATGCACTTTCCAACCCTCACCCCTTCCCTTTTTATGCTTCTCTTGCTTCAAAAGGAGACAATCTTGTGTTACAAAAAGCAGTGCTGAATGGCAAGGCTGCAGTTTTCTGTTTGCTTCTGTCTCACAGTGACAATTACTGTCAGCAGCTACAGAACAGCAGCTCCCTGGCTGGGGGAGAACCACTACTGATTGCAGGTACCTCCAGAGGCCCAATTCTTTTGGCAAATGAGGATCTTAATTATTCATAGAAAACCTAGACAGAACATTAATAAAGGGGACGCGGTTCACATATGAGAACAGGATGAACAAATAAAAAATCTCGCAGCCTTCTCCTCTTTGCACGACGTTCTGATGAGCAGCAGCAAGGTGTGCCCCAAATCCAGACCTGAGACAAGGTCCTTCTGACCAGCTCAGCAAGAGGAAACGGAGCTTTGCTATTACAGGACGTGCCAATAACAGAGCCTCAGAAAAAGGATGTGTCTGATGCAAGCTCCATCTGACAGATGCCAGTACAGGACTTCCAGGAGAGGAATGCAAATCCAGTCCAGACCCAGAGCTGACTGGGCAGGTGGAGTGGCAGACCACCAGCAGCTCTGCAGACTCCTCCTCCATGAAGTGGATAATTGCCCTCCCTGAAGGACTGTTGGACTTCAATTACTAGCATCTACGAGGTGCCTGGAGAGCCAAGGGAAGGAAAGGCTGGCACAGACTGGAGTGGTTAATACCCTGAGTGGTTTAAACAAGAGGTAGAATCTCTCTCCTCCCAAAAAGCCACTGCAGAGCCCCCTGGTAATGTTGTGCTATTAGGCAGCCTGACTTCAAAGTTACTTAACAGATTGCCTTTGATACTTGTATTTTTGTGAGACCACACCGAAACAGGTTCTTGAGGGAGGGAAAGCAACCAGGCACTTTGTTTTAAATCTCCAAAGGATCCAACTTGGGGGAATTTCTAATTAAACAGCACCATTAATGAAAAATAGGTGACCTAACCCTTTTGAGCTCCTGCATCTGGGCTGCAGAGATCAGCTGCTCTGTTACTCAGAGGATGGGTTATTTTTAGTTCAGAAATGGTCTGCTTACACTTGACAGCACAGGGAAGCGTAGTGAGAGTGTAACACCCCCCACATGCACACACTGGAAGACAATTTCCCTGTGCACCAGAGAAGACAATTAAACATGTGTGTGTGTGTTGAAAAATATCCATGAACACATAATAAACCCCCAAAAATCCAGTGAGGTTCACAGTCCCCTTTCTCAGACTAATTTATAATTATTATCGTTATTAGATTGTGGTGTGTAAAGGCAGTTTGTGCTCCCAGGGAAAAGAACATGAGCTACAGCACTAATCATCTCTGCACAAGCTCCTACCTCCACCCTACCAGAAAAGCAGCAGCTGGAAATGAGACAGGCATGGTAAGAGCAAGCAATACTCCCGACACAGGAGATGTGGCAGCTCCAGCAGCAGGTCATCCGAAGGAGCAGCACTTGGATGCTCCAATCAGCCCAGAGCTGTTTGCAGCCACTCAGCTCCCCGGGCTCTGCCTGGGAAGTGAGCATCAAAGGTACCAAATTCCATTTCCCAGGTGGAAAGGGGTGGGTGACACGGCTGTCCCCACGGTGTGCAGGGAGGGGCTCTGCAGGCTCCAGGGGATGCAGCCCCTTTGTAGTTCACTGGGGCTGCCACAACTGTGAGTTGTCACTCCCTTCTGACACAGCCCATCCTGCAGTCTGCACACGTGTGACACTGTGCTCTGGAGGGGACTGGGCAGCCTCTCTGCCTCAGCACTAGCTCCTCACCCTGTTGCCAACTTAATTTCCCCAAGGGCTGGTAGAAGAACAAGTGAGAGGATGCTGTGTGTAGTCTCTGCCTTCTGTTCCTGCCAATGCTGGGTTAACAGGGTTTCAAATCCCAGCAGGCACCAGACAGAAAACATTTCACTCCAGCCTTACTGACTGGAGATAGTGATGTCCAAGACCTTGTTATGAGTAGATGAAAAACAGTATCTGAGCCTAGAGCTTGGTGACATGAGTGCCACTTCTGTGTTCTCAACATGGGAACAGCGCAGCTTGTGGTGTCTGGGCTTGGGAATTCAGGAATGATGCTGGGAAGTGCTAAGCCAAGATGAAAGGATGGGGATGAGGAGCTGCAACAGGCTAGTGCTGCGCTTACAGCTTCTCTCTGCAAGGCTGGAGCAGTGTCTTCTGCTCCTTGACAACTGCTCTCCCTCCCAGAGGTGACAGGAATCCAAAGCAAGTCACGCAGGGACGCGTTCCCAGGAGACAGCTGCTGCAGGGAGAGATGGATACGAATTAAACTGAGCCAGCAAGGAGGTTTTCTTGAAAGAAAATCCCAGGTATTCCTTCCCTCTGTCCTGTTTTTGGAGTCCTGATGCTGGCAGAGAGGAACTAGAGGAGTTCTAGTGTCAAGCAGTGTCACACCCAGAGTGAAGACACGTGTCCAGGCAGCCGCAGTCAAGCCCTGAACGAGGATTTGCCACGGACAAGGAGTTTAACCAGCAAAAACTGGCAGGGAAGAGCTTTAAGATGCAGCAGGGAAGGGAAAGATTTGACAAAGAAACTGCAAGGAGCTGGGAGGAGAGGCCTGGAATGGAGAAGGCAGCAAAGCTGTGACAGAGGGCTTGGGATCAGTCCTGCCCTGCAGGGGAAAACCCTGAGGCTGGCAGCACAGCAGCAGCACCCACTCAGGACCACACTGCACGGGCAAAGCTTGGGGACAGGCAGCCCTGTCCCCCCCCACTGTCTCCCTGCTTTCTCAAGGTGAATCTTTAATATCCAGCTGCCCAGCCAAGAAGCCCAGTGCTGGATGTCCCTCCCCACAAGGACCAGAGCCAGCAGCAGAGCACAGCAGCTGCCAGGTACCGGCTAACCCGCCGGCGGGGCCGCCACAAGCTGCTTGGAGAGGGCTTGGAGAGGAAAAGGCCATTCCTGGTAGAAAAGCTGGTTAAGCAGCTTTTTAAGGCTTTCAAAAGAGCTGAGTTTGTGTTTGCACAGAGCATCTAAAGGTAAAGCAGCAGCTGACACAGTGCAGGCTGGACCTGTGAGAGAGCTCCAATGCAGCAGTGCTGACTCAGCAGAGAGAAATCAAAAGCCTGGCTCGAAGATGATCCCAGACTATTTAATTGCAGCTGCCTTTTCTTCACTGGAGAGAACCAGAGCTTTCCTGCCTGATACAGCATCCAAGGATGAAGGGGTGGCAGCCCTGAAGGTGACTGCCATGTTCCAAACCTCTCCCCACGTTCCCTTGCCCAGCAGTGATGCCAGTGTGGAGGGTATCTCACCCAGGAGGGTCCCAGCCTCTCCCTCCTCAGAGATGTTTGTTCCTCTGTAAGAGGGGCAGAGATGGGGGAAATGCTCCAGGAACAATTATTTCCTTAAACACAGAAAACAGCCAGTCTTGGCACACACCTACAGAGCCATCAGTGCCAGACAGAACTGCCCTGGGAGGTGGAGGACACGTGCTCACCGAGCCCCTCGGAGCAGCAGGGATGGGTGATGGCTTCACACCCAGAGGAGACAGGAGGAGGAGAGTGTTCAGCAGCCACACATGGTCCGGGGTGAGAAGAGGCAGCGATCTGAGATGCTGAATTGGGAAGCGTTCCCATGGCAACACAGCCAGGGAAACCCTTCAGAGCTGGGGCTGAAGGAGGGGAGTGAGCAGAGGGGGAGAGGCCACGGGTGTGCACAGCACAGACAGGGAGGTGTGCAAGAGCCTGCCTGGGGGACTGGCAGGCAGAGCCACACACTGAGGAGGGGTTTTACAGCCCAAGTGCAATCTAGGCTGTGACGAGAAGGAAGCCTTTATATTCCTAAAGGATCCCAAAGGTTTATGACAATGCTTAGAAACCCCAGAGTGGAACCTCCTACTGGGGGGGCAGTACTGCCAGCACACACAGAGGTGTCACCCAGTGTCCTTTCACCCTGGGCAAGATGTAAGTTCCTGACCTGGGAACTGAAGGCATCTTTCAACATCCCAACCAGCACCAGCAACCTCTTTTTCTACTCAGCCACTCCCCAGACTGATTATCTGAAGCACTACAGCGAGCTCTTATTTCCAGCACGTGTCCTGCGCTCACAGAGAAGGCTGCTCAGGAAAGACAAGCGATGTATTAAAAGGAATTTTGAATAAAAGCTTCAAGACAAGAGCCTTGATCAAACCCCACACATCACACGTGGAAGGTGACGAACAGAGAAACCCCCACCAGGCTGAGGCAGAGGCTTCAGACAGCAGGTTAGGAAGTGTCTGCGAGAGGGAGGGGAACAACTGACACTCAAAGGCAGCAGCAGCCCCCTCCCCAGGCAGGCAGGAGCAGCCTGTCCCACAGAGGATGTCTTTTTAATCTCCAGCTAACAAGCTTGCTCCACAAATTAGCATGCACAAGGCTGTAGAAGCATTTAGTATTCAGAAAGCATCAGGCTGATACAAACCTATTTGCTGCCGCTGCCACCAGTGACAGCGAGCTGTGCCACAAGGCAGGCTGCAGAGTGCTTTTTCCTTCCTGGAGGGCACCCAAGAGGACAAAGTAAGGAAACACATTCAGGCATCTCTGAAACCCCAGACCTTACAACACCCATCTTGCCTGCCAGCAGGCAGCAGATGGCCCCTCGATGGCACTCCTGCGAGACCAAGGTCACTCTGTGCAGAGCGTGGCACCACAGGGACTGGGAGCTCCCAGGAAAGGAGCTGGGCTTGGGCTGCATGCAGGCACTGAGGGACAGAACAGCCACAAGAAGCTCAATCCTTATCCACCTCATCTCTGAAATAAAAGCAATGTTATCTCCAAGCTGCTTGCCCACACCAGTGCTGCTCCCTGCCCCTAAAATCCCACAACTCCCCCACATTAGAGAAGGTCAAACATCCAGTCACTTGTTGCAATAAATATTTATTTGGTCACTGACCACAGAAACTATTTTTGTAAGCCAGAGGACAGAAATAACAGATCTTCAGTCTCAAGTCATAGAAAGCTCTGACCATTAAAAGAAGGCACCAAGGATCAAACCTGACATCAGAACAGAGCTGGCCAAGCTCTGGCCTTGGCTCCTCTGGGATTTTAAAAGGAAACACAACTGTTTCTTGGAGAGCTCAGCCCCTTCCAGCCTAACCAACCTCCTGTTCCAAACATACATGATGCAAATCTACACAGGGTGGCTCAGAAACCTATAGAGCAGACCCAAACAGAAACCACTCTGGTTACTCTTGATGGTACAAGAAACAAAGCAATCCTGCTCCTGGGGCTCTTCTGTGGCAGGAACAGCCTGCACTGACTGGGGAAGCAGAGTCCCCAGCAGCCCAGGGCTGGAGTCTGAGCCAAGGCAAACAGGAGTATCACTTAAATGTGTAACACAGAATTCTGCCAGGAAGACCCCAGGACCAGCCACACAATACAACCTCCCCACGTGCTCCAGGAATTTTCCTCTTGAAAAGCTCAGGGCTGTGGCACAGATAGGGGCTGAGCTCATCTGGTCACAGTATTTTTAGACTCAGGCTCAGGGGAGAATGTTGATATGAACAAGTGTGAGTGGCAAGCACCAGCCCTTGAAAGAGACAGAGCAAGGACTGAATGAAGGGGGAAGAGAGGGAGGATCTTTATTTCCCTTCACGTCACCAAGAATTCAGGTCTGGCCTCTCCTTTGCTGGAGGAAGGAAACATGCTCTTGAAAGACATTCTTCCAGGGACTGATCCAGCCTGCCACGGACAGCCCAGGCCAGCAGCAGGAAGGAAAAATAACAGAGACAGTTTATCAGTGTCCCTTCTCCCCTCACCCCCCTTCCCCACACTCTCCAGCACTGACTCCAGGTCAGAAGCATCCACGTTATAACGCGTTCGATCCCGGTATTCCCAAAGCAGCAGCAATGTCAGGGCAGTCCAAGCCAAGCCAAAGGATGTTATTTCTCTTCCTGAGCGTGCAGCTTGTTCCGTCGCTCCATCTTCTTCTGCAGTTTCCTCTTCAGCTGCAGTTCCTTTTTCTTCTGCAGCATCTGCTGGACCTTCTCACGGCACTGCTTGTTTTTCTTCCTGATCTTGGCGAGCTCTGCTTTCCTTTTGGCCTCCAGGTCTGGATCCTGCAGTGGCAAATACCAGGACACTAGTGACACGCCTCGGGACAGCCCCAGCCCTTTTGCCTTCCCTAGATGCCCACGCTGCTTTCTAGCCCTGAGTAGGCTGCAAAAATCAGACACTACTCAACCCACTTTATAATATCAGTCACCCTTAAAACTTCACCACCCTGAAGGGGAGTGGGGCAGACACACATCAGCAGTGAGGGAGGAACTGTCACTCCTTTTCCACATCCATGGCACTGTACCAGCTACTGATCAGTCGTTTGTACAGCAGCAACTCTCACCTTCCCTTCAAGGATCATTTGTTTCCGCTTATTTATTTCTTTCTTCTCATCAAAATCCGTTCCCTCCAGTTTCTGTCAAAGCAAAAATACAGCAGGGTCATTAGTAACCAAGCACAGAGGCTGGCATGGAGAACAGCACTGCAGCTCCAAAGGGTCAGCAGAACCTCCCCACTGTGCACACATTCAGTAGCCTGCAGACCTTCCCCCCAGATTACCAGCCTCAACTCAGCAGCATAAAAACACTGCAAAAATGTGCAATAATAGAGCAAACCTAGGGAAGAGAACTAAAAGGACCCTCCACACACACAGGTCTATGTGCTTCCACTAGAAAAAGGAATAAAAATTCTTATTTATGTTCTCAAGAGCAGAGCTGCAGGTTAGACTGCAACAGATCTCCTGGTTACACTCAGCTGCCCAAGATCTCCACTCCTCTGAGCAAAGGGGCTTCATGTTTGCACACTTACAATTTCACATTCCCTCCTGGTGACGTTCACTTGGGTGAAGATGTTGAGCACAAGCTTCTCCTCCACAGAGAACTCCTGCAGCTTCAGTTCTAGATCAGGGCAGACATTTACAGACCGTGGTTGGTTACAAAATCAAAAAACCCCAATAGAGTTCCATGATTATCAGTGGAATTGTTGTCATATGCCATGATCACTCTGACTTCTTCAGCCTACAACAAAGGATTAAATCCTCCCCTCTGCCTACAATTCCCTATAGCAGGAGATGTTGCATTTATTAGGTCTACTTCCTAAAAACCAAAATGAAGTCTGAACCTCTGCAAAGCAACATGTTCTTTTTGTCCACCTCTGTGAGGAAGAAGCTGGCTGCTTTAATAAAAAGGTTACAGACAAAGTTGAACACAGTTTCTCCTCCACTATAAACAGCAGGAAGACAAACACATTCATGCCTGGCACACTCAAGAGCAGAATCAAAGCTGAGGGAGATCCAAACACTCCTGCTCTTTCCCAAACCTTTTACCCACACAGGGAAGAGAAACCACTTTTATGCTGATGTTCTGGATCTTACATTCTGTGCTGATGAAATCAGTGCTGCAAGTACCACAAGCACAAAGGAACATTATATGATCCCACATCTTAGCAGCATTAATGGTGCTCCACTTACTGATTTCCTCTTCAATAGCATGTACGAGATGGATGTCGTACTGTGTCACCAGTGTAATAGCTATTCCTTTCCGACCTGGAGGATGAAAACACAGTGATATATGAATCCTGACAAGCAGAGGGAGAAGAAGCCTAACCCATGCCAAACTCCATCCATCCCCAAGAGCCAGCCCAGGGCAAGGTGCTCAGAGGGGTCTTTATTTCCTCTGAAAAACCAGTTAACAGATCAGACACAAGTCAGGGTGAGCCGTCGTAAGGCAGGATGCCGAGCCAGCGATCTGAGCAGATCTGGCACTGACTGAAATGACTGCACTGCAGCTGCTGTGGCACCTCCTCACACCCATTCAGGGCTCAGCCCCAGCACTGGGAGCCCAGTGTTAACCAGCAAACAGCACGCAGCTTCCCTGCTCACCCGCGCGGGCTGTCCGGCCGACGCGGTGAATGTAGATTTTCGGCAGGCCCGGGGTGTTGTGATTGATGACAACTTGTACTGTAGGAATGTCCAGACCTCTGGAATGCAGGGGAAGAGAACAGAAGGTGTGAAACATTGTTTTAATAGATGCAGTTGAGGTTCCTGTCCTTTGCTTTCTCTGAGAGCCCCATATTCTCATGAATATAGTCTTTATTGGCTGCAGCAAAGCAAGCCAGGTCAGAGCTGCATCACATGCAAGTGGGCTCCAAAACACAGCTCAGAGATGTTCTACAGCAGAACACCTCTGTGGGGGGAATTTAAAGCTCTCCTCTTGCTAAATCCAGCCTAATCTCCACTGTGGTTCTGGTGCTAAAAAAACAGGCTTAAGACCTTTGACAGCAGAGCCCATGTTTTTCCCTTACCTGGCAGCAACATCAGTGGCAATGAGAATCTTAAAGATATTGGACTTGAACTTTGCTAAAGCTGCGAATCGTTGCCGCTGTGAAGAGAAGAATCTGTGTGAGGGATGTTGTGGTGAGCCAGAGGAGCTGGAGGACTTGGACAGATGTCTGGCTCAGGGGTGCAGCTGGAAGCATCCATCTCCCAGATCTGTCCATCACTCACCTGTTTCATCATGGAATGCAGAGCTACAGAAGGGAAGCTGTATTTCCTAAACATCATGTTCAAGACCTGGCAGTCCCTTAAAGGGGAAAAAAAATAATAAAAATGAGACTGTAACAGGGAAATATAAAGCTGAGGGATCAGGACAGAGCTGGGTTCCTCCAGAAGCCCTCACACTATAATTACCAAAATGCAGTTACAGAACTTTCTGACACAGGGAGGGAATGGGACACCCACCCCACACCCAGAACTGCCCAAAGAAAAAGGTGTTTCTCTACCAAATTTCAGAATAAACTAAGGAAGCAAATACCAGTCCAGCCTAACACCCAGTCCAGTGGGAACTTGGAATCTCAACTAGAAATGTAAAGGCACACGTACATTAAGAACAGTCAGGAGGAACAGTCCCACTCACTTGCAGGTTTTGGTAAAGATGATAATAGGCCAGTCTGGGTGCTCGTCCTGGAAGGTCTGGATTAAATGGACGAGGTACGCGTCCTTGAGTGCTTCAGGTACAAGCAAGTAGCGCTGGTCCAGCTCCTCCACCGTCCTCACCCTGTCGGGAGGGGAGGGCAGAGCACCAGGGAGGTGGAACATGGAGGTGACAGACAGTAAGGAGACAAGGGGAGGAAATGGGTGAAGACTTACTCAGACACAGCCTCCCAGAAGAAGGGTCTGTTGGCAGCCAGGCTCTTCAGCTCGTTGAGCGTGTCGGTGAGCGTGGCGCTGAACAGCAGCGTCTGTCTGCGTGCGGGAACAGCCTCCAGAATCACCTCCAGGTCCGCGGTGAAGTCAGCGCAGCCCTGCTCCAGCAGCCGGTCAGCTTCATCCAAAACCTAGGCACAGAACCACAGCGTGGCAGGGGTTAGAAGGGACCACTGAGGATGGAGCCAGGCTCTTCTCAGTGACATCCAATGACAGGACAAGGGGCAACGGGTGCAAGCTGGAACATAGGAGGTTCCGCATAAATGTGAGGAAGAACTTCTTCCCAGGGAGGGTGACAGAGCACTGGCACAGGCTGCCCAGAGAGGCTGTGGAGTCTCCTTCTCTGGAGACATTCAAACCCCCTGGATGTGTTCCTGTGTGACCTGACCGAGGTGTTCCTGCTCTGGCAGGGGGATTGGACTGGATGAGCTTTTGAGGTCCCTTCCCATCCCTAACATTCTGTGATTCTGCTAGAAAAGCGCCTTACCAAGAACTTCAGTTTTTTAAGGCTGAAAGTGTTGGAGCTGCGGAGGTGATCCGCCAGCCTGCCGGGCGTGGCGATGACAACGTGGGGTTTACGGGAGAGCTCCAGTGCCTGCGCCACCATGTCTGCAACGAGAACCACAGGGCTGAGGTACGGGCAACTGAACGCGGACCCGCAGATGGTCTGGGACAGAAGGCTGGAAAACATCCCACGCTTTATTCCCAGCAGCCTTGGGTGCTGGATGACAGCTCCTCAGCGCAAAGAAAACAAACCACGTGGAAAGAGCCTCCCCGGGCGCTCTGCTCCTTCCCAACCCAACCGTACGGGGGCGGCGGAGCCTCCAGCACCCCCCAGCGGTACTCACCCAGGCCGCCCACCACCACGCAGTCCTTCAGGCCGAGGGGCTTCCCCAGGACTCGGAACTGCTCAGCGATCTGGTACGCCAGCTCCCTGCCGGGGAACAGAGAGCTGAAGCGGGGCCGGCCGCCACGGCGGGGCCTTCTAGGGCCGGCTCGCCCGAACCGGGCCCTCCCGGGGCCGCTCCGTACCTGGTGGGGGTCAGCACCAGGCAGAAGATGCCGTAGGGGTCCTCGGAGAGCACCTGCAGCACGGGCAGCACGAAGGCCGCCGTCTTCCCGCTGCCTGTCTTGGCGCAGCCCATACAGTCGCGACCTGCGAGGGAAACGGGACGGGGACCATGAGCGGCCGTTAACCGCGGCACCGGGCAGCGGCACCGGGGAGCGGCACCGGGGAGCGGCACCGGGGAGCGGGCACACTCACCCTGCAGCACGGGCGGGATGCAGGCGGCCTGCACGGGCGTGGGCCGGCTCAGCCCCACCTGCCGCGCCTGCTCCACCAGCCACGGCGCCAGCCCCAGCGCCCGGAACTCCGCCATGCCCGTGCCCACCCGCCTGCACCGGCGCTTCCGGTCACGCGTCACCGGCCGCGCCGGCTCCTCATTGGCTGTCTCCCGCTGACCTCTCCCAGCATGCCTTGCGCCGAGACCACTTCCGGCGCAGTGGTGACGTGTAGGCCCCCTTACGTGCCTATTGGCTGCCGAGGTGGTTTCCTTGGAGACCGCCGGGGCCCGGCTGCTTCCGGAGACGTGTCGGAGGGGGGGAAATGGCGGCTGGGGCGGGCTCTGCCGGTCAGGGCGGCGATGCCGACGAGCTCTTCGACGTGAAGAACAGCTTCTACATCGGGGCCTACCAGGCCGCCATCAACGAGGCGCAGCGGGTGAAGGTAGGGCCGGTTCGGGAGCGGGACCGGCCGTCCCTTGGCCCACGGGTCGGTGCCTTTCCCCGGGACCTGGCTGCCCCGGCGCCTGTAGGAGCGAGCCTGGGGCTCCCTGAGTGTCTGTCGTCACTGCCCGCCTCGTCCCAGGCTGGTTTCGGTGCTCCCCACCTCCCTGCTCTAGCATGGGGACACTGGGGAGGAAGGGGGGCTCCCGTGGGCCCTGAGAGGGGGGGGGGCGGGGGGGGGGGGATGGTGTCATTTCTTTGGGGCAGCCTCGTGTGGGGGGTTGGGTTATGGCTGCACAGGCCCCTGAGAGTGGTTCTTGTTTCCTGTCATCCCCTCAGCCCTCTACTCCGGAGAAGGAAGTGGAGAGGGACGTGTTCTTATTCCGAGCCTACATCGCCCAGGTGAGGTTGGGAATGGGGCGCTTGCAGCAGCGTAACCTGACTGCAGGGCTGGGGAGGTTGTGCACCTGAGGCCTGTGAATACAGCCTTACGCGGTCTGGTAATGATTTCTCCTTCAGCACTAGAACGTAATGCGTTCCCTGACAGTACCCATTGTGGATGTGATGTCAGGATGACCTGATGAGACCTCTTTGAGAGTTACTTTTTTATCTTTACAATGGCATATGGCTAGATAATCCTCTCTGGGGTTATGGAATTTGGCTGCATTTGTAGAGTACGATGTGAAGCGTGAAGTAGAAATTTGTCATTCCATTTTTTTCTTGTTCTGACTGAGGTTTTGGAAAGTAAGCAATTATTTCCTCGCTGCTGAAAAACTAGTAAGTCACAGATTTTCCTTTGTTGCCTTCAATAGAGAAAATATGGTGTTGTTCTGGATGAAATTAAAGCCAACGCTAATCATGAGCTCCAAGCAGTGAGGATGTTTGCAGAATATCTGTCAAATGAGAGTCAGAGGTAAGTCTGACAATAAATTGGAACTCAAGCCCTTCCTATGGGGAATATGTTTCCAGGTGGAAAGTTTCTTATCAAAGTGTGCTCTCTGTTGTGATTTTCTGTGGGTTAGCAGTGAATCTCAAAAAGGCACAATTGTGTGGGGGCAGGATCTTGTCTTGTTGAGTAACAAAACACTCCCAAATGCATAGAATCATGGAATTGGTTTGGTTGGAAAAAGACCTTTAAGATCATCAAGTTGAACTGTTAACCCAGCACTGCCCAGTCCCCACTGCCCCATGTCCCTCAGCACCACATCTCCACGGCTCTGAAATCCCCCCAGGGATGGGGACTCCCCCCCTGCCCTGGGGAACCCTTTGGGGGAAGGAATTGTTCCCAATATCCAATCTAACCCTGCCCTGGCACAACGTGAGGCCATCACCCCTCGTCCTGTCACTGTCACCTGGGAGAAGAGACTGACCCCCCTCACTACAACCTTGTTTCAGGGATTTGTAGAGAGCAACTCTACAAGTTGCCCTCACTTTTCATAGGGATGCTATTGTTGCTGATTTGGACAAGAAAATGGCAAAAAGCGTTGATATAGCCAACACAACCTTCTTGCTGATGGCTGCTTCCATCTATTTCCACGACAAAAATCCTGATGCTGCTCTGCGTACTCTGCATCAAGGGGAGAGCTTGGAGTGGTAAGTGTGACCCACCCTGGCATCGTGGAGATGTGCGAGCCCAAAGCCTCTCTCTTGCCGAGAGAGAGGAGCTGTCGAGATGGCTGAGGTCTGGCTTATCTCTAAAAAGCCTTGAAACCATTGAGGAACTGCTTTGAGGTTTGCCTTCTAAGTAGTAAGTGATTTGGTGCTTGTCCTGCTTTATCAAGTCTATTGCTCCCTTGTGAAACATAAGAAGCTGATTTATTGATCCTTGTGTGTTCAGAATTGCTGAGGTGAGTGTTGTGTCAGTGCAGCGAGGGAGCACTTGAGCTGGGAGCAAGCTTCCCTTTTCCTTCTCTGTTGGCTCCCTGCAGCAGGGAGGTCCCTGGGTGCTGGCAGTACATCTCCCTGCTAAGCAGCAGGCTGCCAGGCAAAACATAAGGAGCAGTAAAGCCTGCAGTTGTGAAAATCACTTTGCTTTGTTTGTTGCAGCATGGCCATGATGATACAGATTCTTCTGAAGCTCGACAGGCTTGATCTGGCTCGGTAGGTTTGTGTCCCTTTGCTTCTTACTGATGCTCTTGTGGGGTGGGCCTTGATAGAGGATTTTCATCACCCAGCCTCCTCCAGGGTGCAGCATTTTAACACCTCAGTGGACAGAAGAACTTGTGTGTAGGTATGGGTGCGCTGCAGAACGTTTTTATTCTTCCAGTTGCAAAAGCTGTGGAGATGATAAAGCTGGATACAGCTAAAGGAAGAGATGGACCTCTAGATTTAATCTCTTCTTCAGCAGAGTTTGAATCTCTAGTCCTGGATTTCCAACTTCTTATAGGGATGTAAAACAGGGAGGTCTTTCACAGGTTGTATCAGTAAAATACAAAGAGGTGTTTGTGCCACATTACCAGCTTGCTGTGGCTGTTGTGCTGTAGGGATGGAAGAGGAAGAAACCACAACCTTTTGTTTGTGTCTTAAAGAATTCACCTTGTCTTTCTGTCCTGTGACTCCCACTTTTGCTTCTGCAGCAAGGAGCTGAAGAAAATGCAGGAGCAAGATGAGGATGCCACTCTTACTCAGCTGGCAACTGCCTGGGTGAACCTGGCCATAGTGAGTATCTTAAACAGAGAGCTCTAGCCTACAACATCTGAGAAACACCCCTATCTTGTTCCTGATCACTCGTTTCACATCGTGCTTTCAGAAAAGCACGCAGGGGTTTTGGTTTGGGGTTTGTTTCCCCCCTTCCTTCAAGCTGGCTTCACAAGCTAACTGGCTGGTTTGGTTGTTGGCTTTTCATCTGTGCTCCTAAAACTTCAGCTCACACAGGGAAGAGCTAAACCATGCTTCAGTAATTCACAAAACATTATAATATGAGAATGCTGCAGTGTTAGTTGCAGTTAAACTCCAAGAAGAAAATATAATTCTCTGCTTAGAGCAGGCTGTCTTTAAGCACGTTTGTGGATCAGACAAAAAATACACAGTTTGGCAGTGCAGATAATGAGGTGACTGAAAATAAGTAGTCTCCTAAAATTCAGTGAAGTCCAAGGTTATGCATGCCATAACCTGTTAGACTGTTAAGACTTCTTTTTCTTCACTTGGTTTTGTTATGAAATCTCTCGTACGTAGCCCTTGCCTTACACCATTGCATGGCCAGAGCATCCTTAAGGTCTTTGTTTCCACAAGGGATCCCACCTCTGACTGCGGAACCTGCTCATGGGGAACCTTTCTCAAGCTGGAACTTTGAAAAGCTGGGCATCCATACCTGCATTTAATTATAAAATTCTCATTTCATAATCCTTTATTACATCAAACATCTGAAGTGGTTCTTTTGAAGTGCTTGGGTTTTTTTCTAATTACTTTTGAATGGAAGCCTGGATCTTTTGATCATTTAAGTGGCTTTTAATATTTAATGTCTTTGCATTTCTTTCATCCACAGCCTGATCTGTTGTGGTACAGGAGATCACATGGAGCTGTTAGCATTGGTTCTTACACGTTTTATACCTGTGCTTTATAACCCTATAAATTAACTTTGTGGCCTAATCCTTCAACCATGGCAAGGAGCTACGGACTTCTTAGCAACTCATAGTGGAGCTGTGGGTGTTTGACTCCGCTTTGCAGGGTGGTGAGAAGTTACAAGATGCCTATTACATCTTCCAAGAGATGGCAGATAAATGCTCCTCCACCCTCCTCCTGCTTAATGGACAAGCAGCCTGCTACATGGCTCAGGGCAAGTGGGACGATGCGGAGGGAGTGCTTCAGGAGGCGTTGGACAAGGTACCTTCTGGTTCTGCCAGGCAGATTTGCTCTCAGGGGGATATAGACTAAAACAGCAAGGAACCTTCATTGTTAAGCTTCATGAAAATATATTGTGTATCTCTAAGGGTGGTTGCTGTTAAGACCTCCCTTTTCTTCTACTTTGCCAGTAGGGTGAGCTGTGGGTTTGGCAGAACTTGTTCTTGCAGAACTCTGCTGGTTGTTACATTTAGAGGGAAGATAGATGGGGTGATTGTTCTTGTTTCCAGGACAGTGGCCACCCTGAGACCCTGATCAACTTTGTTGTCCTGTCACAGCACTTGGGCAAACCACCAGAGGTGAGGCTGCTTTGATTTTATACTTGACAAGCAGATACCATCAACCTGTTCTTGCTGCTGAGGGCAGGTTGTGTGGTCCTAGTGCATGTGGTAACTTTCACTTGGGTTTTGTAATTTTATATATTCTCATCAGGAGGGACATTAACAAAATAGAGTAGTTCTGGGGTGTGGGGAGCTCACACCTTCAGTAAAGTGTTTGTGGAAATACAGATGCTGTAGACAATGGTTTGTACTTGAGAGGAAGGCCTGGGTGGAAAAAGAAATCCTGATTTTTTTTTCTTGAACTCACTATTTTAAAGTCTAATTTTTAAGTGTGGAGTACACACAGGTCTTACTGGTTTTAACTGGGGCTGCTAACGTTCAGGACACTGATACAATTAGGTCTTTACTTACTGTAAACATACATTGAATTGTGATGTTTTCAACTCCTGTTATCTCAGCATTTCAGTTGATTTCTCTTATCCCATCAGGTTACGAACCGCTATTTGTCACAGTTGAAAGATGCACATAAGAATCATCCATTCATTAAGGAGTATCAGGCAAAGGTACTAATTACTTTCTCATATAAAATTGTATTTATCCTGCCTTGTCCCAGTGTCTGATGGAGTCAGTGGATTCTTTACCAGTCAATGTGACTGCAGTTCTGAGAGTGCAGGCCCCTGTCACATCACTTCCCAGCAGAACCTGGTAATGGCTTGAAAGAATCCTTAATCAGAGTCACCAGCAGACTGAAGTTCATTTTATATTTGTTTCTGGTTTGAAGGAGAATGACTTTGACCGCCTGGCCATGCAGTATGCCCCCAGCGCGTGAGGAGGCTGCGGACCTGCTCGGTGGTACCTTGGGGACTGGGTTGATGTGCAAACCCTCTCTGGTAACATGGGAAAATGCCCTCTGCCAGTTGGTGTGGCTTAACTCACTGTAGCTGGGTCTTGCAATCCAGCAAGCCAGTGCTAAACCTGTATAGAACACAAAGCTACTTGACTTTGGTAGCTGGAAATCCTGTGTTCTGCCTCACCTGGGTCCTGAGCTCCCTTTAAAATACAGTGCGAATTGAGTGTGCAACACTGTACCTTAAACATTCCTAATAAAGCCTTTTCTGGATCTGTGTGCCCCCTTAATTTCTGGAATTCAGGTAATTCTACTCTCAGAGTGAGCCCTGTCACCTGTGCCGAGGGTCCTCTGTGGGAAGAAAGGGGACTCCTTCAACTTCAGCATCCTCTGGAAGGAGCCTGTGCAGCTGCAGGGGTTGCTGCTGGTGAGAGGGAAAGCTCCCCCAAAATAAAAATAATTCCCTGGTAATAGGCTCAGCTTTAATCTTTAAGTTGATAAAATGCAGTAGCTTACATCCTGGAGCCAGGAAAGCACATCCTGCAGCGCCTGTGGAAGGGTGCTTGTCACTGGTCACTTCTGGAGCGGTGGTGGTGGTTGGACCTGCGGTGTGGTGGGACATAACATGACCCAGCACTGTGTGATGGTGCTTTTCTGTGCCCTCAGACTCCTGTGCAGCATTCCAGAGCGACTGTGTTATATCAGAGATGCAAAGAGCAGCAGAACCCTCAGCTGGGACCTCCTGAACTCTAAATTCGAGTTATCTTTTGGGTTGTGTTTGGGGAGGGGGGGAACAGGGGGTTATGCTCCACTCTAAATGTGTCTCCGTGGCGTTTCCTTTGTGCCCTCCACACCGTGGTCCCTCTGAAAGGGCTCATTGTCTCTTCCCTTGGCATGTTTCACCAGCAGCTCTTTTCAATGAGGGGTTATTCGTGGTCCAGCCTTGAATGAATGTTTCCTTTGTGGAGCTGTCTGAGGGAGATGTGAAAGGGGCTTGTGTGTTCAGGGCAGCCATTACCCACTTGATGGGCCATGATAAATTGACTTAAAAATGTAAACAATAAAAGCAAGTGGCAGAGCAGGAGCCAGCGTTGTCAGCGGGGGAACAGGGGAACATGTTCAGCCCTCAGAGCAACCAGTTTGTGTTTTCCCATTGCTGCCCCAAAGCAACTGCAGAGGTTCCAGAGACCTCGAAGGCAGAATGGCTGTGGGCAAAGGAATGTCTTTAAGTGACTTAAAACTCATATTTTGTGTTTTACTTTCCCTATCAAGCTGGTTCATGTTACAGTTCCAGGAGTACCTGTGATGATGATGGTGATGATGATGATTCTTCATCTCCAGCTCCAATTTAACCAATACTTGTGGTGCATTAGGACACAACTGATCTCTGTTTACTTCTCCACAGACCTGGGCTGCTCCAGCACCTTGGGTCTGAGGTTCCTCTTGTGCCTTGTTACAAAACAATTCAAGTTGTTGGCATTTTAGGAAAAAAATTATCTTAAATTCATACTTTTTCTAGCAAGCCACATGTCTGACTGACTGCACATGACTGTGGATGTATTGCTTTTAATTTTAAGCATATATATTTCAAGATTTCAGTGGCCCAGCAGCTGCCTGCCCTCTGGAGGAGGCATTTAGTTAAGTCTCTCATCAGGGGTGACCTTTTGAGAGTGTGTATTTATATTTTTCAGGTGTATCTCGTTATTCCAGAGCTTTCTAAACTGCAACAGGTGCCCGAGTTCAGCTGTGATGGTGGGGTGGAAACACCTGGATCCTTAGCACTGAACTGCTTTGTGAGGAAGGGATGAAGCTGCTTGGAGGATTTCCTGAGAGGTATGGGGGGGAAAAAAAAGATCTGGAGAAGTGTTTTTCTTTGCACTTGAAATTCAAAAGAAAGGAAGGGTGAGTGCTTAGCTGGGTGTTTTGGGGAACTGTAGGAGCTCTGTGCTGTTGGGCATCGTTGCCAAAGTGCTGTGGGTACCTTCCAGCCCCCGCAGCACTTTGCCACTGTTCCATCATCAGTTGTCATCTCTTGAGAGTGAAATATTATTATTTATCTCCAGTTCTCGGGGTGGCTCCAGCCTATTGTCACTGCTCCGCACCCCAGCGAGCGCTGCATTGTCGGGGTTTTATTTCGTGTGTAAGAAACTGGGATGTAACTTCATTGAGCGAGTGTCTGTGCTCATTAACGGGCAGCTAATGAGCCGCTGCTCCCCCCCTCCTCCCCTCCCCGGCCTGAGAGGCTTCTGCTGCCGCGGGGGCGTGGGGGGGGGGCGGCTCTTCGAGCCCGGTAACGGCGGGGAGGGGGGAGTCCCCTCGCCGTCCCGCCCCGCCTGGAGCCTGCGCGGAGCCGGCGGGCAGCGGCGGGCCATGGGCGGGCAGCCCTGAGCGCCATGCCGCCTCCCGAGCCCATGCCCGGTTACGGGCAGCTGCTGCGCCGCGGCTACGGCAGCTTGGCGGCGGCGGCGCGGGGCTGCGGGGACTGCGGCTGGGAGCTGGCGCGGCGGACCTGGGCCGAGAACGCTTACCTGGGCTGGGGAGAGGTGCTGCTCTGCGGGCTCTGCGCCCTGGGCTGGACCGCGCTGCGCCGGGCCGCCGCCCGCAGAGTCTTTCGGGTCAGTCGGTGCCACCGGGTAGGGATGGGGAGGGCACCGGAGACCGGCGGGGCTGCGGGATGGCGGCGCCGGTTCTATGGGGAGGGCTCCTGTGCGCATCCCGGGGGGCCTGGGCGGCTCGCGGGATGGGGAATCACGTCCTCCGTCCCCCGGGGCTGCATCCCGGGGCACCGAGCATCCCACCCCACCCCTCGTTCCTTAGCCGCGTGCCGGGAGGGTCTGGGGGGGAGGAGAGGAGCACATTTCTCGGTGTCAGCCGTGGTTCGCAGGGAAAATGTCCTTCCCCGCTTTCCCTCCCCGGTGCGGCGGGGCCGGCCGGGCTCCGCGGCTGTGCTGCAGTGCTGGCCTGACCTTCGGAGCGCGGGGATGCAGGGACGCGAGCTCCGGTGCCCCTTGTCCCCTCCTCATTGGGACAGGAGGAGGAGGACGAGCCCCGGAGCGGAGAACAGCTCTGTTTAATTCCTCGCTGGGAAAAGCGTCTGCGGTGAAACGAGATCTCCCCCCCCCCTCCCTGATGGCTCCATCCCAGCAGAGGCGAATTCTTCCACGCTGCTTTCCTAGAGAGATGATGCTGTGTGCTTTGCTCTGCTCCTGAAAGGCAGCAGAGGTGCAATGTTTTGGGGCAGGGGACAGCCCGTGGCTCTCGGGGTGGCACGAGCGTGTGTGGTTCTCTGCTCCATGGGACAGGCCTCGTTCCCTGCTTCCTTTGCACATTGCAGGCAGCTACCTTGCATCCCATAATTAGGTAATCAGACTATCAGGAGTCACTGCTGTCCTCTCTCTGCCCTATCCACTGACTTCAAAGTGGCTCTTTGCTGGTCGGAGCTGTCTGTGCTTCTCTGGTAATGCGAGGTGGGTCTTGACCTTGTGCAAGGTTCTCATCGAAGTCCTCTGGAGCCACTCGAAGTGGCATCGTAGGCAAGGTAACCTGCTGGCTTTTTATGTAGGGACTGAATTTCTCCTTGGTACCTGCACCCCTGCCTGCCTGGGAACGCTGGGACTGGGCTGGACGAGGTTGGGGGTAACCCTGGGACTGTCGTAACGAATTGGAGGTGATTTCCTTTGTGCTGCAGTTTCTCCTGGGGTAACACTCACCTTTACAGGGTGAGTGGTGATCAGAGTGTGGGGGGAAAAAAAGCTCTTTGTGCTGTGGAGGGTGCTTGGCAGCTCGTGGGAGTGTTCCCGCAGAGAAATGGGTCACGCCTGTAACTGCAGAAGGGTGAGGGGGGTTGATGGGAGCAGGTTCTCGTGCCTGCATCTGCATGCGTTCTAGCGAGGAGATGGGACTGTGGCAGCATCAGTTTTCTCCCAGCAGACAGGTGGAAGGGCTGCTGTAGGGAGGGACAGCTCTATATGTGTATTTTTAAAGGATCTGAAGCTTTTCTCTGTTTATTCTGCCATGGGAAAAGCTGGAGGTTGTCTCTTTCCTCCAGAACCTCTGGCAGTGTTTAAGAAATCAGTCTGTATTTCGTGGCCCCTGTAGGGCAGTGGTGGAGTGGGGATGTTCAGCAGGAAAGCCAGGGAGGAAAAAGACCTGTTTAACCCTGGGAGGAAACTTCTCCCATGCTCAGGATGCTTTCCAGTGCAGACCTGGAGAGCATCCTTCCTCAGTTGGAACGTCTTCATGTTCCCCACAAGACCTGAAACACTCAAGGTTATAAAATAAACCCACTCAGTGCCCAGGGAGTGCTGCCTTCCTGCGTGTCACTTATAAATAATAAATCTTGCCTCTTGGATTGTGATTCTCTGCATCTGGTGAGGAAATGACTCTCACCACAAGGCCTTGAAGCGTGAAGTGCACCTTACTGAGCTCTGGCCGTGACCACTCCTCTGAGAACTGAGTGTGTCAGAGCTGTATGCCTCTTCCTGTGCAGTCTGCACGGCCCCGTTTTTATCTCTGGGATGGAGAGGAGGTGGGCTCCTCGCTCTCTTCTAGAACCACAGCAACACTTATACTGCAATGCCTTTGTCCCAGAAGGTCTCACAGTTGGGTTGTGATGGGAGGGGGTCAGTTAGGATTTGACACTCTGCACTTTGACCTGTCACCATGGTCGGTGCCTCTGCATTAGAGGTGGGTTTCCCATCGAAGATAATTTTTTGCCCCTTGCCTCTTTGCAGATGGTGCAAATATGGAAAGGAGATGATTTTGGGGTAGGAAAGATCCCAGTTATCTGAGCAAGTGTGGGTTCCTAGGTAGGGAAGGACCCCAAAGTCAGCTATACTGGGGGCATGGGCATCCCTGCCAAGGCCTGAGGGATGTACCTGTCCTCTCAGGGTCACTGCTCTCCATCCTGTTGACTTCTGAGTGCACAAACTTCAGTGATCCTCAGGGCATGGCTGATTGTAGGAGCTTGCTGAGGCTGCAGACCACCTTCAGAAATGAAGACCAAGCTGGTTCTGAGTGTTTCTATCCCTGGAAACCTCCTCAGTTTGTGTGCCCCTGGTCTCTGCAAGCCACTGTCCTTGGTGTGTCCCCTGTGTGGAGAGCAGCTGCAGCCAGGCTCTGAGGAGTTTGGTTAAAAAGCAGCAATCTGAGCATCTCTGCATTAGTTGAACACCCCGGAGGGCAGCTGAGCTGAGCCCAGCAGTGCCACAGGAACAGGACCAGGCAACTCCACTTGGGAAAGGCTTGGTGAAGCGCCTGGAGAAGGCAGTCAAAGATGATCCAGAAGAGCTGTGGCGAGCAGAGGGAGACACTTGGAGCCCTAAACAACTCAGAGCCTTCTTTGCTACTGGGAGTTCAAGTCCCTGAAGTCAGCTAAGTCCAGAAGTGAGCAAAATCCATCCTACCTCTGAATCTGTGTTCATCAGGGATCACCTCCACCCTTAACGGCCGCCTGCCATCCCTCTGCAGTGGGTGCCTGTTTTCCATGTCTGGCCCAGGCACTGCTCAGCTCACTGGCTTAGTGGTGTCAAAATTTGTAGGGCATTGCAGTGCCCTCTGCAAGGAAAACTTGGAAAATGTGCTCTGGAAAGCAGCGTTCCCAGGCGAGTGGTGCAGCGTAGCCCCAGGAAGGATGCAGGAGATGGAAAGCAATGGTTGCTATTGGTCCTTTCAGTGTTTTGTACAACTTTTCTCCACCCTATGGTATTGTCAAGATTTGTTTTTCCAAGCCCCAGCACTGGGTGTGTGACTGGAGAGAGGGGATTTATCACAGTCCCCAAACCCCACCACCCAACACAACAACCCCCACCGAGCCCAGGGCTCTGCCATCTCCCCCAGCTCATCCCTCTGTTTGAAGCACAAACCCTGGAAACTCAAGGGGAGAAAGCCACAACAATGGGGCTTTTCTTCACCCCGGGGAACGAGGCTGCTCTCCCTGTGCTGCTGTGTCAGCAGTCAGGCACGAGGAGGTTATTCAGCCCCCGCAGCACCCGGTGGGCAGCTGTGTCTTCTCTTCAAGAAGTGTCTTCTTGTTGCTTTTCTCTCTTAGGGGCTAATTTTGCTGCTTGCAGAGGAACCGAGGAAGAAATAACATCTATTAGTTTGTTGCTACTGTTGTAGTGCCTTTTTCTGCGTGTTTCTATAGAAAGTGTTGTCCAGAGCCTCACAGAGCTTCCCCACAGAGCTCTGCAGGCAGAGAAACTGAGGCAGAGAGCGGCTTGCTGCCTGGTGTGGGGATGGAGCAACGAGAGCTGGAGCTTTTCATGCTGTGCTCGTTTCATTCCCCTCTTGTAGTGGGGTGACAGCCACTGCCCTTGGGTCCGTGGGCTCTGGCAGATTCATTTCTTTGGGTTTAGTGCTGTTTTACTGGGTCTGTCTTTCTGCAGGCTCTGTGCCCCATCCCCGATGTGGCAGGGGGTGGCAGCCGGTCCAGGAGCGGTGTCCAGGCTGGGTGTGGAGGGGACGTTGTCCCTGGGGGTGGAAAGGCACTGTCCCAGCTCTCAGAAGGTGCACACTGGGCTGCAGGGAGCTGTGCCACCGCCGCGGAACGGGCAGGAGCTGTCGGTTGTGGCCGGGTTTTGAAGTGGAGCTCTGCTTGCTCATCATTGTCATCTGCATTGAGGAAAAGCTGCTGCAAAGCTGCCAGTTCCCTGGGCTGAGGCTGCTCCGTGCCAGCCCTTCCTTTGTGTTCCTCTGGGGAACTCGTCGTGCCCAGAAGCCAGACGCAGCATGGCTGGGGAGGTGGCAGAGGCCATGGGGGGGTCGGGGGGGATGCAGTTCCTTGGTAACAAGCCTCAGTTCCTAACCCATCACTGCCAGGTTGCTGGAAGGACTCGTGTCCTGCTGCCTGAGCTGGTTGTAGGTATCAGGGGACTGGCTGCTCTCCTCCAGTGCTGGAGGCTGTAAAAAGGGAGAGAGCATGTGTTTGCTTTTTTTTTTTTTTTTTGCTACGAGTATTTTTTTGACACTTCAGCAAAGCTGTGGGCAGAGACAGTTTCCATTCGGTTTCTCTTTCCAGCTCGGAGCTGCTCTCGCTGGCTTTGCTCCTGCCCGGCCCCCCAGGCTGCGCAGGGCGATGTGCGGGGGAGCAGTCACGTCCCTCAGACCAGGTCATCCCACAAGTGAAGCAGAAGATGCCTGTGGAGGTTTGTGCGTGGGTAACGAGGAGGAGGAGGGAGGAAGAGCCAGTTGCCCTTTAAGTGAAGCCCCATTACATCACTTGCCAAGAGCCTTGGGCTCTTACAGCCGGAGCCAGATCCGCTGTTCCCACCACAGCACCCGTCACCCTTAGCAACAGGCATCTCTGCACCGTTGCCGTGGGAACGGCAGCCGGGGTAGCAGGAGGACATCCCCCACCTCGTGCATCCTACCCCAGGGAGAGGGCAGATTCACCTCCTGCGTGGAGTGGGCTGCTCTCTGCTCTCCTTGGCTTGTGCTTGCCCGTGGGAGTGGTCCAGGTTTTGGTGGGACCTCCCCAGGGATGTGAATTTGTGCCCCCAGCCCCCTGTGTGATGCTGGTTCTCTTCCCCACGTCTGCTCCAGAGCCAGCTCCCCTTTCTGTAGCACAGCCTGAGATACCCCAGGGATATTTACAGGAGGAGGGGACAGACTCTCCAGGACTTGTCACTAAAACCTCTCTGAGCATTCACCACCGCAGCCCGGAGTGGGGTAACCTGTCCCTGGGTTTACCTTTCACTCCAGGGAGCTGAGAAGCAGTGAAATGACTTGGCTGGTGATGGGCAGCCAGGCTGCAACAGGGATTTGAGGCTGAGCTCAGCATCCTAAATTCAGCCCCAGCTGAGGAAGGCTGGGGGTTCTGCACCATGGTAGCATGGTGATCTGTCCCCATATCTGAGCTGCTTCTGCGCTCCGCTCTATGGAGGCACAAATAATTCATGCTTTCTGGGCTCGGGACTTTCTGTCTCTGCATTATTTATTCACCCTTCGAGCTTCCTCCTTTTTTTCCTGCCACTGCTCCTGTTGGAAGAAGCCCTGGCAGCAGTGTGTTGCTGGCTCAATGGGGATGGCCGTGCTCTGCATGCGAGATGCGCGGGGGAGGCCAGAGCTGAGCCTCTCTGCCCAGAGGGGGCACAGACAACTTGGCAGAGCTTTGTGGGGCTGCTGCTTCCAGGTCTGAGCAGTGCTGGGAAACTCAGGGCTTAGAACAAAGCACTTTGAGGCTGGAACAATGCTTGGAGTGGAATCCTTTGAATATCTGATGCAGAGAGGGGCTAAAAGCCAGGCTAGCCACTGCCTGGGGACAGCTGGGGCCTTAATATAGACTTTGAGCATCGAGGAGCTGAGCAGCAGCTGCAGAAAGTGCTGACCTGGGGCAGGGTACAGTTACTTTGCAGGCATTTTGTTTTCACCTCGAGCTTATCTGGTCTCTCCCAGGGGAGCTGTCAGCTGGGGGCCTTTGGGTGTTATCAGTGTTTCAGGCAGTGATGGTTCCCTCTGGGCCAGGGGCTGCGGAGGATGGCTGGGCTGATACGGCTCTGTCACTCTGGTGATGAGAAGCAGAAATGGTGCCTGGTGTTGCTCAGCTGCCACATCCATGGAAAACAGGGAAAAGATCCATGCCTGGAGCCCCTGCTGGGCTAAGGGCACGCTCGGCATGCAGCATCACCCCCTCTCCAGCACATGGTCTGGGATGAAGGGGAGCATCAGCTGCTCTCTGTTACTCCTGAGGTGCTGAGGCTCTTTAATGCCAGGGCTTTGCTCGTGCTGTGCTGTCCCTGGCCTCAGTGGCCCAGCTCTCTCACTACTGCAGAGCGTGTCAGGAGGGCTGGGTGATACTCGTCACCCCTGGGAGCGTGGGGAGCTCGGGGTGAGAAAGTTTCATTCTGATTAGCCTGAGCAATCTGCAGAATTTCTCATCCTCCCTCCCCTCGCTTTGGCCTTACTTGGGGAGCCTTTGCTTCCTATGTCTGAGCCCCAACTGGTGGGAGGGGTGTGCAGACCACAGCAGGAGGGGGAAACCAACAGCACTTCAGTGCTGGTCAGCTAAAAAAGCTGCTGGGAGCATGGGTAGGTGTGAGAGAACACGAGGACCCAGTGCCCCAGCCTTTACTGACCCGGTACCTGCAGGTCTGTGCTGGGTGCACACGCAGGGGAGTTCTGTGCCACACTGGCTGGGGGACAGCACCCACCAGGTCCAGGACCCTGCAAAGCCTTTGCTGCCTCACTTCAAAGGCTCTGTTCTGGGAGCTGGCAGTGCTGCAAAGTCGTTGTGCGCAGGATAACGTTGTTACAGCTGCTTCTTCTGGGTTCCCTTGTGCAGAGAGGACTTGATTTTATTTTATTAGTTGTTGACTCTGTTCTACAAAAGCCAGCTGTGGTCAGCTCTGCTGGTGGAGGGGTGCTCGGGCTGTGGGGGACACAGCCTGGGCTTCTGCTCTCTCCACCAGCTCTCCAGCATGGCCAAGGCTGAGTGGAAGAATCTTCAGCCGTGCATTTTTCCCTGTTTTGGGCTCTCTCTAGACCCTCTGTCACCTTATTTGTGCTGTGAAGGCCAGAAACATGGGGTTCATGACCCTGGTTTTGCCGTGTCTGGTAGTGCACACAGTGCTTGGGTTGGGTGGTCTCTGCCCTGGGCTCCCCAGGGACTCTCTTTGTGCCCTGTGGTGATACTTCTCCCCTCTCTTTGCAGCCCTTCGGGGAGTGGTGCAACTTGCAGCCCAAAGATGCTGCCAAGATGCCTGAGAGTGCCTGGAAGCTGCTTTTCTATACATTATCCTGGTCATATGGCATCTACCTGCTCTTCTTCACCAACTACCCCTTCTTCTACGACCCACCGTCCGTCTTTTACGGTACAGTAAGAGCCAGGGAGAAGTGGGTGTGGATTAGGGTGTCCAGGTTCATAGGGCATTTGGGCTGAACAAGGGAATGGGAGCTGGGGTGAGTTGGAGAGGAGACTGAACCCCTAAATTGCCTTTTCTGTGATGCTGTGGGTACAGGAGGGGCAGGACAGGCCATCTGCATTCATGTCCTTACAGAGAGAGTCACCTAGTGGCTATTGCAGAGGGAAGGGGCTGGGATGTGTCTGATGCAGAGGGGAATGGGGTTGAGTGGTTAAAGCAGGAGAGAAGTAAATCAAAGCTCCTCTTAGATCTAGGAGAGGGAGTGGGTCTGATGCCAAAGGCAGAGTTTGGGAGCCAGGATACCTGGGTTCTCTTCCAGCCTGTGCTGTCCTCCTGAGAGGGAGCTGGAGCACAGCGAGGTGCTGGGGCTGCCTGGGGCACCTCTGGCTGCTGTTTGCTCCCTGCTCCTTGTACTCCCATCTCTGCTGCTGCCAGAGGCTCTGGGCTCGTGGCTCTGGGTTCACCCAGGTGTCTTTGTCCCCCCTCAGACTGGAAGAAGGGCATGGAGGTGCCCACGGACATCGCCATCGCTTACCTGTTGCAGTGCAGCTTCTACGGGCACTCCATCTACGCCACTGCCTACATGGACACGTGGCGCAAGGACTCCGTTGTCATGCTTCTCCACCACGTGGTCACACTCACCCTCATAGCCTTCTCCTACGCTTTCAGGTGAGGTCCCTGGCTGTGACACTGCCCCTCTGCCATGTCCCCAGGCCAGCATGGGGCAGCTATGCAGCAGATGCTGCAGCTTTTCTGTGCTCCTGGGCACGTAGCAGGATGCTTGCTGGGCTGGTGTGGATTCTCCAGCAAGCCTGGTGCTCGTGCCAGTGCCAGAGCCACCCAGCTCTGCTGGTCTGGGTGATTCAGGGAGTCTGTCAGCTCCCAGTGTGACGGACCGTGGGTGCTAACATCAACCCACCACCTCACACACCTCCCTTCCTGCTCCCCCTTCTTCCTGCAGGTACCACAACGTGGGCATCTTGGTGCTCTTCCTGCACGACGTCAACGACGTGCAGCTGGAATTCACCAAGCTCAACGTCTACTTCAAGCACCGCGGGGGAGTCTATCATCGCCTCAACGACGTCATCTCCAACATCGGCTGCCTCACCTTCAGCCTCAGCTGGTGAGTTCCTCTGCCTGATCCCACTTCCAGCCCTCCTTGCCAGCTTTTGCCATCCCCCCCAGTGCCTCGGGGTACTGGGGTTGTGTGAAGGGGAACGAGTCCTTTCAACAGCTCTTTGGGAGGAGGTTCCCGAAGAGCCTGACCCCATGCTGGGCTTGGAATCCTTCTGTAGTGGCTTTGCTGTCTGTCACCACAGAAGTGCCTGTGAAATCTTGCTTGCAGCATGACAAATGACCCCGGGGAGGAGGAGCTGTTTCCATTTTCCCACTCCCTTGGTTTTAGGAGAGCTTTTGCAAGAAGGAAAGGGAGGTAGGGCTGTCCCAGATTCCAGCCTTGTTATTCCTGCTGGGGCAAGGC
Source organism: Podargus strigoides (assembly GCA_028020825.1). Taxonomy (NCBI): domain Eukaryota; kingdom Metazoa; phylum Chordata; class Aves; order Caprimulgiformes; family Podargidae; genus Podargus; species Podargus strigoides. The sequence goes on from CM051649.1 coordinate 1,514,605, forward strand.
AGGAGGGAAAAAAAAGATGAAGAAGGGAGATGGGTAACTCCAGGTTGTCACTGCTTGTTTGTCCCTTTTTTCTCCTTCCTCCCTCTCCGTGGGTGGCTCTGAAAAGCAGCGGTGGCAACAAGAGCCCTCAGTTTGAGGGAAGGAGAGCAGTGAAGGTTTTTAGTGATAAACTAGGGATGCACAGGACTAACAAAGCCTTCCAGCTGTATTCCCCTCTTGCCCCTTTTCCAGTTGAGATAATCTGCAGTATAGACCTGCCTCTCTACCCTGAGAAAGCCCTGCCCCTGGTGCCAAGCCTTTTCTGCCCACAGAAGTCGTGTTCTCCCTTCAGTAGCTGCCCTTTCACAGGGTCCTGTCTAGGGCCAGTCCCATAAACCCAAGCCAGATGCCAGGAGCTGGGGCTGCCAGGGGAGCTGGCTGCATGGAGGCAGGAGGTGGTGCTGGGGGATGCTGTGCTGGGTCTCACACCTCTCTGGGCCATTAAACCCACCCTGCTCCCTCTGCCCTGGCAGGTTCTGGTTCCGTCTCTACTGGTTCCCCCTCAAGGTGCTCTACGCCACTTGCTACTCCAGCCTCCAGTTGGTCCCTAATATCCCCTTCTACTTCTTCTTCAATGCTCTGCTCCTTGTCCTCACTCTGATGAACATCTACTGGTTTCTGGTGAGTAGGGGGAGCTCAGCAACCCCTACGGTACCTTCTCCCTCCTCTGCTGCTCCTGCATGGCGCCTGCTGCCTGCCTGTCGTGGGGCAGCTGGGGGGCTGCAGGGATGGAGGAGGCTTCAGAGGATGAGGTGGGGAGGGAAACCCATGCCAGTGCCCAGGGGGCTCCTCTGTGCTGGAATTCAGTGTCTCACACCCCAGGGGTCTGTGGGGAGGGAGTGATAACAGCAGTTGGGGCAGGATGGAACTTGATATGGGTGTAAAAGCTCTGGAATCCCCTGAAGCTTTGGGGAGGGGGTGCAAGGGGTGGACTTGGGGGGGTCACACCAGCGAGCTTGACCCTGGGCAGAGCAGGGCAGCATCTGAGTCCATCCTCCATAAATTGCAGGAGTGCTGCACGTCATCAGCCACATCCCAGGGCTTTGGCCATCCTGGATCTGCCCTTCTGGGCTTGAGGGCAGAGGAGAAAGGAAATGGGAGTCAGGAGGGTGGGTGGGGCAGCTCTAAACCTTGGGGTTTGTGGCTGACAGCGTCTCTGCCCCCACAGTACATCGTCCTGTTTGTGGCCAAGGTGCTGATGGGGCAGATGCAGGAGGTGAACGACGTGCGTGAGTACGACGTGGAGGACAGCAAGAAAACCACAAAGGCCAAGAAGAAAGAGGCTGGGCTCCAGCTGCCCAGTGCTCTGAAAGAAGGGTATGTGGGCAGGGGGGGAGGACAGGCATGTACAGCCTCTGTGGGCTAGGGGAGGGGATGCTGGCACTGCTGCTGGAGCCACTGTCAAAGGATTCACCACTGGGTGGGAGGACAGAAGAGCAGGGTGTGTATAAAGAGTATTGCTGCAGGGCTCAGGGAGATCCCACAGAGCAGGTCTGGCTGACTGGGGACAAAGTGTCTGTGTGAGCCTGTCCAGACAGGTCTGTGACTTGTGAAAATAAGGGAGGGAGTGCTGTATGGAGATCAGGGCTCACTGCTGCTGTGCTCTCTTTCACAGGATGCACCTGAAGAACGGACTTGTAAAAGACAAGCGGTTGTAAAGGGAAGCGTGGCTGCTGCAGCCTGGCTGGACCTGGGGACTGACCCTGCACTCAAACCCAGCAAATGAAAGGCACAAGGAGAACTTCACCCCTGACACCCCTTTGTCCCCTGCCCGGAGCTGGGGAAGAGATGCCACTGACAGGATCAGGCCCCCCCTGGGGCCTGCCTGGGACCACACTTCACCTGATGCTGATGTGCTTTCTGTAGCCAGCCCGTGCTGGTTCAGTGAGAGGCTGGTGGTTTGCTGGTCCAGGTAGGATTTGGAGCTGGCTTTAGGTCCCCTGGTGTTTCTTTGGTCACTCCATCCCTCGGCTGTTCTCAGTCCCTTTGTGATTTCCCCTGTCTTTATTGTTGGACCTCTCACGGACCCTTCCTCAGCAGCTCTGAAGGGTCCTCTTGACCCAGCATCAAACTGGGGAGGGAAACATCCTCTCCTCCATTGGCATCACCATCCCAGGCAAGGGGAGCCCAAAGCCAGCTCTTCTCTAGCTGCCAAGCAGGGACTGGAGAGGTGATGCTGTGCACCTCTGAGCCTTCCTCCTCAGGGGGGTCACCGATACAGAGCTGCCCACACCTACCTGGGGGCACAGCCCAGTCCCTGTGGGCAGGTCTGCCTGGAAACCCAGCCCTGGAGCCTTATTCCAGCCTCCTGTCCTGCCAGATGAGGGCCAGGAGATGTCATTTGCTTTAAAAGCCTATGTAAGTCTTATTATTGCTTCAAAAGCCAGTCCCAGTCTGCAGAGTCCCCTGCTGAGGGGTCTCAGGACTCTCACCCAGCAATGTCTGCTTGCTCCAGTAAAGAACAGATCATTTCTGCTCCCCGTGTTGGTTTTCCAGGCAGCACCAGCCCTCAGCCCCGTGGGGTCCCCAGGCCGGGCTGTGTGTCACTGCTGTGGCTTTTACAGCCCCTCAGACCAAGACTGTCCCATTGCTCCCCCCTCCTGGGGCCAGGACCCTCAGCCTGGGGGGCAGAGCTCCCTCCCAACAAGCAGTGGTGGAGCAGAGGATTCAGGGCATTAATTCCAGGCATCAGAGGGGGGTTAATTGTTGTTTTTTTCTCTTGTTTGATCTGTTGTATTGATTCAACTCCAGGCTCATTGTGTGAGCCACAGGGAAAGTTCCTCGGTAAACAGAGAGCAAAATGTGACTTGGGCTGGTGGAAACTGTCCCAGAGCTGTGACAGGGTCTGTCACCTTCTTACTTGTCATTGCCTAGCAGGGTTTTTTTTGGGGGGGAGCATCTCAGTGCTTTAGTTCCTGGGCTTTCCAGGGAGGATGCAATGAAGGGAAGTGATATCCCATGTCTCTTTCTGCTCAGTCACGGCAGAGCTGGGGCAGTGATGGTGCTGGGCTGGGGTAACAGTGGTGCCTGGTCAGCGTGGCTGTGGGTAAACTGGATGTCAGAGTGCTGGCTTGGCCAGGCTTCAACATGGAGCTGGGTCCCTGGCTGGGCTGTGTGTGTGTCGGGTCAGGAGTGCTGCCTGCAGTTTTGCAGTGGTGGTTGGAGAGGGGCTGTGTGAATGGGGGGACCCCAGGGCTCCCCCTGCCTGGCTGTGGTTGGTGCCAGTGGCTTTTCCCGCTGGCCCTGGGGCTCTGTGTCTTGTGGGCAGGGAGGTGAAGATTTGGTGTGCTGGAAGTTGATGGCCTTGGGAGAGGTGTTGGATGCTGTGGCTGCAGAAAAATGAAAGGCTGATTTGGGAGGAGGGAGGAAGAGGAGACGTGGATCTGTGTCTGCCCCTGGATCTGGGTGCAGCTTTGTGTGGGGAGGAGCAGCCTCGTCCCTGCCTCCCAGTGCTTTGCTGATGGACCTCACTGGTGTGGAGATGTGGGAGAGACTGTGGGAGCCCTGGGGGAGGAGGGCAGCAGCCACCCTGCCATGGGGCCTGAAAGGGTTAAGGGGAGCCTGGAGGGACCATTCACACCCTCTGCCCAGCGCTGGGAATCCCTCTGTGCTAATTGAGCACTAACCAGATCAAAGGCTCCAATCAGGCAATCAACACCCCCCTGGCCCCTCTCCCCCATCCAGCCCAGGCTGCTCTTTGTCTGCGGGGAGGAGAGGGGAGCAATGTGGCTTCTCCCCAGCTTCGGGGCCGGCCTGGCCTGCGCTCTCCTCAGCCTGGTCCTGGGGATGGAGCCAAGCTTGCAGGAAAGCTCGCTGTTAAAATCCTTGGGTTTGAGCTCCAAGCCCAGCCCCAAATCCCCCCCCGTTCCTGTGCCCTCCGTGCTCTGGAGGATCTTCCAGAAGAGGAAGATGCTGCCTTCTACCAACAAGGACCTGGCGGATGGCTGTAGGGTGGAGGAGTTCGATGTCCCGGGGAACATCATCCGCGTCTTCGCTGACCAAGGTACAGAAGCGCCGTGGTTTGGGTCCTGCCTTGTGGAATCCCCTCTGCTCTCCAGGCTGGGAGACTTTGCTCCAGTCCTTCTGCTGCATCTCCTGGGGGTCGGGAGGGGAGGATGGGGGAGGACGGGGCAGTGGCCAGAATTGGTCTCCAGGAGAAATCCCTTTGTTAACTCTGGTCCCTCTGGATGTTGTAGGTAATTGTTTACAGTTCAGGGAGGGTGGGGGGGGTGTGTAAGGCTCTGGTCTGGAGTCACCCAAAGTGGTGCAGAGATGCTGGTTTGATCGTAGGCGACTGGGTTTGACCCGTGGTGGTGGAGGTGGTCCTCGCCTGGCAGTGTGAGTGCAGGGAGAGCAGCTGTGGGCAGGCACAGGATGCTTGGCCATTTGGTTGTGTCCCCCCCTCCTCCTTTTTGTCCCCACACCTCTGGCTGACCACGCAGCACATCTGGCTGCTTCAGCCCGTGGCCCCTCTGAGCCATTCCCAGTTACATGGGACTGGTTGGTGTCCTCTGAGTCCCACGGAGCTCACTTCTTGTGATTCCAGGTTTCCAGTGGAAACCCAGAGCTGGCTAAAACAGGCAGTTCACCAGCTCCTAAAACTTGCTGCTATTTGCCCTCCTTTCTCCCTCCATCCCAGACAGCCGGTACCTCCCCCTAACCCCCCCATCCTGGGGGAGATATTTGCAGCTGGGGAAAAATAACACATAGAGATGCTGAGCAGCAGTGAGAGGAGATGCTGGAATGGCTGAAGCATCCCAGTGCCACAGGCTGGAGCTCAGGCTCCTGTTTGAGCTTCCTGTGCCCAACAGCCCTCACTGCAGCCTCGTCATCTCCATCCAGCTGCCCAGCTCTCAGCCCCATCTCCCTCTTGCTGTGCAGCCAGCAGCTTGAACTGGAGCCCTGGGGGGCTGATCCTGCTCAGCGTTAACAGGGCTCAGCCACCACCACCACCTCTATTTCTCCTTCCTTGTCAGGCCACTTCATTCCTAACGGGCAGCCCCAGAGGCTGCTGTGCCTGCAGAAGCGTCTGTACTTTAATCTCTCGGTGCTGGAAGAGGGCGAGCACCTGACGATGGCTCAGCTGGAGATCAAATTCAGCCACAACTCCTACCACAGCCCCAGCCAGGGGCAGGTGTTTGAGCTGAGGCTGTACCAAAGGTCCCAGCTGTCCCTCCGGGGGATGTCCTCCCACGGGCGCAGCCGAAAGCTGCTGGTGGAGCAGTCCTTTGCCCAGCTGCACAAGTCTCTTCTCTTCAACCTGAGCGGCGTGGTGAAGGACTGGAGAACCTCCAGCAGGAACCTGGGCTTGATCCTGGAGATCTCGGTGAGCGGCGGCGATGCTGCAGCAGCCCCGGAGAGTGAGGGGCTGCAGAGCCCCTGCGCCAGCATCGACTCCTTCCTGGACACGTCCCTGCTGGTGGTGAGCCTCAGCCAGGAGCAGTGCAAGGCTTCGAGGAGGAGGAGGAGGAGAAGCGCTCACTCCACCCCCGTCACCCCCAGCAACCTCTGCAAACCCCGACGCCTTTACATCAGCTTCAGCGACGTGGGCTGGGAGAACTGGATCATCGCCCCGCAGGGCTACATGGCCAACTACTGCCTGGGGGAGTGCCCCTTCCCCCTGACAGCCGAGCTGAACAGCACCAACCACGCCATCCTGCAGACCATGGTGCACTCGCTGGACCCCGAGGGGACCCCCCAGCCCTGCTGCGTCCCCGTCAGGCTCTCCCCCATCTCCATCCTCTACTACGATAACAACGACAACGTGGTGCTGAGGCACTACGAGGACATGGTGGTGGATGAGTGTGGCTGCAGGTAGCGGAGGGGGTGGCATGGGGGGGGGTGTGACTGTGCCCTGGGGTCCCGGTGGAAGCGGTGAATGATTGATGGAATAAATCCAAGTGTGTTAAATCCCCTCTGTGCTGGTGTGCAGGGAGTTGCCCGGAGGAGGAGGAGGTCTGGTACGAAGGGGTCGTCACTGGAGCTGTGATTTATTGACAGGGCAGCGTGGGATCATGATCAGGGCTGGTGTGGGTCCTGTTCCCTGCTCCAGGGGCAATGGCAGCACCAGGCTGTGAATCCCAGACCCCTCTCATGCCCAGCTTGTGCTTTTTTTGGTTAAATGCTGCAGCTTTCCCAGTGCAAAATGACTTTCTTTTTGGTGAAATGATGCTGGTGGGTCCCTGCTGCCTCAGTGCAGGGTTTGGCTGCAGCGTGGCTGTGCCAGGAGGAGGTGACGCGGTGGCTCTGGTCCCGCTGCAGGAAGAGGGATGGTGTCACTGCAGGAGCTGCAGTGCCGTGGCTGTGACTGAATCCCTTCCCACAGCGGTGTCAGAGCCTGGAGCAGGATTCTCCAGCCATGTGGTGGGTGAGGGGGCTGGTGGGGGGGTTTGGGGGGCAGAGGGGTCCCAATGCCCCCCCAGGGAGTCGCAGCCCTGGGGGGGGGAAGTTGCTGCATGACGGTTTTGGCTGAGGAAAGGACGGGTGAAGCAGGGGGAGGTGGTGCAGTGGAGCTGGGCCCAGCCTGCTGTGAGGCTGCAGTTAATTAATTTACCTCATTTGCAGACTGATGAGAGCAGGGTGCAGGGGGGGGTGTGTGTGTCCCTGTGTGTCCCCAGCTCCGCACAGCGCCGCAGTTCCCTGTCTGTACATTTGGGGTCATTTTTGGTGTGGTTGGGTTTTTGTGTTGGCTGTGGTACCCAGCCCCCTGCTGTGCTCTCCCCGGGTCTGTTTCACACCACTGCAGCTGCTAAACCCCTCCAGTGTCCAAGGCCACGCTGCAGGGGGGCTCAGCACCAACCCCTCCCTCCGGGGTTCTCCTGCCACAGCAGCAGCTTTGCTTCTTCTAGGGCAAGGGGGGGACAGAAAAGGAATCTGAGTTAGACTTGAATTTTTTGTCTTTTTTTTTTTTAAATGTGAACCTGACACCATAGCATTTTTTTTCCTCTTGTTTTTGTACTGATGTTGTGTTGTCCTCGAGCTCTGCTGAAGTATTACCAAGCTAAACTGGGCCTTCTCCCTCCCAGGGAGCGCTAAAGGTTTAACCACTGTCCTCCTGCCCCCCGTGCTGGGGTTACTGCTAACACCCCCGGGCTGGGGGAGCTCTGGGGGCGGAGTGCTGCAGTGTGCTCACCTCCACAGCCCTGCTCTACTCCAGCAGCTGAACAAGAGCCCATCCTGAAACCCATTTCAAGCACTTTTTAAAGGATTTAGGGTAGGACTTAACAGAAACCACTTCTTTCAACTTTAAGCAGGATTAAGGAAAACCTTAAGTATTAGGGGGTTTTTGTGCCTGTGCTGGGGTAGAGTGAGGGCCTGAAGGGCTCAGTTATCACCCAGGGGCGAGGGCAGGCTCTGTACCTGGTGCTCCACTGGGCTGGAGGGTGACTGTCACCCCCTCCAAGCACTGAGAGTCCTGGGCAGCCCTGGAGTAGCTGTGAGGAGCTTGCACAGAGGTTGATGCCACCAAAGCTGCAGTTCAGCAGTCACTGAGCCACTCCTGAGCAGAGTCAGGTCCTGAGCAGCACCTGGAACACAGGTGAATGTCACTGGCATGGTTAGTGCAGCACAGGGGGGGAAGCAGGAGGAGATTCCAGGCTGGATTGGGCACCTCTAGGCCAGCCCTTTGTCCCCCCTACACAGAACCCCCACCGTGGGGCTGTGTCACCCCCTTGGAGCCAGAGGAGGGAAGGGGTAGAGCATTTAACAGAGTTCTCACAGTCCATCTGCTTACCTGTGTACGCTATGCACACCCCCCACTTTTGTACTAGTCTGTGTTTAAAAAGGAAAAAAAACAAAAAAAAAAAGTAATAAACTTGGAAGTTTATACAATCAGACTAAGTTTTAATGAATGTTGTATGGTTTCAATCAATCATTGAAAAAAGTTAAAGGGCCACCTTGAATGCAAGAGCTGTTTATTATTATTTTATTGATGACAAACAGGTTTAAAACAAACTGAGACAAAAAAAAAAAATCAAAAAAAAAAAAAAGAAAAGAGTTTAACACCGTGCTAGCACTGATGTCTGGCTTTATAAAACTCAGAGTTAACTGCTACAAAGGAAAAAACCAGCACGAAGCAGAGGCAAGCATTCCCAGCAGTGAAATAAAGGGGGTGCAGGGAGAGGAGGGGTTACGTTACTCAATGGATTGCATTGCACAGAGGGTTACAGCTCAAACCTATCGGCAAAGTCTACGCCAGCTACACAGCCTACAGAAGGCAAAGAAATTAAAAAGCCCTTCGGCAAATGTTAATAAATAAAACAGTCCATCTCGCAAGGAAGGAAGGTGGCCTGTGTCTCCATTCTTTCACGTTTTAGAAGTCTTAAACTCTGGAGGCTTTTGATGAGAGAAAAAAAAAAAAAGAAAAAAAAGAATGGTTTTCATTTCTGGCCAGTTTCTCTGTTTTGGGGTTCGAGGTTGGCTCTGAACACCTGCTCCATGTCTGTGTGCACGGCTGGGGGTGCTGGGAGAGACACTCGGGGACAAACTACAGCAAATACAGGTTCTGACAGCGGATCAAGGACCTACAGCAAGGACAGGAATGAAAGGGCTGCCCCCAGCTACAAAAAAAGTTTAAGTACATTCAGATGAGAGGTATTTTTTTTGAGTTTTTCCCCCCCAAAAAAGACTAGAAACACTTGGAGCCCTTTGAGTATAAAGCTAACTTAATGCAAACCTTAAAACCCCCTCGGTTGGTGAATCAGGCTCTGCTGCTCTCTGCCAATCAGGAGGTAGAGGCTCGGCTAATTTAGGAAATCCGATAAAAATGGGTCCTGAAACTCTGTGCCGTTAATCTAAAAAGGTTTTGGACAGAAATAAAACGCTCCCAGTGTTCCCACATGACTTCAGACATGGGTACAACTCAGAAATCGGATGGCTTCTCTTTAATGTGCTTGTTGTGACTTCCAGCTGGTTCTCCTCACGGCACAGCCGCCTCCACTACCTGAAAAAATCAGCTCTGGGTTTGGTTTATCACACCTGAACCTTCCAGCTCCCTGCATCAATCACCCAGGAAGCCACACAAAAGCCTAACCCCTCAGCTCTAATTACACCCAGCTACCAGAGGCCACCTTCCAACTTGCCTGCTTTGTCCATTTTTTTTTCCACCCCCCCAACCTGCTGCAGTAACACAGTAGAGTCTTTACTTCAACACCAAAATAATCCCCAGTTTCCACGACTCCTCCCCCAGGTGGGGGAGCCAGCAAAGCAGGTCTGGTTTAGCATCTTTTCCTCCAGGGCCGAAGGGCACAGGAACCCATCCCCTTTTTTTTTTTTCAAGCGCAAAGTTCATCTTACAGAAAGGCTTGGTTTGTATTTTTGTGGGGGTTTTTTTGTTTGTTTTTCACAGAGTCGAGTCCAGACAGTAGCCAATTAAAGCATACAGAAAACACTTTGAAACCCTCCTCCTGCTCGAGCGCGCAGGCTCCGTTCCCTCTAACTGCTATCCGATGTAGGAAGAAGAGGCTGATTGCTGCAACTTTTAAATCACACTGAAAAAGTTCTCAAGGTTGGTGCTCTAATTTTAGTTTGGTTTTTTTTTTTTCTTTTTAAAACATTTTTGTAAGCTTCTCAGAACAAGGATCTCCCAGGTCCACCACTAAGAATTCAGAGACAAACTTCTAAAAATTCAGTGCTCCTGTTTTTTTGAAAGAATCTCTTTTAAAACCACCTTGTCACGAAAGACCCGTTCAGAATGTGGGCGACACGATGACACTAGGATTTCAGAGCCAGTGTTGGACAACAAAACCTGCATCTCAGAGTTGAGCATCAGCTGTGTCCTGCTGGATTGCTGCTCGGCTTGCTCTCACTGAGTCAGGAACTCTTTCTCTCCCTCTCTCTCTCAGATACTCTGCTTCTAAAACGTAAACAGTTACTGCTAAAATATAGTACCCCTTAAAACGAGAACAACTCTGAGATGAGGGTTTTCCTCTCCCCCATCTGCTCTGAAAAGTAATGCCCTGCTCTCAAAGAGAAGGATGGAATGAAGTGAAACCTGCGTCAGGCCCCTCTCTCGAGCTTGTTTGACTGGGGGAGCAGGGACTCAGCTGAGCACTCATTTCGGGGTGAGTTGCCTTCCCAGTGAGGCGCCAGCCAGTCCTTTGGTGCTCTCTCTCCTCTCCGGTCAGTCTCCTTGTCTCAGTGAGCTAGCAGTGGGCTCTCTCGCGCGCGCTCCTTTCTCTCTCTCTCCTCTCCGTTGGTTGGTTTCTTTCTCCTGTTGCTCTCACACAGTGGTGCTTCAGTTTTAGCAGTGGAAAACAGGTATCCATTTTATTTTATTTTTTTTATTACCCAGAATAAAATGCTGATGAACTAAGCTCCACACAAGCTTAGCTCTTCTTCCTCAACCTGAAAGCAAAACGACAGTTGTGTTAGGGAATTCACTCTTAAGATAAACCCTGTGTTCTTGAAAAGGAGGGGGGACCCCAGGTGCCTTACACTCTAATACTGTGACAGTCCCGTCACTCCGCCGTGTTGATATGCACGTTCACCCTGGTAAGTAGAGTCCTGTGACAGCGCCACGTCAATCTGAGATTTAAACTCATCACCAAGGTAACTGTCCTGCAAATCAAAGTGTGTGTTAAGCCTCTAGCTCATTATCAAGCTCAAGTCTTCCCTTTACAGAGCAAAATAACCTGTTAGCCATGGTTAAATATGAAGAATGAGAGGTTAGGTACGCTTGGTTTTGTTAATCTGCTCTTTTTGGTGCAGAATTTCCACAAACACAAAGGTTTTTGTGAGAGCTGGCTGCTGAACAGGCAAACAGCTCCAAGTTAAGACTCCAGCTGAAGTCTGTACACGCAGCATTTCACTTTCATGCCTGAGTGTACTTAGAGAGTCCACCACGTGGAGGAGTATGAACTGCTGTGGCTGAGTCACTGAAAATGTTTTAAGTTTCCATTTTCCTCAGTACTAGGGAACGAGGATGTGCATGCACAGGCAGAAATCACCAACAGAAAACCCAGGGGAGAACAGGCTGTTGTGCTTACCTGTGATAATTCTGGTTGGGAGAGCCCAGGCTGACTCATCTGTGATGGCTGGCTCATGGAGATATACCCCTGAGTCAGTGGCCCCTGGGAGAAAGGCTGGGACACCACATCTTGGCTCGCTTGACTATTTGGAAGGTTTGACTGACTAGTTCCAGGAATCCCAAAACGATTTTTCTGGCGCCCACCACGACCAGTCTTTCCTTTTGGCGCCCCACGTCCTGGAAAACCATTTAGCCCAACCAACAGTGAGAAGTTTTACACATGCAAAGGTGTGAGAATTAACTGTTTCTAGAGACCGGATCACTCAACAAGAGGCAACGTTCTATGTACTCAAAAGGCCAAACCATCAGCGCAGACACGACACAGGGACAGTGTGTTTGTACTCCATACAACTCAGATTACTGAAGCACATCATCATCTACTCGTACCAGCACTGCTGCATGAGTAGCAAAACCCATTCTCCAACTTCAGACCTAAAATGTGGCTTTGGCACCACGTCACCCTTGCCCCCATACCTGCAGCTGGTCCGTTAGCCTGGCCAAAGTATCCCGGTGGTGGCATTGGTGGCATCACAAGGTTGAAGGGGATAGGAATGTTCATAGCAGTGACGTGGCTGGGGCCAGCACTGATCATCCCAATCTGGTCGTGGGTTTGGAAGTACATGTTGGATGGGCGCCCTGGGGAGGGGAGGAAAAACCACAATGATTTCAGGCATCCCAAATATTGATAAAATCCATTCATATTCCTGTTTTTAACAGTCAGGGGAGGGCTTGGGAGCAGGATAAATCAGTACCAGAAATTGAAAGGACAAGCCTACCACTGCCAAGAGCCACCAGTGTTTCTAGTTCACCATTTATTACACACACACACACACACACCCTTTCATTTTTCACTTGCTCTGCAGACATCAAATTAAGACTGCAGGGGCTTCCATGTACAGGAAGCAAAACCCAGGTACACCATGAAGATTTTCAGTTCTAAATTCCTGTTTTTCTGTAGTGGCTCTTCAAACATTTAAGTTTAAAAGTCTGTAAGATACCATACCCCGAGGACTAGCAGGGGAAAAGAGAATAAACCTCTAAAGGTGTTGGGTTTGACAGCTTCCTTTACCTTGACTGCTCCGGTCATAGACAGATCCTGGAATAATAGCCTCACGTGCATCATACATGGCAGTAGTCATGAAACGGGCCCCCTGGAAGCATTACAGGAGTTAAACAAAGCCTTTGCACAGAAAACTTGGCATTGCAACTTCAGTGTAAGTTATTCTGGGTGAAAATGCAGTTAAACTCCACAGGTAACGGGTACTTTACAAGTGCTGAGGAAACCAGCTGGTGCCAACACATGGAAAACATCCAACAATCATTTCAACTACACCACAACAAGGAAAAAACCCCAAGATTCTACAGGCAGCCTATCTCAAACTGTGAAACACGTGATGAATTTTCAGTCTATTTTGAGTTTCTGATCCATTTTGCAGTAAAGAAAGAGCAATGAAAAGCACCAAAAAGGCTCTTCTACAAGTGCTCAACATACCTGGGTCACACTGCATTAACTAGGCAACAAAAATGGAAAGTTGGGGGGGGGTGAGGCTACGTGGGTGACTTTATTCCATCCATTTATAATTGATCACTTAACCCTCAGTTGCTTCATGCCACAAGCATCTGAGAGAAGGAGAGGTCAGCTTACTGGGTTGATGGTGTTGACAAGTTTCCGGGGCTTGCTGAACTGCATAAGGCTCTCCCGGAGGTTATTCAGGGGTCCCTCCACCAGAACCTTCTGCTCCTTGTAGTAATTCAGCAGGTGATTCCAAAGGGGTTGCTTAGACAGGGCTTTTGGGTTCCCAACAATAATTACTCCATACCTGTATAACAAGAGAAGAGAAGCTAAAATCAACGTTGCCTAAAAATAAAGCGATGTTACCTATTACTGTCAGAAAAGCCTTGAAGTTCTGCAGTAAATCAGGTACCTAACAGGAGCCCATGACTGTAGGTGTAGGAGACTCAGACACAATTGTTTTGTTTACAGCAGATGATTTCTCTTGTATGACAAAACACTTGAAGGAGATTGCTGCAGCCAGTTTCCCAATCACAAACTTCCTTTTCCAAACACCTCAGTGGCCTCGACCAACCACCCTGTATTGGTTTAAAGCTTGCAGAAACCAAGGAAGCCAACTAACACAGTGCTGACTCTGCATTACCCTTCTCAATAATCAAATCCATTTTAAGAGAAGCAAAATGGTTAAAAAATGTTTGCTGGAAGGGATAAAGCAGCAGATGAAGGGAGGAGTTCTGCGCTGCAAACAAAGGGGAATGACATGGCTGCTGGTGCAAACTACTGGTGCCAAAACACTGATTGGGTCTTGTAAACTGTAGGGAATGGGGAAATCCATCATGGCTCCCTTAAACCAGGTGGGGAACAGGCCTGCTACCCCCAAACCACAGACCTTTTGTTAAGACTGTATCAGTGCTTCAGCAAACTGAATGAAATCTCTAGAACAGATAAAAATTTGCCCAATTTTACTTCACCTTGCTCTTGTAAGAGCTACATTAAGACGCCTGGGGTCATTCAGGAACCCTATTCCTTGGTGTTCATTGGCCCTCACACAAGACAGGATAATAAAGTCCTTCTCTCGCCCCTGGAAGGCATCCACACTTGCAATTTCCACTTCCTGGAAGAGAGGAAAACACGTAGATCACGGAAGCACAGGGTAAAACAGTTCTGCTACCAAGAGGCATTACAAAATGCGTTGGCCCTTCACTAGCAGTTCCCATCATCTGGCAAAAATGTTATTTTTGGTAATGACGAATGATCTGGTAATTCCACTGGTCACTAAATAGTTTCTCTAAAGGAGAACAGTCAGTCTCAGTTCAGGACAAATTACTTTTATGTTCACTGCTTTCTGGTTCTCATATTTCCCCAAACCTGGCATTTCCACTATGGAAAGCATCCCTTTTCTGGGTATGTTGCCAAAAAGACTTCTGACTACTCCAAAGTCTCGTAGTAAGACAGCTCCAAATTAGCACAGCTGCTCCCAGCTACCGAGAAACCTGAATCAGAGGGACAGATCATTCCTGGCAGAAGTAAAAGTATTTCCACCAAGTTTTCCTTCAGTGAAAACACTGACCAAGTTCTCAGTATTGCAAAACATGACTATATTAAAACATACAACCACCTTGTTTGTAGCAACAAATTTCAATGTTTGGTAGAGGAGTTCCACGGATGGGAGGGCATATTCCCAAGCAAATAAAGAATATGACCATGAGAATTTATGGAGCTTGGTTTCCTGCATGTCTCTTGGCTTGATGCTTTTATCTAAGACACAAGGTGACTGAAGCTTTTCCACAGTTGAAACACTTATGACCTCTCCCTTCTGTGCCTCAGAGGTTGGACTCACTGAAGCTTTCCTTTCAACAGGGACCTCAACAGGCCTTTCTCCTTGATCTGGCCAGCTGCTCCCCTGACACTTCCTGGCATTTGATACCTCCTGTGCCCTTCTCCCTGGTCTACTTTAACCACAATCAACCAAAAAACTCAAATATCACTAAAGAATAAACACAGACTGACGCCTAAGAAGCCAGACTGAAAAAGAAAATATTGTCAAGTTTCACAATATCTGACTTTTCTAGCTTCTCTGCAGCCAAGTGTCCTCATTTGTGCAATGACTCCATACCTGGTAGAGCTTTGTATGCAAGGAACCACTGAACTGCATGTACTGCACCAGGTAGGATCGTTGACCTTCATAGGGAGTAATAATGCCAATCTGATCTGGTTTGGCACCAGCTTTCAACAGCTTGGTAGTTATCTTCTCCACATTGGCAGCTTCCGTCCTAGAGAGAGAGAGATTGGTTTATCCAAGGAGCATCAAGGTATTAGGTCTAACTTTTTGCAAGTTAAGGGGTCTAAAAAAGACTTCAACACGTCTGCTGTGCTACTCTTTTGTCAGAAAGGCTACTTCAACATACAGATCCATTTTACACTGCTCAAGCACTCTTAAATTCAGCTGCAGCTTTGCAGGAACATTCATTGCTATCAACTCTTGACTTAGGCCACACTCAGATATTCTGAGCCAGAGGAATACAGGCAAAAGCCAAAATCTCAAAAAAAAGGTCTCTGACACCAAAATTCCTCTATACACCTCCACCTTTCAGAACTACAGGACTAGACCTCCTGGAATAGCAAAATTCATGGTGGCCATCACTCCAAAATGGAACTGCTCAGCAGAGTTAAATGTACACGTGTACTTTTATGAGTGAGATGATTGAAAATGTTCCAGCCCGCTGTGCAAACGGATCCTTCAGTTGCTTTATCTTAAAAGTTTTAAATATAGAATGTTTTTAATGCCAATGTCCCTGTCAGCCAACTATTGTGCCATTTGTTTGTGCACAATCTGGCTTGCTGCGTTCGGCAGTCTCGCACATGCTGTTCACAAACCAGACCGAGATTAAAAATATCACAGCAGCTATTTCTCATAAGTTGGTCTGGGTTCCCTTCCAGGCATGTGAACAAATGCATATGACCAAGAGAAGCAAAAGTTTCAAGCTTGCTCTTTGAAAAAGAAGTTGGAATGTGCAGAAAAAAGGGATAGAAAAAAGAAATTAAGTTCCCATCTCTTTCACACACCTCCCCCCACAAAAAATCTAAGACCCAGGACTCTGCTTCACGAGCTATTGGGATTTTGGCTTTGAAATGGGACTTGATCAGTATTTCCTGCTGCAGTCAGTTTACTTGCTAGCCCAAATTCATCTCGTGTGTTAGGCACTTAATTGCCCCATGCTCCTTATGCAACCAGTGAAGGGAACCACACACCTCCACAGAACAATTCAAACCCTCTGAGGATCTGAACTGCTCCCACTGGAGATGCCTTGTTCTCTTTGTTTACTGTGAAGGGAGCCCAAGGCAAATCAGCTCCAAAATGCAGCTCATCCTGCATTACCCCTTATGGCAGCTTTTATCAAAGCAGCACACCAGCAATTTCAATCAAAGCTGTTAATAAGAAACAATATTTTATTAATTTAGAATAACTACTGCAAAACATAAGAATCAATAGCCCTGAAGTGCTGTATCCCAGCACACAACACACCTGAGGTCTGTGAGCTGGCTCGTTTGAAGTACAAATATCACCTTCACAGAAACAGAAAGTAACTCTTTGAATCATAAGCCTTATTTAGCTGTTATGCCTTTATTCACCACAAGTGATGGTGAATACAGAATACTACGAGTTTACCTGTTCAAGTAAGAGGTGCCTGAGCTGGCAATTTCTTCCTGTCCTTGTGTAACATAGAAAAACATTGGCTTGTCTGGCTGTGGCCACTGGAAATCAAAGCCTTTTTTCACACGGTCCGCTGAAGAGCACAAAAACAGTCAATTATATTAAACTCATCTAGATTAAGGAATCCTCCTTTTCCATTCCTTAAGGATGAAAGGGAAGCAATGAGCAGCAGTACCTGCAGTAACCCCGTTCTGGAGGGACCCCTCGTAGAAGATATTGGATGGGAAGGCGCTGAGCGCGGGATGCATGCGGTACTGCACTTGGAGGCGGATGGGGCGGATGCCCAGCACCACCAGCCTCTCGAAGAGGGACTGAGACAGACCAGCCTTTGCAGCTTTCTTACACATCACAACGGGACCAAGCTGGCAGTGGTCACCCACAAGAATAAGCTGGGGAAAAGAGAATCATAGAATCACCATGGTTGGAACGGACCTCCAGGATCATCAAGTCCAACCTTAATCCCATCATCTCCCTAACCACTAGACCATGGCCTCAAGTGCTTCATCCACTCATTTTCTGAACACCTCCATGGATGGCAACTCGACCACCTCCCTGTTCCACTGCCTAACCACCCTCTCAGGAAAGAACTTCTTAATTCCAATCTGAACTTCCCCTGACACAACTTGAGGCCACAAAGAAGAAGTCTGGAGATATTTGTTATTTTCTGAAACTTGCCCAATAGCTAAAAACAGCAGCAATATCCTATAAAATACATTGGGAACTACTCAGTTTGACTTGTAATAAGCTTTAGATCAAATTTAAGGTTTATAAACCTTTAGTGTCAACTAGTTTTTCAGCATAAAGTCATTTAGATCTATATTACAGAATCACAGAACAGCCCTGGTTGGAAGAGACCTCTAAGATCAAGTCCAATCATTAACCAAACACTGCCAAGTCACCACTAAACCCTGTCCTTTAGCACTTCATCTACATGTAAGAGAAGTGTCTTCCACGAAAGGAAGGAACTGCAATGGCTCCCACCTGTTTTGCTCCCAGGACCACTGGCACCATGCACTCTGGCTCAGTTGCCTGCGTGCTCTCGTCAATCAGAATGGAACGGAACTGCATTTTTGCAAGTCTTGGATCACCAGCTCCCACACAAGTGCAACAGATCACATCTGCATTCTGAGACAGAAACACAACTGAAATGAATCAAGCAGGACATCAATGGACAATATCAGCCATGGAAGAGTATTCAATACCATTCCAGGAGCCCCCACAGAAGTTAAATTGTTCTCTGATCTCCACCAGTAAATTGCAACTAAGCCTCAAGTGGGAGAAGGCAAAATTTTAAGCTGCTAAAACTGATGGAACTTTACCATGAGTAATTCACGCTCTGCTGTTCGTTTCAGCGCACGGTAACGCTTCTCATCAGCAGATGACAGCTCTCCAGTTTCATCTTTAAGCTGCTGCAGTTTCTGAAGCTCTGGCATGCTGAAAAACAAAAAGGAATTTTCCTTTACAGCCTAACTAACAACTTGGTAGGAATACAGTAAAACTAAACATGACACATGGATAGAACCAAAAATGTTATCACATCATGCAAATACATCTTGTCATCATTACACAGTTAATGAGTTGTGTCCATCACAACACCTGGGTTTTTTCATTCAGCCATTTCTTACCTATCCATGTTCCTGATCTGGTTATGCAAAGCCAAGAAGGACACAGGAGAATCAATTGCCTCACGACTCTTAGCACACAGACGAACCACTTTCAGTCCAGTTTGATGGATCTTCTCAGTCAATTGATCTACAGCTATATTACTTGGAGCACACACTAACACAGGCCTTAAAAAAGTGAAGCAAAAGGTAAGTCTCAATGAGCTGTAAACTTTTTTGTACTAAACTTGTACTAAATTTGTAATAAAATCATGTGTTACAACACATGTCCCCAAAAAATATATTGAGGGAAAACATTTTCTTAAATAAGCACAAGTCTTCCCAGAAAAATATATTCCTAGAAAGCTTTTTTAGTTCAACAATGCAAATTTAGTTTTTAAAATCAAGTTGATTCTTTAACCATTAATAAAGAAACCTGATACATAAAGATTTACACAACAGTCCTTACCCGTTGCCCTGTCTAGCCAGGTGATAGACAATTGTGGCTGATGTTACTGTTTTTCCAGTACCAGGAGGACCCTGGATAAGGCTCAGAGGACGCTGCAGGACAGTCTTCACAGCATAAACCTACAAACCCCAAATGTATTGCTGTTTAGCATTCAACACGTAGGAAGTGACAAAGCTGTTCAACCTCTCTTCATAAATCCTTTGTCATATCCTTTGTGTGTAGTAAAAAGGAGATGAGGTTACCTGAGAATGGTTGAGATCAGGAAGTCCTTGTGCTGTAAAGCGCTTTGGCAACTGGCATTTAATAATTACATCTTCTACCTCATGACCTAACAGTTTGTGATAGATGTACCCAGACACCGAAGTCTCATCCACAGCAAATGTTTTTAAAGCACTCTGCATTCTGAAATGAGGGAAAAGACAGCAAAAGAATCAAATACAACTGTCCACAAGTGTCACACACAAAGGTTAATCAGGGAAAATTGGGAAAATTGAACTGGGAAAAGAGAACAATGTAGAACACTTAATAACAGAATTAAGAGATATAACTTAGACTCCAAGAACACACATCTTGTTTTTCCCCCGTGTGAATATTACAAGTATCATCAGAAAAATCTGTAGAGAAACACCAGCCTTTGACAGAATCTGCACAGGTCATTTTAGGTGCAAAATGTGAAGAAAATTTGTACTCAGTGTATCTCTTTCAGGGTAATAAACTCTTATTCAAAGTTTAGGAAGACCAAGTGAAATCAGTAGTGTCATGAAACAATACCTTGTTTAAAAATTCCCATTGAAGGTAAAAGGAAATGCATACAACTGCACACATTGTCTGCCCAGTTCTGAAGTGCTTTCTCAGTACCTGTCAAATGAAGTAGACTTCCATACAAAATCCACTTGGAAGTTATGAGTAACTTCCACGGGCGCTCCAACGCTGCTCCTCAGCTCAATGGCTATCTCATCACCATAATCTGTAGAACCTCGTTAAGTAGTAATCTATAGCAAAAATCTGAATTTTATTTTCCCCAATTTTGATTCTTTTTAGCAGACCCCCCAGGACAAATTCGAATCATCTCAAAATTACTTTTACACACATATACGGATTTCTCAGAGACTTTAACTTGCAGTTAAGCCCTCCCAAAGGCTCACTAAGTAAAGGATACTATCAGGAACTTTGATGACATGACCAATTCCTTTCCACAAAGGGGCCAGGTCTCCTTTATACCTCAAGCAGATCTCATCTCCTTGCATAAGACGCATATCTACAAAGGAAAAAACACTCTCAGAAACTTCACCAAAGAATAACCACCCCCCAACACAGGAACTTACCATACTTACACCCCAGGCCAGATCATCACAGTTCTTTAAACACTGATGTTATTCACCAAACACAAAACCCCCCCAAACAGATAAAACATACAATCAATTTGTCATTACCTGAATCAGTCTTTGGCAAAGTGAAATAAGCAATTCTTTTCTTGTTCAAGCCCAGGTCCCATCTGACTGTGATGTTATCTTGGGTCTAATGGTAAAGAAAAGGCAGCTATTACATTCTTAAAGAGTTGTTTTGCCAGCTACCACAGTCCTCACTGTCCTATACTTCTATACTTCACAACTGTGGAGAAATACAAAACCTGCTCTTCTAATGTCACAGTACAGATATCTGTATTTATTCTTACAGACTGAGTTCACACCATCTGCATAAGATAATTCTGTTCTACAAGAGAGTTACAGAGTTAATGAGAAACAAGGTCCTAATCACCCTCTGCGTTATACTCTCCCCTTACCTTTAAAACATTCACTAAGTGCCTGTATGACCTCATATAATTCAAGTTGGATTGGAAACTCTGACAAAGGTAAGTGCAGGTTATGAGGATAACAATGCAACAGGAAGTGGCCAAGTTGCACAGTTCTACAACAGAATATGGTTCTTGGAAAAATAAACTGAACCCAGAAAAGAGGGATGTTCAAGTGTTTCAAGCTCTTCTTTAAAACCTCAGTTTGAGGATTTTTCTCTCCTCTCCCTGCTACCACACATCACCATTAATCCTGTAATTCCTGTGATGTAATAGCACTGTAATAATGACATTTATTTCACTTGAGCCTTTCTATGCTGTTAACAGAGACCATGTGTTTCATTACCAGAGAATGGGTCAGAAGCCCTCTCAAAAAGGCTTATTTCAAGCTATTACCTGAGACTCCTTGAGTTTCTTGTCATAGTCTGCCTCAAGCTTGACTAGAGGACCAAATATATTTTGGTATTGATAAGCATCTTCGTATCTAAGCAGGACATGCTGTGGTTCTTCATCAACACCAGGCTTTTCTAAGTCCTCAAGGGTTGCAGATGGATTTTCCTAGAATTTAATGCACAAATGTTTAGTTTCAAAGTTTGAAGTACAAGCAAGTGACAATCACTGTGCAACAGGACTGGTAACACAGTGTGTTACTACTACAGGATTTTTATCAAGGTATAATAACTGTTAAAACCACACCAAGACATTCTAGGTCATCCTCACTCACATCCAGTCAGGTTTGTAACTGAACACTAAGTGTGGACTAACAGTTCCCCACTCAGCTAGTCATCACGTAAAGAATAAACAAGTGAAAGACTTGATATGGGGAAGGAAAGTTGTTTTCTGCAGACTGCCTGATGGTGCAACTTGAACAGAGCTAAAGAACCTACGGATGAAACTTCCCTGCTTTGATAAATGATCTCCTGAATCCTTTGAGCAATTCCCAGTTGTGTTGCTTGTCAAATCTGCAGGATTTCAGTCTCACATGATTTCACATGATTTAAGTATGTTCCCTGTCTTACATAGCTGCTTCAACAACCTTGCCCCTCCTTCATAAATAAAATACCACCAGTATTTGAAAAGCAGCACAAACCTTCCAAAGTTCTTCCAGTTTGTTAATCTGCTGAGCTGTGATCTGACGTGCTCTCAGCTGTTCCTGTTCAGATGGAATCTTTACCAGCCATGAAAGGAAACAGCGATCCTGGATAAGAGGCTGCCACTGTGAACTGTCCCAATTAATATCCTTTAAACTGCTCTGACTGGCACATGGCTGCCTGCACAACCAAAATATTGGAAAAAAAAAATTATTAAATTAGACAAGTGTAAGAAAAAGTCTATCGTGTGAAGTGTAAAAATAGGTCTGTGATGCTCTTAAAGCAACTCAAGTAATTCAGTTAAAAGGAAAAAACAAAACCACACCAGCCTGCTGGGCCAATTCATTTTTTAGTTCCTGTATTTGCTATCTCAACACTGGGCAGGCTCAGTATTGCAAGCAGTATCTCTTGGGTGTTTCTAGAACTGAAAATTTCAGCATCTAAACTACAAAATATTAAACTCACCTCCGAAAGTGGTTACAGTCTATTAAGATTACACACATATATATATCAGAAAACATTTGGGATTACTTCCCATCTGTTGTTTAAACAAATAGCAGAACTCATTCCAGAGAAACACACCTTCTACTGTCAAATCCATGGTAAGTGACAGCATTTAATTAAAATGCCTAGAATTATAAAATCATGACTGCTGCCAGAACCTGTCAGAGAACAATTTCCGATTTACTGTCATCTTCAAATGATTCTATGAGCTGACAGAAGAACACACTGTGTGCTAGAGTCACTACTCCAGGAGCAGGGCTCGAGTTATTTCCTGATCTGTTACTCTTTCAAACCTGAAAATCAGTTTAACAAAGGGGAAAACCACCTTTCTTCCATTAAGGACTTTTCTATGGACCCAAGGCATTTGCCCAGCATAACAGAACGTTCTTTTATTGCATTATCTACTTGTAGAGAATTCATTAAGTCTATACACTCATCTACAGGAAAAACAGAGGTAAATTAAGAGTATAAAATATATTTTGGTACGAAAGGAAAGCAAGCATTGCCCCTTAGAAATAAGGTTATGCAATAGACTTGACACAAACAGGCCAACAAGGGCATTCTCTCACCTGCACAGCAAAACAACCACAGAGTCTGCCTTAGCTGGAATAAAGCCAAGGAGAAACACATTACGACATCCACAGTTATAACATTCCAAGACTGTCTCTCCTAGAGGTCCATCTTTATGGAGAGTCACCTCTTTGCACTTCGCTCTCACGAGATGATTAACAATGTGGCTGAAACCAGAGAGGACAAACATTTAGACTAAGTTAGGAGGAAAATCAGATTCAGTCCTAACTTAATATATCAACTCAGTTATTAAAAGACAAAATCTATTTACACTGTGGCAGATATTGCTCTCTTCATCCAATCAAAGACACTGCCAACACAGTTTCAATGGTTCCTTAGTGCACGAATGCTTTAAGGCAGATGAGTGTGAAAGAATAGGACATGTGTAATTTTTTTTTAAATGTTACTGATAATTGAAAGAAGCTTCCTGAAGCTCCACAGGTCAAGAGCATGAGTTCTCCTGTGTTTTGCAGGAACACAGGACAGGGGAAGAAGCAGCAAGCTCACTTCACAGAAGTGATTCAAGCTTTGCTAAGATCGAAATCTAACTTGGTAAGAATAGAAAAGCTAAAGAGGAGGCTGAAGACTCACATTTAAATCACTAGACTTCAATTATCTCCAAAATGAAAGTCACAGCCATCATACACCTCAGAACAAACACATTCTAAAACAAGACCATCATTATTTCCCTCATTTGACTGTTTACCTGCCAGATGTATTTCCACGCCCGTTACAGAACCACTTTTTGCTGGTGTTACAGTAAACCACACAAGCAGGGTCATGGATACCACAGTAACTGCAATTAAAAAAAGAAAAAACAGGAAGTGATTGGGTATTTGCTTACAAGAAAATTCAAACACAAGATTTAAACTATCTAGCAGTGTACAAAAATAAGGGGAAGTGAAAATTAGGAACCACAAGTGTTGGTGAAAGCATCAAACACAAGCTAAACTTTTATTTTGAATCTGGAGTATTTTTACACTTCCCATCATTACCATCCCTTGGCTGGCTTTGCATTCTGTTCCTCAAGGGAGTGCAAAGACCTGCTGGACGTGGCAGCTGTAACCCTACACAAGAGCTCACCAGAGGGCACCATTTTCCTACCAGTACGTGGATGTCTCCAAGGAAGTTGCTCTCAAATTCCAAAAATCCTCTAAGCATACACCTTTCACTCACACAAAGTGCTCCTCCCCTCTGAAAATAAAAAAAACCTGTGGCAAAGATCAGGTCTTACCTGCAAGCATGCACAGGAAGATCCTTTGTGTAATAGGTGTCTTCTTCATCTTCTTCAAAATTCAGCTCTGCCAGAAGCTGGCTGGTTTTAGCCACGTTATCATCCACAGCTCCATTCTGCAGAATGCCATCAGGTCCATTAACCTGAAACACGAGGTCAGTGCCTAAGTTACACAATCCAAACAGACTCCAAAACATAAAGGTGTGGATGGTAATCCCTACTCCTCAGAGTAAAAACCAAATTCTCTGCCAAGAGATGAGAAAGCTGCCCACAGCAAGAAGAATGCTCAATCTTTATGAAAAGAAATCTGCTAAAAATAGTTGCTGTAGTGTTTTAAAGCTACAACTCCTAAGCAAATCAAAACAAGGTTACTTCTCTGAAAGCCTCATTTAGATTCCACACCAGCTCGTTTCAGTATTGCACATTAAAATTTAACAGCCAATTGCAAGAGTTACATTTAAAAAGAAGTGTAAGCCACTTCACATTTGCCCTCAGCAGGAAGGAACTGGACTCAATGACACAAGCTTTATTATCTTCAAATGAAATGAGATGTGTTTGCAGATCTCGATGACTTTTTACTGGCTTTTAATGGAAAGGATCAGCCAAGAGGAACCAGCAGAGAATGTGCAGAAGAAGCAGAGAAAAAGAAAAAAAACCCAAGAAGCTGCAGCAGCACGCAACGACTGAATGATAATGAAATTAGAAAGCTGTTTTTAAGGCAGAAAATGAAGAAACTACAACAACTGTAAGCTCTTTGTAGTCCTGCACAAGGTGACTGTGAGTTACACCCCGGGGAGCTGCCACCCTGTCAGGGAGCGAGGCAGGAATGATGTCACCTGTTACTATGAGGATCCAGCAGGAGTACGAGGCCTTGGCAGGCGCACAACGAGGAAGTGACTCAACTATTGTTCTAAAACCTACTGTGATGTTAGCTTATGTGCATATTATTAAAAATCTGGCACCATCGACTGTTGTATAAGGGAGGGGGGGTGCTTCTCTATTTTAAAAGCGTTGAGTGAAACTTCTGGCACAGCAAGTTTAACAGCTATGGCCATGTGAACACGGAGGTGCTCTGATCCCCGAGGTACTCGTCCCTCCCTCACTCCTTTTCTGGCCTCTGAACACTGGCTGAGAGACAACAATAAATGTCCAGAGAACTGAGCTGCAGAAGAGTAAATCAGATGAATGCAATTTACTTCTGCTGACCACATAGGAGTCCCCAAATCAGCACTAGCAGCATAGTACAGTCTCAACTTCTCACGGTGCTTCTGGCTAACACACCCCACCCACGGCAGCAGCTGATCCACAGGTGACTGCACCTATATCCAACTTAATGTAGTTCTACTTTAAAGTGGTATATTTCAAGCTGTAACAAGAAAAATAATTGCAGCTAAGTAGGTATTTTGCTGGAAGAGTACTCCTGGGACCAGCCCGCAGTCCGATCAGTCGTGGCAATGCACGTCAGCCCTACACACTGTCCCAGTGCAGGTAAGTTTCCCCTCAATGCTTTAACAAAAACACACACTTTTGGACTTGCATGGATAACCCCACTACTTGTTCTTTGTAGATTTCTTTACATTAAAGCTACAGGCTATTTACTGTACCTTATTATAATCTCTTATTTGTTCTCTCTTTCTAAACAAGGAAGGGGAACATTCACCCCCACACCACCTCCAAGGCAGCTCTATTTCCAGGTGGGGACCCGAGCAACAAGGAGTAAGTCATTTTGCCAAGACAAAAAAGTCTTTGGTAGAACTGGAAATTAAATCCAGCCCCCATAGTCTAGACCAAAAACCTAATAACTGAGCCAGCCTCCTTCAAGCACTCACTCCAACAGCTTAACCAACACCTTAAGACCATGGGCTGTGTCCCTCAGACTCTTTGAGCGTGTGACTGATTCCTAACATCACAACTAAGCCTTTGCCTGGAAGAGTAAAAAATAAGGCAGAAATCAGCATTTATCTTGAAATATTCTTTAAAAGTTAGCCCTATATTTGATTCTAGTTTTCTGTAGAGAAAAGCCATTGCTTCTGTGCTACTAACCTCTGACTGTCTTTTGTCAATTGGATACTAATCAATTGTAACAATATCCTCTTAAACTATTAGTTAAATGTGCATTGGGAAAGGAAGCTCTTATAGACTGGCTAAATCAATCACATTTTGTTAAGAAATTAGGTGCTCTGTAGTGCTCAACTGATCTTTTTAAGCACTAGGACACTAAAAAGACACCAGAACATGAAACAACAGAGTAAAAGTCTGTATCTCCAATGTTTATCAGCTCCAAATACCAGTTATTTATTCAAGTAGCTTTAATTATAATCACAGTGACAAGATTTAATTAAGCAAAATATATGTAATCAATTCGAGGCCTTATTATTTAGTATGTTTCCTGGCAAAAGACATCACAAGCTTAAATTATTTGTTGAAGGCAGCAAATTTTTCCCCAGAATCTTAAAAAAACACATTAATTTCTGATCTTATCCCTCCTGATACCATTCAAACATACAAGTCCAAACAAGTCCAGGACCTGGGTTTGACCATAATTCAGCTCAGGAGGACACTACACTTGTGTAATAAGTTACAACAGGTCCCATTCCCTCTCCCCACCCTCCCCAAAACCTGCATTTCTAGAGGCAAAACAAGGATCAGCATGACCACAAGAGTTTGCAGAAACATCAGAAGTGCACTCAGATTAGAAAATAATAAAATAAACCCCTTCCTTCTTGCCAGGACAGATGGTTATAGACATATTAGTACCTGAATGTGCTCTCCAGATATTTTTTTTCCCCCCTCTTTTAACTTCAAAAGGTTTTTCAAACATGTTTAGACAAAAAACGACAAATTAATCTGCTCATCTGGTCTTTTAGCTTACAAGGCTTATTTTGGGGTGGTTTTTCTACTTCTTCTGGCCAAACATTCTCTGCTGTGAATTCTGGAATGATCACAACCCACTAAAAGCTTTCAAAACTCAGATTTTACTACAACTTTTTAATCCATTCATGTATAGTCTGTGCACAGACATGACTTTACTGCTATTGCTTAATAATTCTGATATCTCAATGCTCAAACTGGATAAAGTCTATCTAACCCCAAACTCACAAGCTGTAAGTAAATAAAATAAACAAAGAGGGGGTCACTTTTTAAAGTCTGTCCTACAAACACACTAAGGTGGAGCAAGTCACTGCACCACGGCTGTCATTCAGTTTGTCCTGGGATAAACCTGGTGCAGCTCAGAGGGGATAATACCTTCAGTCTTGCTCTGCACACCTGTGGATCCCCAGTGCCTGGGCACACTGCTTTGTTTCCACTTCGCTTACTCCTGTTTCTCTATCCTTTACAGACCCTCACACAATCAGGTTTTGCAAGTAAAAGGAAAAATCAAGCCCAAACTTGGTTTGGTTCAGGCATTTCAACTCCTCATTAAACTTCACAAAAGCTTAATTGTTAATAATGGGACTGCCTGAGTACTGTGTTAGATATAATGAAACTTAACTGAATATTCCATGCTCTTTAAATAGAGAAAAGTTTGACTTTTTAGAAAACACAGAAGAGTTCTTCAGGTTTGTTGTTTTTTACTACAGATGTAGCACAGTCACAGCATCTTCATTTGCAACACTTCACTTGTGAGCACATAACCCGAGTTCCCTCTTTCCTTTGGCTTTTGTGACTTGTTAAATAAATAAAAGCAATTTAATTGGCATTTATGTACCAACCATCAACAGGGTGTGTATATATATATATGGTTTTTTGGTTTTGGTTTTCTTTTTTTTTTTTTAAATCACCTGTTTTAAACTTACAAGGAACCAGACCTCTGAACTTAAATCTCAGCCCATAGACTGTCCTTCCCATAAAAACCCAAACCGAATCAGTCTAGCAACTGTGCAGCAGAAGAAGGTGGCAAAAAATAAAATTAAAACCGCATTTTACTTTTAATCCTAGAGAAAAAAAAAGAAATTAAAGGCAGGATGCTGCATTTCAACTCAACTTTTGATAACCAAATACCACCTATAGATAACCAAGTACCACCCTATAGCCATATTTGTCTTAAAAAGAAACTGCAATGATATCCAGAAGCATTCGATTTCTCACTCCAACACCGCACCGAGAAGCGACACAACCGCCACGGTACAACCGGGGACCGACCGGCTCCACAACCGGCACCCTCGGCGTGTTCTCCCGGGGCAGGAGCGAAGGGCCCGGCCGGGGCCGCCCCGGGCCGCCGTGTGCCGGTAGCGGGCGGCCCCGCTCCGGAGCCGGCACTCAGCCTCCTCTCCACGGGGCAGGCGAGCAGCCACACGCGCCTTCCACTTCCCCGTGCGCGCTGCCGGGGGCAGAGCTCCCAACCCCGCAGCCCGCCCAGGGCTTCCCCTGGCCGGCCCCACGGCCGGGCCCGCCCGCCCGCCCCTTCCGCACCCCCCCACCCGGTGGCGGAGACGCCCCGGCCCCCCCCGCCAGCACACACCCCGCCTCCGGCCGCGGGCTCACCTGTGCTTCGATGGGTCCCGGAGGGCCCTGCCCCGCTCCGGGGGGCCCTTGGCCCTGTCCCGGCCCCGCCTGCCCGGGCCCGGGCGGGGTTTGGGTCTGGCTGGGGAGAGTGAAGTCGGTGAACTCGAACTCGGAGCCCTGCGTGTCGGCGCCGAGCAGCTCGGCCTCCTCGGTGTCCAGGAAGGTGAGGGTCTGCGAGCTGGGGCCGTACGCCTCCACGCTCATGGCGGCGGCGGCGAGGAGAAGCGGTTCTTCCCCACCCCCCCGCCTCGCCCGAGCCGGCCGGGCCTCACCTCAGGGAGTCCGGGCACCGCGCTACGCGAGCGGCGGGATCCGCCGCGCGCACCAGGCCGCGCGCGCGAGCCGGCCACCAACGAGTTCGCCGCCGCCCCGCTCGGGCGCTCCCACGCGGCCGCAGTCAACGGCGGAGGGAAACGGCTGAGGCGGCGCCGGAGAAGCCGAGCCCCGAGGCGCTGCGAGCGGAACCGTCCGGCCGCAGCTGCCGCCGCGCGCCAGGCCCGGAGCGGTGACGCGGAGCGCACAGAGGACGGCGGCGCCAGCACGCCCCGTGCGCGCGGGCGGTGACGTAGCACGCACACACCTGGGGAGGGCCGGCGAGGGGGCGGGGCCCCGGCGGAAGGCGCGAAGGGGCGCGCGCTGCGGGGCGGGAGGGGTGCCGCGAGCCACCTGGCGGGAGGGGGGCGTGGGGGGACGAGGGGAGGGGGGCGCTGTCAGAGGCGCTTCCCACACCCCCGCGCGGCGAGGGGCGGGGCCTGCCTCTGATTGACCGCTCTGCCAGCCAATAAGGCCTCGAGATGAGGAAGGGCGGGCTGTGGAGGCGGGGGCGGGCTGTGACGGTGGCGGCCCGGCCCTGAGGTGGCGGCCGAGGGCTGTGAGGCACTTGGAGGTGGGAGGAGAGGGGCTGTGGTGGTTGTGAGACCTCGGGGAGGTGGCTGGGGGGACGCGGTGGTGGTGGGATGGGTGCTGGGGAGGCTGTGGGAGCCCTGTGGTGGTACCAGGCTGACGTGAGGGGAAGCGCAGCGGGTCGGCCCTGGGGGGCAATGTGGGGCCTTTACCCCCTGTGCCCGCTGTGGGCCTGGGGTGCAAGCGCTGGCTCTGCGGCCTCGTGTACCTGTCCAAACAAGGGGGTGGGGGCTCACAGACCTGGCTTGGGTACGGGAGTCACGCAGGGGCTTTGGGTGCCTTGAGACAGACAGGTTGGTTAAGAAGGATCTGGTATTACAGTAATACCTGCTCTAGCAGTAACACACCTGTAACACCAAACCTAACGGTGTGATAGCTGAGATGCTATGGGGTGAGGGTAGTGGGGCTGACTATGGAGATTCTCTGAATCGTGAAGGTGAGGAGCACCTTGTTTCTACCCATAAATAACCAGAAACTTATAGATTTGGATGCCCTCCTTTCAACGTGCTTTTATTAGCACACAACAAATCTATTTTAAGATAACTTCTGTGTGTTGTGAGAAACGTTGATATGAAAGGCTAGATATTCAGTCCCTCGTCCCTCCATCTCTAAGATGCAAATATATATCTTCTTTTATAAGTAACTTTAATTTTGTTCTTTCTTTTGGTGTAGGATAAAGCCTGGAAATGAAACAGCATGTGCCAGATTTGCAGCTGTTAGGCTGAAAAGATCTAGATGAAGATTGAAAAGCATCCTTGTCCTGCACCAAATACAGGAGGGGAAAGAAAGAGCAGAGAGAAGAGAGGAGTCTTCACTTCTGCACAGAGACTGAATAAATCTTTAGCTTTAACCCTTTGGGAAGAATAAACTGTACCAATAGTTTGTCATAAATGTATCCTAATTACAGAACCCCCAAAAGTTTTGGAAACTAATCAAAGTTTTGGTGCACTGGTGAATTTCTTTCCCTGTCCCCTAGATAATAGAGAAAACAGCAATGCTTTTAAAGAGAAGTTGTTTATAAAACTCACTGAAAACTGCAGGTCCTTAGCTCATTACACCATGGGAAGGCACCAACGCCCCTTGGCTGTGGTCACGGAGAAGAAGGTGCTGCTGTCTGAGGTGCTGAAGCCGGAGGGCTGCGAGGAGATCCCCCACTGCACGCTGCCTCTGCTCCCCTTGCACACAAGGCAAAAGCAAAACCAGACTGAGTCGGGTGTGGAAAGCCTGAAATTCACTTTGATATATTTTGTTGTGGGATCGAACTGGTGGTTAACTGTGGCCATTGAGCCCCTGGTTACTGTGTTTAAAAACGGAGACTGCGATTAGTCTTTATACCAAGGCACAGGCATGGCTTGTGAAAAGGGTACATTTGAATTTCATTACATTATTGCTCAGTCCAGTTCACTGCATGCTGGAAACTCTTTGGGCTACTTCAGTCCCTTTAAAGATAAACATGGAGGCATGTATGCAGGCTCCACTACAAAGCTCCTAGGCAATATTTTTTGTGTAAGCCATGTTTTGTGGAAGTTTTCTCTTTTAAATCTGGGCTAAGGCAGAGAAATGGCACTCTGACTCATTGGTCTTTGCTGTTGTGCATCCCATATGAAATTTAAAAAGGTAACACTTCAGAAAACTGGAGCACGCTCTCTGAAAATGTTGCTGCTTTACCATTTTTGTGCATGCTTAGAAGCTAGAACTCGCAGGACATACTTAGCTGTATAAGCTATACGAGACAACACATGTGGGTGAATTTAATTCTGAAAAAGATGCTTTCTGCTTGCTTCCATGAGCTGAAAAGTTTAAGGTAATTATCTTGAAGAGGTGATAATAAAGATTCCGGGTGATTACAAGTATAAAACTGAGGCATGCAGTGGTTTAGGTAGAAATAACACAGTCCTGCCTCAAAATAATTGGCTCTGCCAGAGGACTTTCCTTGAAACTCATTTCGATTCCAAGGCACGCTAGCGCTGGGATCTGATAACATCCTCCACTCAGGACTGCACAAGAGAGGGCTGCAAACAAGCTGTTCGGAAAAGGAACAAACTGATTGGTCTCTGCAAACTCCAAGCCATGGAGATAAGTGCTAGAAAGTGTCATCATGACATGGGGGGTTCAGAGCCAATCAAACTGAGTGTGAGGAATCTTTGCAAAACTGCTCTTTCAAATGACGGGGCTGGATAAAAAAAAAAAAGAGTATGTGTATTTTTATCCTGAGGTAAAACAATTCAGGTTAGGGGAAAATCAGTGTGAAGCAGAGATCAGATGTTCTTGGCAAAGACTGCTTAAGGAATGCTCCCACGTTACAGACCTGACAGTCATGTCTGTACAATAAGCGCTGTGGTGAGCAATAAATTAACGTACTGTAGAACAATACATGCAATCAGTAAATGTATTATGTATATTTAATCACTTTACCTGCTCTGTCACCTCACATCTGCATTTTAACACCTCTTTATTGCTTCTTTTTTTTTGGTTTAATGTTCAGGTAACTCGTATTGTTTTTAAAGTTCATTTTCTGTTTCTCTCTGTTATTCCTTTTGCTTGTTTCTTCCCTAGAACAAATCTTCCCATGAAAATCCTGTACAGTTTTACCTGGTTTACCTAGCCTGGGTACTAGGGAATGGAAGAGCAAAGAATACCTGGTTGGTTGGTTGTTAAAAGAAAAACTATTCCTCTGTAAACTGACAAAATTGCAATCGAAGAAGTTTTTTAAAATTTAAAATAATGCACCAAAAATGCAGCGACACCACAAGAATCTGTGAAGGCTGTGAATTAGCTGTTCCACTGCAGATGTTACCATTCTTCTCAGTTACCACAAGAGGGACATAGAAGGAAAGCTAATGCAGCCCTGGGAAAAAAATAACTCGACAGAACATCTTGCTGCAGGTTCGTAGCAACATACATTTCCCTTTTGTTTAGGAAGGTCTGGGATCATAACATTCCTATTGCTTCCTTTATCCCAAATAATCTTCAGAAAGCTTTATAGACCTTAGAAAAATGTGATAATAAGCATTAAGGGCTAAAATGGATCTTTTCCCAGAACTTCATAATCTTTCCTCAGCTTTTTTCCTATTGGAATGTCTGTAGTAGTGTCGGGACAGGGAGCGGTTGGGCTGGCTGTGTTTTTGTTCCATCTCCAGCTATTGGACCAACAAATCTTGCAGCATTTAGTAGGCATGTGGAAAAGAAGATTATGGAGCTATTTTTGTTTATTTCTATTTAATTTTCCCAAATTAATGGCCGATGATGCAAATGGCATAAAATCAGAGCTCGCATAAATACCTTCATGAAACAAGAGGACCATAAAATCCCTTTAAGTAAATATTGAAGGGTTTATTGGGCTCTTGTGGAATTAAAAAGCAGAGTCTTAATATGCACTAGATTGAAAGTAATGCAGCATGTATGTTTAAGGATATGCAGTCTATTAATCCCTAATGTCAGTAAATCTTCCATCTGTGGTGAGACAGAGGCATCACTCGTTGGGCATGCTGCTTTATAGGATCTGAGCAGTAATACTGGCAGAAAAGGGCTGTTCTGAGTGAGGTGGAAATAAAGGCTTTTCTTTTTTAATTATAGCTTTATAGACTGCAGTCTTAATGGCTGAATTTATGTGGCAGGTATTTTAACATCGCATTAAAAGATCTCTGTCAAGTGGCATTAGATTGGATGGTCAGCTTGAAAAAGCCCTTTAATGCACAGAATGTTTTGACAGGCCAAAAGCAGATCAGAAAAGTATTATTGTGTAAATGTAAGGTTTTCTCTGAGGTGCTGGAAATCTAAGTGCAGCAGTAAATGCAACCCAGGTTTGATTTCAGGAGTCTGAGTAATGTAGTATAGAAAATTCACAGCAAAGGGCTATTACTCATTATCAGGGGAATCTCAGCGCTTTTATCCAAGTTGTGTAATATTTCTGTTTCACCTGGTTTACCTGCAGGTTCAGTTGTGGCCCTAAAAAGTACCCCTGAAGCAAGTCATGGGTAGATAACTTAAAACAATGAAGGAAAAGGAGGAGAAGATCTTGACATCTCTTCAGTGATCTTGAATGAAGAAGGTAATTGGGTGTTAAGGTGATGAGTGACATAAAAAGATAACAGGGGTAAATGAAAGCCAGTAAATTAATCTTGCTATAAACTCTATGCTATAAACCAGTTTTCTTTCACTGTCTAAGCTAAGTGGATAGGAAAAAGCTAATAAACTGTGAGCAGGTAACTTCATATTAAAATACTAATTAAAAATACTTTATTTCGGTATAAAATTTGAAATCCTTCCCTTGAAAAATGTATTAAAAATCCTTTGTGGCTCCCATTCCTTGAAAATAGCTGAAGTGGGTATTCATCCTAAATAATGCCACGTTAGCACAGGATCTGAATTCAAAGAAAAAAATCTTTTTATGAACAGAGCTGCTGGCTTTCTGCAGGTTTTTGGTTGCAAAAGTATACTCTGTGAAGAGATCTACTTCTCTTTAACTGCCCACAGAAGTTCAAGGTTGCTAGCAAAAAGGCACAGTTTCTACAATCCAAGCAAAAAATGCTGGAATTGATGGATATATTCAAGAAGATATTTTAGAGTATCTGTTACCTATTAAATCTGTCTTGGGTAGGAGTGCTGGAAGGAGCAGACTTGTTAAAAATATTCAGTTTCTAAAGGGGCATCGACATTTCTTTAAGTGGGACTTCTTCAAAACAGATGTTGTTGTATCTGAGCTTGAAAACAAATTTTGAAGCTCTTGCTTGACTACAAAGAGTGTACATGTTTCTTTGTTTTAATTTCTGGCAGTCTTCCTAGGCAGATGGAGAAGCAGTGAGGTTATTTCAGTATAATGTGAAATCCAGTACTTCACAAAGGATTTTGATGTGTGTTTGAATCTTGTGGACTGGTGTGAGTGGGAAAAATAGAAGAGTGGTGAATTTTCAGGTTATCCTCTGTGTCTAAGTTAAATGTATGAGTACTTTGAGTTTTAGCAACACGACTTCTAATGTAGTAAGAGCTTGCTTTCTGCTCAAAGCATTGCTGCTTTACAGACGTGTTTTAATTCTGGGGAAGGTAACATGCACAGGGTTAAATATGAGGTTGTTTTTGTAAAGAGCATCATAAGAGAACAAATCGCTTGAAAAACAGTATTTTTTGAGTCCCACCCTGTCTTTTTCCTTGCTGCTTGTTTAACTGAATAACATACTTGAATTCTCTATGTATAAAGTCAATCCTTCCAAGCAAATCCTCCTTCCTGCTGTGAGAGAAGTCTGTTAATTTGGCACTTGTCTTAAAAGTGAAATAATGTAAGCAATCCAATGATTAGGTGTGTTGCCCTTTGGGTTTTGGTGGGGGGTGTATCTAAACAGACATGTAGGGATGTGTGTTTAGCCATATAACGTGGCTACATGACCTATGTGAGTGGTTCAGATTCCTGTTGAACTGAACACCTGCATCCAAGATGGTCCTTGTCCTGAAATATGAAGCATTTAGTTTTCTGGTCTCCAGCTCTCAGGAATTATCCTCTCTGGTGTTTCCACAGACATCTCAGTTCCTTTTGCTGCAAAACACAGAATTCACCAGCTAGGCCTTATCTTTTCGTTGCAAATATTAAACATTCAGAAAATAGTGAGTGTAAGAACTTCCATACTGTAGTAGCAACTATAGGTAGGACTAGTAATATTAACAGTTGCTTTTCCTTTATTTCTTGCCTGAAAAAAAAACCCAAACAGATCTGGAATTGAGGGAGACCACATGTATGAGGTGTCACAGTTGTTTGCCACCATGGGAGCCCTGTATTTCTGATGTCCAGGGGTGAGTGCAGGGCAAGAAGTGGTTGGGTGCCTGAACCAGACTGGTTTGGGGATGGAGAAGCTTACTTGAAGAGGAAAGAATGTTTTCTTTGCAGAATGCTGTGGATTTGAGGAGGAACCAAGCCAGTCCTGAACACAGGTCATGAATGGTTGCAGTGTAGCTTTGTAATGCCTTCCCAGAAGTCATGAGTTCCTTGGAAATGTACCCAGGCCACTGGTGGAATTTCATCAGTGTAGGAATAGATCAAGAGGACAGTGGGGTCCCAGGTTTTAACAGTACTCCTGAGGGTGAACATTTCAGTTGATTACACCACCTGCTTCCTAAGCACAGTGGGCTTAAAATACAGTGGGTTTACCCCTGCTTGCTTGAAACAAGGCTTCCCACTATCTGATTGATATTAAGGAGTGTTTCATGTAGTTCCTTTGCTAAGGGTTATTGGTTTTCCCTTTCTCAGTACAGTTTCATAGCCTGCTCCTCCACTGCTAAGCCAAGGCAGAGGTGGGGCACCACCAGTGGTGGTGCTGGTTACTGAAACTCCCTCAGACTGGCCAGTTTAAGACCTGCTGACCTGCCTTGGGAGCTGCAGCACCCTGGTGGCAATACCTCAGGACCTTCCCTGGACCTGATCCAACCAGGCTTTCTACAGCACTTCCCAATTAACTGCCCAGCCAGCCTTCACCGTTGGCTTTTCCATGTGCTGTGTGAGGAGGCAGAGTTCCCACTGTGGAAGGCAGCCAGCGTGACGGCGAGTCAAGAAATGGAAAGGTGCTGGAAGAGCTATGAAAAGATAGAGAGATAAGGAGAGCTTCCACGCTGTTCCCTCCAGTGTCACGCAGAGCAGCAATTACCAAGCAATGCCATTTGGGATTCACATTGCAGAAGCTGCTACAGGTGCTGTAATGAAAATGGAGCCTGCTTGAATTCCTGATCCCTGAGCAAGGCCCATGGCAACACTAAGAAACCATCGTGGAGTCTGGAAACTGTGAACTGGGGCTGTTTTTACTAAAAAGGTAATTACTGAGCTTGATTTACGATCAAACAGAAGTTTTCAAACTGCTGCTCAATTCTGGTCCAGAAATCCATGAGCCTTATGTCATGTGGAGGAAACCCAGAACACAGCCTTTTTTTTTTTATGTAGTTGTTAACAAATGTTATTAAGAGAAAAGAAATGTTGAACTACATCCTACAGCCTTTATTTCAGCTATAGTATGAAGAGAGGGCAAAGGTGCTCGGAGAAGCTATCTGGCAAGTAAGTGGCGTTCCAATGTCAGACAAGATACTAACTTATTAGGCCACCTTCCTGGCAGCAGGTTTGGATATGACTTTGCTGGAAGAGATGATCACAAAAAGAATATTAAGAAGGTCTGGAGAGCAATAATTCTAAATAGTGCTTTAGTAATGATGTCATTTACACAAAAAAAAAAAAAGTAATGTTAAACACTGGGCAATGAACTCCTTTGGATCAAGAGCGACACGGGGCCACTAGCCAAAATGCAGAAGAACTTTTACAGCAGGAGAAGTTGCACAGTGTAATAATGAGCTTGTGGAAAGTCCAAAGCTTGCAAGGTCATGATGGAAAAGCCATATTAGAACAGTCCTGAGGAGTGGCAGGATAAATAACCCAGTGTTTTCTTGGAGCGTGAGGGCTTAGTAGGAAATGGAGGGCAGGAAGGTATTATAACTCTAGTCAAGTGGTGTCTTCACTCATGATCAGTCCATGTGTCTTGAAGTCAGAAGCCAAACCTTGGGCTCACTGGAGCACTGGCAGAGCCTGAATGATTGCTGTGATCCCAGGCTGATCACAAACTGTTCTCCTGGGGCTCAGAACAAATCCAGCTCCTTTACTGAGGAAGAAAGGCTGAAACAAAACAAGAGATATTATTCTTGTGGACTGGACAACTTGATGAACTTCAGGAAACATCAAAACTATTATTTAAAAACTGTGTTGGTATAGTTTTTTTCTTTACAGGGTGACCCTTTATGGTGCTGGAAGTGAACTGATGGATCACTCTCAGGCTCAGGTATAGAGGATGGCCCTTTACTAGCAAGTACACATAGTTTTAAACAAATTCCCACTGAATTCAGCTATGAATAGCTGAAGGCCTGGTCAGCTCTGCAGGAGGCTGCACATGCTTTGCTGCTTTTATTTTTTTTCCCTTTTTATACCATTTGTTCCATGTTCCACTAGAGGCCACCACAAACCTCATCTGGAAAAAAAAAAGAAAGGGAGGGGGCACCTGCAGTATTAAATGACAAAAGCTCCTGTTTTATAGGGAGATTAGAAGTGGGACTTGGATCTCCCTAGAAACAAGTTCTCTTCATGCTGTGTTAGGAGCAACTCCCAGAAGTGACTTGAGGCCAGCAAATGATCTCAGGCTGTGAGATCAGATTTTGCTGAGTATACAGGGTTAGCCATGTTCATTACTCTTTCCAGAAGATCTTCTCTCCAACCCATGCATTGAGACTTGATTTTCTTGGGAAATATTGGCCTTTGTGGTAGCCTTTACTGCAGTTGTGTATAAAGACTTGAAGTTTCAACACTATCTCCTGCCTTGCCAGTAGAAAGTTGCTTTGGTCATTGCTATTTATTCACCTGAGGCATGGGGTTCCTGGAATTGTGTGTGCTTTTCCTGGAAGAAGTGTTGAAGGGTGTAATGGCTTGTGCAGAAAGTCTTCAAAGATGTCAAGGCAGCTGGAGTTGAGGGAGAGCTCTCGGATTCCACTCTCATGACAGGTATTTCTCTGGCTGTCATTGTCTTAGGAACTCAATGTCGCTTACACCCAAAGTGTTTTGGCTTGAATAAAGGTTAATGGAAAAAAACCAGTGCTGTGCTAGCCAAAAGCAATTGGCCTTTATTGAAGCAAGCATTGCAAAATTACAGAGGATCAAACTTCTCATTTCCATGTGGGATTAAAATGAGAGTAATTCTGTGACCGTCACAATGAGGCTAAGTATGTGTCCTTGCAACCTTTGGGTGGGAAGAGCAGTTTAGATGAAGCAAGGACTTTGAATCTTTACTGAAAGACTGAAAAATATTGTGAAAAAATATTAGATCTGCTTTTGTGGCTGTTTTTCAGCTTTGGGTGGGGTCAGGAGGAAGAATTGCCAGAAATCTCCAGAGCCAGTTCATTCCTGTGAGATTTCTGGTCTGATATTTTCTTGAAAACTCCAGAGGTTTGGATTAGTCTCCAGACTCCATCTTTCTGGAGAGCTTCCCACCACTTGTGAGCCTGTGTACACGCCGTTTTTCCATTTCTCTAGGGGTGAAAAAAACACCAAAACCAACCCATAGCCTGGATGATGTTGAATTTTCCTCTGGGTTTATAAATGATGTACAAAGAAGCACAATTTTCGGATCAAGCCAGCGATCTGTAATGTCTCAAAGCTTATGAAAATAAAATGTGGATGTGAAAAGAGATGCATGATAAGATGAACTGACAGTTTGTGAGTCAGGAAGAGCGTGCAGTTAGGAAGTTGGGGGTGTTCAGCCTGGAGAATAGAAGGCTCAAGGGAGACCTAAGAGCACCTTCCAGTGCCTGGGGCGGCTACAGGGAAGCTGGGGAGGGACTTTTGACAAGGGCATGGAGTGACAGGACCAGGGGTGATGGCTTTAAACTGGAAGAGGGGAGATTTAGACTGGATATGAGGCAGGAATTCTTGGCTGTGAGGGTGGTGAGACACTGGCCCAGGGTGCCCAGAGAAGCTGTGGCTGCCCCCTCCCTGGCAGTGTTCCAGGCCAGGTTGGATGGGGCTTGGAGCAACCTGGGCTGGTGGGAGGTGTCCCTGCCATGGCAGGGGGTTGGGACGAGATGAGCTTTGAGGTCCCTTCACACCCAAACCACTCTGGGATTCTGTGATTTAGTAGCCAGTGGCTTCTTTGTTTCCACAATCCCCTGTTGGTGAAACAAGCAGTTTCACAAATCCAGCTGTTTATTTTAAGGAGAATAAGTCTCTTGAACGGATTCTTTTGGCTTGTACCTGTTAATAACTTTCTAGTTGTCCAGACCAGGTAGCACAGATGATCCCTTCAGCTTTGCCAATGCTGTAACACAGGTAACAGTTTTGTGTCACACCAATGTGCTTTCAGGCCTGAGGAGGGAGATGCTTCTGCATGAGAATACCCGAGTATTTAACATCATTATCTCACTGAACATGAATGAGGGCTCAGCTATTATTTCTGTTTGAAAATTCATCTTCGTATTGTATGAGATCTCTCTTTTGAAAGAGACAAAGTGCTCCTGCTTCTGAGGACGATACCTGTCCTTCCCCACCCCCAGAGCGTGGGCCCTGGGAACATCCTTGTCTATTCATCCCTCTGACAGCCGTAATTAGCTTTGACAGAAAGCCTCTGGAAGGCCTCAGGCAAACACTGGCAGGGGGACAGCAGCGTGGAGAATATACTGCCTTGTGATATAAAGGGGTCTGTCTGGAAGATACTGGGTTTGTCATTCTCTGCTCATCTGGAGGAGCTGGCATCCTTTTGTGGTCAAGATTTTGGGAACAA
This sequence comes from Podargus strigoides, assembly GCA_028020825.1. Classification (NCBI taxonomy): domain Eukaryota; kingdom Metazoa; phylum Chordata; class Aves; order Caprimulgiformes; family Podargidae; genus Podargus; species Podargus strigoides. The sequence continues at coordinate 1,553,857 of CM051649.1, forward strand.
TTAGTGAGGGTATAATAGGCAGTTTCCAGGAAGAAGATTCATTCTTGTTTGCTTGAAATATAACAAAGGTTATGAATCAAAGTGGGGTATAAGCAAGACAGACTGAGACCATGTTCAGCTCTACCACCGTCGTAAGAGGAGGAATGATTTTTGTGGAATACTAAGGCTCTGCTATAATAATAAACCCATTTTCTTTTTTCATATTCAGGATTCTCATTTTACATATGGATAACGAGACCACTTTAGAGAACAGCCTTGACAACCTGCTGGTGTTTCCTATATCCCTCTACTCTTTGTGCCCTCCCTGAGACTTCAAGTCATCCTGCTTCCACAGCAGTCAAAGAAAGCACCTACACTTGAAGAATTTTCATTATAATTCATAGAGTTTTTTCCCCTATTTCCCTCGTGTAAGAAAAAGTCATATTTCTGCATGTGAGTGTTAAACTACTCATATTAAAACTGAACTTAACTATGTAGCCTCTTCCCGAGGTGAGACAAAGGGTATTGCATGTAGTGATCAACTTCTTTTCCCCCTTTCTCTGTCCCATCCAGGAGAAGCTTCTGACCTCGTGCTTTCCATAGCCTGTGAAGATGAGGGGGGTTGATACAGGGTGATCTATCCTTCCTTCTGCTTCATACTAGTTAACTCTAATTTTCAGCAGTGGAAAGGTTTATGTCTCCTGCAAACAGCTGACTGCAAATTCCATTTTTACAGAGTACCTCAACAGTGGTCTTTTGATCACCGGTGTCCTGGAAAGACCTGATTGCTTGGTGTTGGTTTTGCTTATTTCCAGCTGTTAAATCACACTAGATATCTTCCTTCTGGTTTTTGGTGGTTTTTTTTTTTTAATGTAAGCAGCAGAGCTAATTGCTATGGAGAGCTTATATGGAAAAGAGCAAATGGGAAGAAAAAAAATGGCCCCTGTTGGAGTCAGTAAGAGAGGAAATGTCAAGAGAACTATCATTAATCTTGGATCAACACTTATTAAAAAGCTACAGCTTTTTTTGCTGCATGTATCCAAGAGAGCTGAACAGGTTTGCTTAATATAACTTCTGGCATGGAAAATTTCTTCATGTTCCCTCGAGATGTCCACAGAAAGGACAGCTTTGTGGTCTGTCTGAACACAGTTATTACAACTGCTGGTCCAGCTTGTTGGGAGAGGTAACTTACCACTTCATACTTCTGAGGCAGAATCAACTGTGAAGTTCAAATTTTCTCTGTGGGTCTTTGGGATGTGACCATAGAAAGCAGAGTTCTGTCTCCCATGAATGGATGCTAACCATTCCTTGGCTCTCACTATAGAAAGCAAGGTTTGCTCTGGAGTCCCAAGCCAAATCTTTCCTCTTTTTTTTCTTCTGTTCTGCACTCTGTTATGTATTTGGCTGTGCTCTCTGTCCCAAAGGTGTCTGTGTTCTGGTGGTATTAGGTATGAATAGATTGTCAAGTTCCTTTAGGATCTTCCTTGCTGAAAGGCGTGATGGAAACTTGACCTTTTTTTGAAGCTGCGCGGCGAAAGGCTGACGGCGTGTGCCAACTTGTGGGTAGAAGGCAGTAATTTGAGGACAGCAAGTACTCATCTATGTAATACTTGTCTATTTGATACAGAAATAGTATTATTCATACACAGTATGTGCATTTATGTATAGCTACTGAACTAATCATGTGCAGACAGCTCCAGCAGCATATCAGAGCAGATTCCCAGGGTCCCTCAGGTTTAGGATCCTGCCTATGAAGGGGTCAATGCCAGATGTTTCTTTTGAGTTAATAAGTCTTGGTACATGATCAAAACCAAGTCAGTGCTCCCTAAGAGAGGTCCCTAGACTATTAAAAAGTGTACATGCTGTCTGCCCACCTACATGTGTGATCTCAGAGCACTGAGCACTTCCAGTCCCTTCTGTAATGAGACAATTCCTGTTTACACTATTGCTGAAGACCCCTGGATTACACAAGGAGAAGGTTTCACCACAGAGATGAATTATATACATCATCTAGGGGAAAAGAAAAACCAAACTGCTTAGCAGAGCTGTTGTTTTTAAGGTTTGCCATCCCTAAGAGTTTTGGGAAATGAGTGAAAGCAATCAGTAAAACTGTGTTATTGTCATTATGGCTCTGGGAGGTGTCTTTTAGTAGGAAAAACCAAGAAGGGAGACCACAGCCAAAGCAGTTTTACCAAAGAAACTCTGCATACTCTAAGAATTAATGATACTCCCAACAATAATTCCCAGGAAGACTGATGGCTTAACCATGGCATTGGTTTGCATCTCTCTTGGTCAAAACAGCCTTCAGTCTTCTCCTTTTTTTTTCCCAGTACAATTCAGTTAATTATTCCCAGTTCCCTCAACGAGTCTGAGCTCCCACTGGCTCCTGGAGCAATAGTAGGCTCATTGTTGCAAATGAGCTTAATCCAGTGTTAGAAGCCTTTATTGTCCCTCATAGAAAATGGCATGAATAGTAAAGGAAAAAATGTGAGATGTTTCCTGCAAGGTTTTAACAGCCCTCCTGGGTGTATGATTACGACATGTGCTGGGGAATAGTTTTGAGCAGGGTGGTGGTGGGGAGAAGGAGCTCTGGCAGTGCTTTACACCCCCATCTGTAAGCCTCATTACAGCGAGCTGCTGGAGAGGCAGGGAAGGATGGGATACAGCTCTTCTTGATCTGAACATGCCACTGCTTTTCAGCCCCTTGGGCTGCTGATTTGTCATAGTTTGTCTTTGGCAGGCTTAAATGAGAGGCAAAGCAGGACTGGCTGAGGGCTGATACGAGATTTGTGGGCCCTTTGGCCTTCTGCCCTCAGTTTTGTAAAAAAGCATTTTAGTTCCAGGTGTCTTAGTTCTCTTCAGACAGGATTATGTTGACACCATGTCTCAGGCATTTTGGAAGGGCCTGGATCAGTGTGGGACCAAGGAGTGTGGAACACTTGACAGTGCTGTGACCTTTCTAGAGACAACAAATTAAATTATTAAAACTCCCTGGGAAGTTCTGGACCATACTTTAACTGAAGGTCAATGTTCAGGGTGACCTTGTAGTCCTATCTCTGGATAGACTTTGGACCAATATTGTCACTTTGTCACCAGTCCTGTCAATTGCCTTTTCTCCTGAGTTTGATATTTTCTTCTCTTGTGAAAGTACAGCTTTTCTTGCTGATGTTCCTCAGAGTTCCTGTGTCATTGTGTGCCATTCTCTCAGCCAATCTGGGCAGAAAATGTCACTTCCAGGAAGACCAGTCACTTAGTGGTGGTAAGGCTGCCCAGACAGTACATAGTATCACTTATCCTAGATGAATGTGCATATACATTTATTTTTTTACTATCTTTCCCTGCCAATATTTGTGGATGAAGATTCCCCTCCTTCAGCAAAGAAAGACAGTTTAGTTATTACAGCGCTGGCACGAGCTTTGGGCTTCCAGGTTCAATTTACTTGCATGGTGTGACCTAGCACAAGCTGCTTCCCTGTCTGTAGAGCAGGGTTCTTCCTTCCTCAGAAGAGTAATGTGGCAATAAAAAGCCAGGCCATTCAGCCCTCTCCTGCTTGCTGCACATTGGTTGTCTTGGAAGGACACTGGGAGGCATCTCTGTGCCTTTCTTCAGAAACCATCCTGCAGCTATTTTTATAGACTAATGTTGTGGTGTTTGTGTTTTGTTGCATTCAGAACTCTAAGAAAATGTTCAGGGTGAAAACAGATGTCCCCTTGAAGTCAGCCTTAACATGCAGGAAGTGTAAAAGTCATCACATTTCTAACAGTGCTGGAGGAATAAGCAGGAAAATTGACCCTTCTGGAACTCTGATCTTACTTCAAGGTAGGCCCTGCTTTCTGTGGTGTAAGGGACCTTCCTCCCAGGAGATGTCCCTGTCACAATGCCAGATCCAGTAGCAGGGTAGAAAACAAGAAGAATGAATGACAAAGTCTGCATGGTGCTCAATTGGTCCTTGGCCATTTATTATATGCTGCAGGCTTGATTCTCTGCCGTTGCAATTTCCCATTGATTCAATGAAAAATACATTAAAAGTGACTTATAAAAGGTCTTCAGTGACCTCCAGTGCCTTGCTTTCCCAAGGAATTGAAAGTTAGAGACATAAACCAGGCCGCAGCAAGCTGTGACTCCTCAAACACGTAACAAACCACAGCTTTTGATGGATTATTCCATCTTGCAATGACTGAGGCACACGGGGAGGGGATGTTCTTACCTGCTGACTGATGCATGGTGTAATATTTGCCTCACTTCAGGTGTTTACATCAAATAATGAATCTGTCTTCTATAAAGCATTGGTGCTAATCTTTACATTAATTAGTTAATACCTAAACTTTGTTGCCTCAGGACAGCAAATAGCTCTAAGTACAGATCATTTAGGAATCCTGTTTGTTGAGATTTTGTTTTAGCAACGGGTGAAATAACTATTTGTACATAACCAAGCTGTAAAATCCCGTGTTGCAAACTTTTGAAAGTAGGTTTTTGTTTTGCCTGGAAGCACAGAGTAGAAAGGTGGGACAAGACTGGGGACTCTGCTGGCAGTTGGGCATCAAACTGCAGCATCCAGTCCCCTTCACAGAGGGTGCCTTTGGAATTTGCAAACCTTAGACAATAGCATTCCAAATAAGTACAAACTGGGGAAAAAAACTGCTGTGAAATCCAGGTGTTGGGCTTCTGACTGGTCTGCTCCTGAGTGAAATAGGAATGTGTCAGGGTGCTTCAACTCCAGTTATAATCTAGCAGTTCACCACAATAGATAAAGTCTCTTCTGAGTCAGAGAGTTTATATATTGCGACAATTAGCAAAAATCATGACTGATTATGATTTAGTTGAGACTTCAAGGCTTTTGTTTCTCCTAGAACCAACTATCTGTTGACAGTCTGCAATGACTATGAGCATTTTTCACCTCCACTTTTCTATATTGATCGTATAAAACTTGCAAGCTGCACACCTTACCAGGCTCTGCTACGACACTATAGAACTGCAGTGCAGGTTTTCCAACATACAGCACTAGTTCAAAGCAGAGCCTAATCTGCTCTTTGATCCCATGGTGAATAAGAAAAGAAGCAATGGGTTTAAATAGCATCCCTCAGAAACATTTTCTAACAGCAGGAATATAAGGCATTGGAAGGCTGCCTGGGTGGCTGTGGAGTCTCCATCACTGGAAGCATTTAAGAGCAGGGCAGAGAAGTCTTTGTGAACAGTGCCATGGACACTATTGATCCTGTGCTGGGAGGAGGTGGAGGAGATGTTTTATGAAATCCTTTGGTCATCTTTTATATAATTCACTTCCTTACAACCCTAAATATATAAGAAACACTGTAAACCACTCAGCATGCCATTTCAGAGGGTGTAGGTGTTTTTCACTTATTTTTAGAACTTGACCTTCCGAGACTGAAAAATAACTTTTTCCTTCTGACTTTTGTTCTTCGCTTGGCAAAGATTAGTTAAAAACACAGAGATGGAAAATATTTAAACTTTAAACTAGTCTGAGCTTTTCTTTTCGTTGTTTGTTTGCGTGCTGGTTTCATTTGTGATGTCAACTCCAGGCAGGGAAAAAGGTGTAACTAACCTGGCACTGCAGAGAGTGCAAAACCACTTTTACACTGAAGCCCAAATAAACATTATCTGCTGCTCACTTTTTTTTTTTTCCCCCCCTTTTAATCAGTAATGCTTAAAAAATGATATTGACAAATCCCCATCAGATAATAACAAGTTCAGATATATCACCTGCTTTTGAATTTGTCCTTTTTAAACAGCCTCAGAAATAACCAAGTCGTGACCAAACGCCTTCTGATCTGCTACTGTGTGTTTGAGCTGGGTTAGAGGAGTGATTTACAGGGATTTAGCCCTCAGATCTGAATACAGAAAGGTGTAAAATGAGTCCAAGGAAAATAAAGGTAGGAATGACCTCACCCTGTGGAGACACCGTGTCTTGCTCAGCTCAAGAAAACTCTGTAGAACCTAGCTACATTTTAATTTGTGCTGTTATTTTGCTGCCATCAATGAAGAAAAATGATCCCAGAAACTGTTGCAGACTGAAAAGAAATGGCTTTGGGTTTCTGGAAGGATGTAAAGACGTATTGATCGCTGCCTTAATATGCAGAAGACTTGTTTGTTCAGATATTGAAAATTGATGTAATGTGGGTTTAGTGTGCTTTGGTTCACTTCATTTAGAATAAGTGAGCAATGATAAGCACTGTCCTGTCCTACACTAATTGCTGCTGAGGGACACGAATGTCAGTGCTCAGCAGTGAACATTCCTGGGTTTACTGAGTTTGAGAACTTGCATCTTCTGAGTGCATGCTCACAGTTTTCCTCTTGTGCTGTAACACCTTGGCTGGCTGCAGTTACTTAGAAGTAGGATGTGCTCCATGTCCAGTGTACACCCCAGCCTCCACCATAACTCCATTATTAGTAACTCTTTTGCAGGGAGAACACAGACAGTGATGTGCTTGCAGCTCGCCCACTGTGCAGATTGTCCACATTACAAAGTTTGCCTTTTCTCTTCCCTGTGAAGAGATCCAGGTTTGCAGCTGGGAGCCCTGAGTGTTTTAAAGACTTTGGTGACTTGCAGCTTGTCCACACGAGGTGTTCTTCAGCAGAGAGGGGTTTGCTCTGCAGAGGAAGCAGGGTTCTTCCTGGTACAAATACCACTCCTCGCTGGCTGGGGTCACATTGTTTTACAAGCCAATTTGACATGCTCACAAAAATGGTTGTTTCTAGTCAGCCTACTATCTCTTCTCAAAAACTGGGGATTTTTTTCCACTTGAAAACTTAGGAACACAGAAGTACCCAGTTAGCTGGATACTGGGCTTTCCAGCAGCTTTTTAATTAGGTGTCTGACTTTAAGTGGTTTTTTTTCATGTGGGTTTGTTTGGTTTTATGTCCTGATATCATTGAGTAATACTTTGCTTAAACAGCAGAAAACATCATTATTGCTCATACATATTTTATTTTCCTTGTATTGAATAGTTTCTTTTTTCTTTTCTTTTTTGTAGTACTAGGGTTTTGATTGCCTCATCATGAGCATGTATTTCTCCAAGGTGACCTCACAAGTGACCCTTGTCCATTCTTCATTCCATGTGAGTTACATCTCTTTCTTTCTGGAGTTTTATGACTTCTCCCCACCTGAAACAAAACCTTCCTTTATTAATGACCTATCAGGCTTCTGTTGAAGTAATGTGCTTTTTCCTTAAAACTCTCCCACAACAGGTACTAATGGGCTGCCTTGCTTGCCATCTAGCAGGGTCCTGAGCAGTCTGCAAGTTCTCAATGTCTCTTTCACCTCTTGACAACAGCATCTTCAATCAGAAGCTGCATGGACATCACCTATCACTGTTCCAGGTGAAAGACTTGGTCTCTGTGGGATGTGACAGGGCGTTTTTCATTCACTCCCCATTTGTTGCTATAAAATAAAAATTGTAAGTAATACTTCCCAGAACATCACTGGGAAAACCAGTATATTTTATCTTTACTAATCTGTTGCTATGGTTTTGATTTACCCAGAAGGACCCAGAAATGCTAAAACCTGGGAAACTCAGTTGTTCTGAGTTCCAGCTAAACCACTTTTGCTTACCACAAGTATCAAACCCCCAAAGCTGATTTAGCTGTGGGTTGAGAGCAAAAAGTCACTTGCTGCCTGTAACCTAAGATGGCATGTGTGCCAGACAGCAGAATCATACAAATTCCACCTAGGTAACATGTGCAAATTGACTTTATTTTCAGTATAAATTTGCTTAGTGCAAGAAAATGTAAAATCTGTCTGCTGCAGCATTGCCATAATATAAAACTAATAATATTTCTTTGCTTACTTTAGTGGACATGCACACTCACCAGCGCCTGCAAGACTGCACCCAGTTTCCTTCGAGGACTGTGCGCAGCCACAGGGATGGGAAGTTTTTTCCTGAACACGGGAGGTCTGAGGTCAAAATGAGAAAAAAAATCTTTATGTCAATATCCAAGGATCCTGCTGCTATAACACTTTAAAGACTGAGCTACTGTTTCCTGAGGCTTTCCTGTCTGTGTCCCCAAGGGTGTTGTATGATCAGCATACTGACAGATTTCACAATCAAACGGTGAGAACGTGTGATCAAAAATTTCACCAGTCTTCAGACTAACCTACTTGACAGGTCACAGTTTAACTTGCAGTTTCCTTCATGTAGAAGCTTTAAGATTTTATTTGGGCAGATTTTCTTTGGCTGCTCTAGATGGATTTCTCAATCCGCTCTGTGTCTTCTGCTGGAAAATGCTGGATTGAGACTGAGTGATGGAAAATGCTGGATGAGGTCTCATTGCTTCACAAACAAGAAACGGCAAAGTCTGCTTTCCTTTCCTGCCATCACTTCTGCACTGCATCCTTCCTTGAGACAAGCCTGGGTGGGGGGGAATAAGAGCTCCAGCCCTAAGGGTAGTACATTTGCCCGACCCCTCTCTGAAATAGGATGTGCTAGCTCCTCGTTGGAGTTGGAAGATGATTCAATAATTCTGCCCCAAGTGAGAGTGGAGAAACTGTCTTTGGGGAGTTTAAAGAGCCTTTTCTGAAACTCTAGTGAAGTCCAGATGTCTCAGAGCTTTCGTGATCTTGTGAGCAGCTTTAGAAGGAAAATCAGTGAGGGACAGGGCTATGAATCATCCGTCTATCCTGTGTCCATGAAGAAGAAATAAAAACCCCAATCCAAAAAGAATCCATTTAATTCTGGAATTTTCTGACCTATTTTGGTGCAAGCTGGTCTAAAAAAAAAAAAATAAAAAAAAATTAAGCTACTCTCCTGATGAGTTTCTCATATTGTTTACTTTTGTAACGTTCTCTGTGGACTAGCAGCCAGAAATGACGTCCACCCCTCGTCCAGCATCAGAGAATAAGAACTTCAGAGGAAGGAATGCAACTTCATAAATAGCAAACCACAGACACTAATGGGGAGCAGAGGCAAACCTGCAGGTTAAAAATTCGTTGCGAGAGAAGCCCATACATCCACACTGCCTGGAGATTCCAAGATGATTTCAGCTCTAGCGTTTGTTTTTCTCCTCTGCCTCTCTTGTCCTTTTTCATCATGCCAGCAGAGAAGAGCAGGTAAGTAATTTTAAATATCTCTCTATTTTCTGGACTCTTGTGCTTTCTAGACTCCAATGAAAGTTCTGTTTTGCAGAAGGGAACAAGGAAGAAGGTAACACTGCAACTGCATCCACTGAAGCCTAAAAGCAATGGTTAGGGATTTGGTAGTTTCATATGAAACTGTGTAAAATGCTCAGTCTTAGATTTTTGCCCAGTTCCACTCCTGGGTAGAGAAGGTTTATTCTAAGGCAACAGGAAATTTTGGTGTGGGTTGTAATGACCTATAAGACACCCTTTACATTAATCCACATTTTGCATGTGATTTAAGTTAAAAAACCCAGATCCTACAGCAGGATCCTTGGATGTTCTCTCTGCTTGTGCACATAGAAACGTGGCCATGCTCAGTTCATTACAAAAGTTTCACTCCTCTGACGAGCCCATTAGGGGAATTCTCAACTCCAAGAGGATCTGTGGGATAAGGCAGGCTCAGACTATGTCCCAGAGTCAGGTGTGTGCTTGTGGAGACAGAATGAGTCCATGGAGAAGGATGCATAGTCGTGGAAATGTCTGCGAGTGCACAGATCTCCTCTGGAAATCACTCCTGAGTGGTTGAACCATTATTGTGAATTTGCATATAAAAGAAAAAAAAAACCCTCAAACTTCTATTTTAAATCACATCTTGCTACTAGGGATGGAAAATTATTCCCAGGAATAACGGAATCTGCCTGAAGCCTTCATGCAGAGCTTATTCAAAACCTCTGTTTGAAGTTAGAAATTATATGCAAACTCCTTGTTTCAATAAAACCAGAAACGTCACTTTAATTCAGTCTGTCTTAGAACGACACATCTGTGAATGGACTTCCCAACCCAAAATGTTACAAATATTCATGAAGTCCTCTTGGTTCTGTGCAGGGAAGTCCCATGAGGTTTTTAGGCTCGTTTGTAGAAGATGCTGCTGTTTCTCCAGGTTTGCTTACACCGGAGGCAAGGTGTGACTCTGTTAGAGGATTGATTAATCCAGGAAAAACTAGAGAAATGAGGCTGAGAGGGGAATATCAGAGTTGAACTCTGTGTCCAATTGTTTTTTAAATGGTTCAAATTTTCTTAGAACTTACATAATTCTAGAAACAATGAGCTGCTTCCATTCATTCTCCTCGGGTGAAGCTGGAGTACGGACTAGATTCTTAGCACGTCTCAGAGGACCAGGCAAGCCTAGAATCTAGCAGATGGGAGGGAAGAGACACGTTAATCTGCCCTAGATGACCTCGTAGGATGATTTATATCCACCATTCAGCACAGCTTAAACAGGATTTTGCCCTGTGGCGTGGATGAGCAGATGCAGCCTTTGTGCCCCAAAGCCACCAGTTTGAAATTGCCGCTCCCCGCGAAGAACCCGACTCCAAGTCTGTACCTGGAGACCAGGCAAAGCAAGGGCTGACGTGCTGCTTTTCCACGTTCAGTGCTTGGCAGCACGTTTGGGAGAGACTCAGCAAAGAGCCTTTCCTTTAGTGCTGCCCTTCATAACAGCTTCCACAGCACTGAATTATTAATTTGCTTCTTTTGGCAGCGAAGCCTTCCTATGTGTGAACTGCGGAGAGCGTGCCAGATGAACAGCTACCACAACTGCCAGGCTGCCAGGCCAATTTGTTTGCTGAGGGGTAACTGTTACCTACCTGACAGGCATGGCTGATTATCTGTCTGCCCTGCCCAGAGCAAACTCTACCCTATGTGCAAGTCTCTTAATTCCAGCAAGTTTCTAGTTAGCAACTGGGAGGGACTGGTGTGGAGTAGTCTGCAATATGAAGCTGAAGTTAATAACATCAGTTGGTTTATACTGCTAATGGCTCTTCTGTGTTTTTCCCAACCAGATTTTTTAGGAGGTGAAGTTGGGCCAGAAATGCTGGAAGAGGTGAGAGAAACCAACCGTGTGTTAATGGAAGTTCGAGACTTATTGAAACAGCAGGTAGGTGGGGAAGGGACCCAATTCCTTATCTCTGGAATTGAGGGGGGGCTGCTTCTTGCCTCAAGTGAGACGAGCAGCAGAATCAAGAGGGGGTCTGACAGTCAGATCTGTAATTCTGTGATAAAATGGATTCATTTGACTTCCAAGTCCTGCTGCTTAGAACCCTTGTCCTCTGAAAAACAGCGGACAGGGAGAATGAGCCTTTAAAAAAAGACATGCACACAGTGGGCATACATTTAACTGGAGAAACAAGTCACTTTTTCCTTGGTTTTGTGGGCTCATGAAATCAGTAGAGTCCAAACCTGGAGGGTGGAAGGGACCTTTCAGCTGTCTGCTAGGGTCCTGGAAAGGGAAGTCACACGGAGTCTAAACAAGCTCTGCATTCACTCTTTCCTCTTGTTGCTTTAATCCTAAGCCTTTCTGGCTCCAGCAGTTTCTTAGGGAATTTGGAACTTCTTGGGTGCTTAGATCTTTTCCCATTTTAACGAGGAGATGGTGGTTTGTCTGGTCAGCTCTCTTTTTAAGCATAGAAAAAGGTTCCATTCTCCCTTTAGCCACTCGGGGAGCTGAGGGCAGCAGCCTCTGCCTGCCAGATCCCTGGAATGGCAGACAGGTCTCTGTGCCAGTGCAAACTGGGCGGCCTCGAATCTGCAAAAACATCTGTTGCGTTGAGTTACTCTCACATTTCAGGCTGCTGCATAAATACCCAGTGTTTACTAGGAATCAGGTCAGACATGGTTCCTGGCAGGCTCCAGCAATGATTTCCAGTGTTCCCTTCCAGCTTAGCACTGCATCTCCATACAGGTTTTCTATTTGTTCTTTCTCTCACTTCTTTTGCCACCTACTTTTTCTTTTTTTTTTTTATCCATGGCCTTTTTCAAGAAAACTCTTCCTCAGAGGACAAACTTGCATACACAACCAGAGAGCCAAGGCAGCAGTTCATAATTTCTTCATCTGTGCAAAGATTTTTCTAAAACTTACTTTTCCTTGATTCAGCATTTTGGGATGCTGGCAATAAGGGTGGCAAAAGGCATAACAACAAAAGGCCAACTCTACTCTCCTGAGCCAAAGACTGAAGGATTCCTGGCACAAAGGAACTGATATTCATTAGCAGTGCTCCCCTCTTCTAATGGGAGGTGTTCTGGGGATTTGGGTTAGACCTATCTCGTGTTAACTATTCAAAATACGTGACCCCAGGCAGCATTGGAGGGAAGAGAGAATCTTTACTGAAGCAAGCTTGGAGGAATAGGAGCCTAGAGGAAGTCTGGAGGGAGTAGCTTTCATGAATAGATTCTAAATATCCTCATGGCAAGGGCATTAGGGCCAAAGAATGGCATAAGCCACGTCAGAGATTATTCTTACATCTGCAAAAATGGCTCACAGGGGAACCTCCTCCTGGCTTTACTCAGGCAGATAAAGCAGAGCTCTCTAGGACTGCTAGCTCAGCATCTTCTAGAGCAGAAGACCTAAATGAAGTAGATTTCTCTTTCTCTATGACACTTGTCTCTGTGTATTCAAGTCAAGTGTTTCCTGCATCTGTGATAGAATGGTATTATCAAGTTAGCCTGCAGAAGCACTACAGTGGGGAATACAAACCACCTCAGCTTCCAGAAATTCTGCAACATAGACTTAGGGGTAAGAGCTGATTTGTCTGTAAGGAGCTGTGCAGTCTCAGAGACACCCTGTTTTCTGGCAGTGGGGCTCTTAGTTTGCGTGGGAACAAAACTCAGCCTTTGGCTAAGTGGTGGTTCTTGTTCTCTTCCAGATTAAGGAGATAACATTCCTGAAGAATACAGTCATGGAGTGTGATGCCTGTGGTGAGTTACTGAGCTGAGGCCTGTGTTCAGCTGTGTCCTCCAAACCTTTGTGTCCAAACAGGTAGTAAAATGCCACCTGTGACCATCTCCCCAAAGGAAACTCCTTGTTTCAGTTATCCTGAGTATCACTCAGTATCAGGGATGCTTTTTTGCCCCCACAGCATTCTGCAGGCATACATCAGTTCATATGGTTCAATGGCAGCTGAAGCCATCACCCCTTTCCTGAGCACAGGGTGCAGAAGTAGCCTTAGGAAGCTCAACTTTCCTTCCAGCCAAACCCCAGCCTTCGCTTACTTCCCCCATTTCTGAAACAAGCTTTGCTGGTGGTTTTGTGACCTACCACGCTGTACTTCTCAGCTGCATTCTGCTGCAGAAAGCTGCCCAACCACGTCTCCTCCTCACCCAGCCCATGGCTGCTGTTAGAACTGCCTGGGAAGCACACTGGGGATCCTGTGGGATATAGTTGGCTACTCCTGAGCTGCAAGCAGAAGAGAACATCACCCCCAAGAGGCATTGCTCTGCTATTCCTTCCATCCTAGTGCTGCCACCATCCAAGCAGAGGGGTTGTTTACAGAGGATTCAGGAAACAGCATCATAAATTTTCCCATATAAATCTTGCCCTCTGCTCCCCAGTAAATGTGGGTTGTTTTTTTTTTCTAGACTGGAACTTCCTTCCAGTGTGTCTGGCTTTCAGAAAGCATGGAGCTTGGAGATGCTCTGTTATTTGCCAGTACACTCAAAGGGTGGAGCAATAACCATTGCTACATTTGGAGGGATATTGTACTTCTGCTGGAAAAGAGATTAGCCAAAGCTTTTGGGACCTGAGTACAGAAATACATTCATCCACAGCAATTGCTTTAATAATTTGCTCATAAAACTGTCCTGAACTTTCTCTCTGTTACTTTATTTCTGCCTTCCCCACTTGATATTCTGCTTTATATGTGTTCTTCTCCCATACTCCTTGCCACAGACTGTGAGCCTCTTTCAGTCCAGCACTGACTCACAGCAGTCGTGTGCTTCTCTCCTTATTTCTCAGAAAGAGAAGCATGAAGAGAGGAGGCCTTGGTTTTAGTGAAGCTTTTGCTGCTGCTGGTGGTAGAGTGTTGGGTTTTGTTTTGGTTTCTTTCAGGTTTTTTATATTGGGCTTTTAAGCTGGAGAAAAAGGGAGCAAAAAGTGTCCTTGCCACTCAGAGCAGTGGGTGTGGGGGACCTGACAGTCCAGGGTTCTAGGGGAGTTTACTCACAGTCTTGACTTGGCCTTCAGTGAATTTCTGCATCCCAGACAGATTAATTATGCAAATTCTCTTGTGCTGTGGGTCGGGTCATGACGATAAGGACCAAAAACTGGTATTTGGCCTAAAGCTTTAGGGCAAGCTGGTGTGCAGTGGTGTGGGGAGGGGTTTGATGTGTTCTGCTGGCAGTCTGTGGCAGTGGCAGCTCGTAACACTCCTCTTGTCCCCCAGGCATGCACACGGAGGCGACAGGCCCTGTCATCACCGTGACACAGTTTAACAGATGCCTCCCAAACTCCTGCTTCCCCGGCGTGGCCTGCACCGAGACCGGCGCCGGCTTCCGCTGCGGGCCCTGTCCCCCGGGCTACTCGGGCAACGGGTCCCACTGCACGGATATCAACGAGGTAAAAACCAAACAGGACGGGCTGGAGGCTGTAAAACTGGCTCGCTTTTCCTGGGAGCGTTGCAGGTTTTTTCTTGTGGTTGTAAAGAAAAGTCTTGCAATTCCCCTAGGAGCTGAAATTCAACAGAAACATCATTTCACTGGAAGGAAATGTGTCTCTCACCCTCCCTTAAGCTCTCTTCCATGTTGGTTTTATATCCAGTCTAAAAGATACACAGGCTCAAACAAAATAAATCTTTGGGTTTGTACCACACAGGAAGATGACTTTGGGAGACCAGAGCAGTCCCTTTTGGTCTTACAATCTTTTGAGCTAATGGCTGATGAGTTGTTAGAGATAAGATTTATGATGTGTGGAATAGAATCAAATGCTTCCCAAATAGTCCTTGATCCAATAAATCTTACCACACTGCTCGTATCACTTTACTCCTGCCTTTAAATCAAACCTTGCTAGGCAGATACTGTTTAATTTATTTTATTTTTTTTTTAGAAAGTGTGGCATTCCAAGTTTACTCTCTGTGTGTGCTGAGGCTTTACTCAAGCATTAATTCTGTGTGTCTGTGAGACTCCCTAGTTCTGTGGTTCCCAAACCATAGTCCTCTGCTCCTGGATTAGTCCACCAAGCAACTCTTCAGTGTCTTGCAAAGCCACATCACTACTCCAGCCTTTCAGTTTAAAAACCTGCTGAAGTTAAAAGGGTCAATGAGAGATTTGGAGATTGATGATAATCTCTTAGACACCAAAACGTGGGACCCCCTGTGTTAATGTAAGGTATCTGCCAGTGCAGAGCGTAGGTATTCAGTGAGAACAAAGTGTTGGAGGAAATAAAGCGAGCATTAATAGCAACTGTGGAGAGACAACTGCTTCCCAGAGCAGTAAACAAACAACTGTTCTTTGTCTTTCAAAACCAGTGTGAGAAACTCCAGTTCTCTGGATTCAGAGACCGCCAGGAAGGAAAGTATGCACTGAAGCCAGTTCTTTGCCTGGGCAATTGGTGTCACCTAAGAATTAGTCCTGAAAGTTGATTTATTTTACTTGTCTGCACATACTGGGGCTTGGGAGAACAACTGAGACGAGGAAGCCACATTTTCCACTTGCAAGGGAAGCCAGGAACTTCTTCTATGCATTTTTTGGTTTATTCTTTAAAAATACAAGTACAATAGTTGGCTGTCAGCCAGGCAGGCTCGCTTCGAGAGCTGCCTTTTGCAGCTGGCCGGCAGCGAGCCTGCCTCACAGTTCTGCACAACCTCTCTCTTGTTTGCAGTGCAATGCAAACCCCTGCTTCCCGAAGGTGCAGTGCATCAACACCGCCCCTGGCTTCCGCTGCGATCCCTGTCCCCCCGGCTTCACTGGCCAAATGGTGGAAGGGGTTGGACTAGCTTATGCCAGGGCCAACAAACAGGTAAGGCTCAGAAATTTTTCTGTCTCCTTCAGAAGCCATTCACTCTTTTCCCCTCTGTAACTGGGATTCAAAGGTCTTGGAAGGCTCAAAGATGTAAAGGTGGTTGTACTGGTGGGAAGACTGATGCAGTGAGAGGAGGGACTGGCCAAGGCTTTCCCAGCACAGCAGCAAAGCAACCTCCACTCCTAGACCTCACCTCTGCTGAATTTCTGCTGGACAGAATGTTATGTGTCTACCCCTTTTGTGGCTGTAAAGCCAACCCAAGGAATCCTTCCTACCAGGAAGAATTGATGCGGCTGCTGCATCCCCCCAGCTTCCCTGACAGCTAGAGACAGATTGAAGTTAAAGAAAACCCCAAACCCACCTAGTCTTAGCATGGTTTATATTGCCTAAAGCAGGGATGGCTCATGGCTCGTGTTATTTAGAGAGCTGCCAGCTGGTCATAGGACACAGTCTTTGACCTTCTTGCTCCATTGACTCTCTTCTATCCTTTTACAGTAAGGACAGCTCAGCTCAGAGCTAAGCTATTTTGCCAGGCTAAAATCTCTGGTGACTCTGTAGAGGGTGACCAGCTTGCCTGGGGTCAGGAGCGTTGCTGGGATCTGGCTCAAGCTTGTCTGAAGGAAAACTTTGAGCCGTGGGTCCTAGTAAGGTGTGTCAGGGGCTTTGCTCCTGCATCTAGTCATGCCCTAATTCTGTAATCTGATGGGATATCTGCTTAAGAGTGAAGTTAATGTCTATTTTGTTCTTCCTGGGCAGGTTTGTACTGACATCAATGAATGTGACACAGGTGCTGCCAGAAATTGCGTCCCAAACTCCATCTGCATCAACACACGGGTGAGCATTACTGGAAAGCCTCGTTTGAATCTCTCTTCCCCAGGCTCTGGGGCCTCTGTTACCCATGGCAATCCAGCTGCTGGGGAAGCTTACAGCAAAGGTTTGCCAGGGCTCGTGTTATAGTTCATCCCCTCTTGCTTTTTCTTGCAGGGATCCTACAAGTGCGGGGCTTGTAAACCTGGCTTTGTTGGGGATCAAGTCAGCGGCTGCAGGAGCCAGACAGCGAGACGCTGTCCCAACGGTGAGATCAGTCCCTGCCACGAGAAAGCACAGTGCATCGTGGAGCGTGACGGGTCCCTCTCCTGCGTGGTAAGGTCCAACCCTCCCTGCAGCGGGGGGCTGCTCGCTGCCCTTGCACCGTGCTTCTCTCCTGGGTCTGCCACTGCCCTCTCCTGGAGAGCATGCCTGCATGCCTTCCCAACACAGACCTGCTCTCCTGTAGCACCTGAGCTATGGCAATAGCTCCTTTCAGTGCTCTCAGAAGTGGACTGGCTGCTCCTGGCACCTCACCTCCACTGCTCTTTGGTTGAGGTTTCTTTATTTTGCCTGAAGCACTGCAAATTTGTCAGTCACGGAACATTACACGCAGCTGAGCAGGGAGAAGCCCCGTTCAGCAACCTGCTGCAGCCAGGTTTTGCTGCTGCATCTGCCTTTCTAACCTCGGGAACAAGCAGAGAGCTTCTATCTGAGCTATTTAAAATGCTACTTACAGCACAACTGTTTCTTCCAGACAGTATTTTTCCTGTAGAGCGTTGTTTACCTGGATTTGCAATGTTTTGTGCTGGTTCTCACGTACAACCTTCAATGTTGGAGGCATACAGCCATCAGGGGACTCACCAGCAGCCTCATTTTGTTTATCTGCTGTCTTCCAGTGCCTCGTGGGGTGGGCAGGAAACGGCTACGTCTGCGGGAAGGACACGGACATCGATGGGATCCCTGATGAGAAGCAACGCTGCTCAGACAAAAAGTGCCGCAAGGTAAGGTGCAGTTGTCTCATGGTGAGCTGGAAACAGGAGGTCAGAGGAAGGCTGAACCACAAGTGGGCAGTTCTGACCTCAGGGCAGGCCTTGGGTGCTGGTGAGACCCTGCCCAAGCTTCAGAGCTCAGGGTAAAGGACACGCAGAGCTTGCTGACAGGCCTCGTGTTGCTCTCCTTGCAGGATAACTGCGTGACTGTCCCCAACTCCGGCCAGGAGGACGCAGACAGGGATGGAATTGGAGATGCTTGTGATGATGATGCTGATGGAGATGGGATATTAAATGCTGAGGTTTGAATTCTTATTCTGACATACCTTAATGTACTCAGAGCAACTGCCTGCACCTTTAGTGTGAATTTAGAGAACCTGCAGGCCACAGCATGCAATGTTTTCCTTTTAATCTGGGTGGTTGGAAGACTAAAAACAAGCAGACAAGAGAGAACATCATGGCACTGAAGGGACTTCACAAGTGATGATCCCTGAGTCAGGGCGTCTTTCTTAGACTTTGGTCAAGCACAGGTTGGAGGTGTTTTCCTGGTATTCCCTGAGCAGGCTGAATAGAGGAAAGCAAGAGCAGCTGGTCACATCTCTCAGAGCTTTTGTCTCCCTGTGCATGCTCAGTGCCAACCATTTCCCCTGAGCCAGTCCCTCTCTGCCGCAGGACAACTGCGTGTACACCCGCAACGCAGACCAGCGCAACGCAGACAAGGACAACTTCGGCGACGCCTGTGACAACTGCCGCCAAGTGAAGAACAACGACCAGCGGGACATCGACGGCGACGGGAAGGGGGACGAGTGCGACGACGACATGGATGGGGATGGTAAGAGCAGCTGGGGAGCGTGCTCAGAGAGGGGCACACCCACTGATCTCAGAACCAGAAAGCTACTCGGCACGGAGCCACCGATCCTCACGGCAGGTGCCAGCCTTCAGAGCCTCGAGCTTTACAGGAGCAGAAGTAATTTCTGACAGGGTGAAGCACAGCTCAGCTCCTGAGATGCCAAGATGAGCAGTCAAGCCTTCATCCTTCACAGCTCAGCTCTTGCAGGGTTTGAAGATCTGTCTTCAGGATGGTGCTGACAATTTTTAGCAGCACTCACCTTGTGCACGGTCACGTCAAACCTGTGTCAGACTCAAGAAAGAAAGATGTACCATGCAAACTGAGCTCAGTCCAGACAAGGACACTGCTTTGTGCTGCAATTTAAACTTATGAAGAAGTAGGGGAATATCCAAGTTGTTAGCAGCTACTGGCTCGAGGCAGTATGTGTCAGGGCTGTCTTCTGGGGGGAAAAAAAAATCACTGGCTGGCTTTAGAAACAGTCTGTGTCCTAATGATGCTGGATTTGCACAAAGCCTGCTTTCAAAGGCCAGAAATCACAACTGCTGCTGGCCTGAGACTTGCATATATATTTACAGAGTGTTTCCAGTGCATCTAGTGCTGTTTGGGTCTGGCTACACCCTGCCAAGTAGCTCCCTGTTGGCATGGTTTGCTGGTGCAGCAGGTAAATGCAGAGAAGAGGGAAGGGGAGTTGTACAGGTTGCCAATTAGATTGTTCCTGTCCTGCCTCAGGCATTGAAAAGGCACTGACTAAAATCTCCCATGTCAAATAGCCAAGATTCACCTTGCCTTGTTTTATAATTATACAGATGTCTACTTTAGAGGAAAAAAAGACCCTGTCATGGTTTAGGGAACTGCAGACATTTTCATCTTTATCCTCATGGCCACTCCTGCACAGATACGATGCCAGTTTGGAGCCATGGTCTTCAGCTCTTTCCCTTTCTCTAAGGAATGCAGTTAAGAACATTTCCTCTCAGGGTCATGTGCCACAGTGCGTGCAGACACCCACTGTGATGCAGTCTGGAGTATGTTTTAGGATCAATTGCTGCTGATCTCTTCCAAGCTCCATAGCTGCTAGGATGTAACTTCAATTAAAAGTGTGTAAAATGCACACCAAAACTGAAATTGTTGCTTTAGGATGTGAATTCAGCTGCCCTAGACATTTTACTATCTCACAGCCAAAAGAGATGGTGCTGAAGAGAGCTTACCAGCCCTGTTGCCTTGATGGCTCCACCTCACGTGTTTTACAGGCATCAGAAACCCAACAGACAACTGCAAAAGAGTTCCTAACCCTGACCAAAAGGATGGCGATGGCGATGGCGTGGGAGATGTGTGCGACAGCTGCCCAACAATCAGTAACCCAGACCAGGTAAGTGAAACACTCCTGATCTGGCAGTCTTAGGGGTTCATTTCTCTCACTCAAGACTCAAGTGCTCGTATCATCTGCCTAGGATTACCACTTGCAAATTTTAGTACAAAAGTACAGCCCCTCGAGATCAAATGTCGTGGGGTACAGGAGAGTATGTCAGAGGGGACTTCTCCCTTCCTACCCTCATCTGTGTTTAGAAATCCTTGGAAACCTTGCAGGAGGAACTGTTGTCAGCTCTGTTTTCCATCAGAACGACCACGGCACTGAGGCTAACAACCACCTCTCTTTGTATTGCCTCATCCTCCTCTCGATCTATGGGAAGTTTAAATGATTATTGCTTTATTTTACTAGAAAGACACAGATCACGACCTCGTGGGGGACGTCTGTGACACCAACCAGGACAGGTGAGAACTTGCTGCAAACATTATACTGAGGTTGCATGAAATCTTGGGGATGGAGGGGGAAAAGGCAACTCCCTGATGACCTGGGCTTGGCTCTGTAACTGATTGCTTAAGACTTCATCAGGCTGAAACCACCAACTGCTGCTCCTGTCGAGGATCCCAGCTCCCAGAAACGTGCTGCACGCCTGTTTTCAAAGCTCGTGTCAGTGCGTGATCTTCACCTGTGATTTTCTCCCCCAGCGATGGGGACGGCCACCAGGACACCCGGGATAACTGCCCCACAGTGCCCAACAGCTCCCAGGTGGACACGGACAACGACGGCGTGGGAGATGAATGCGATGATGATGACGATGACGATGGGATTCCAGATGAGAAACCTCCAGGCCCTGACAACTGTCGGCTTGTCCCCAACCCTGGACAGGAAGATGCAGACGGTAAGGGAAATGGGTGCACGTCAGCAACGGGGTCTTCCGTTCCTGGTGGCCAATGTGTGTCAGTCTCACCTCTAGGCAGGAAGCCAGATCTCCTCAGTACTGACCTGAGACAGTCCTGCATCATCTTCAGGTCTCGATTAACCCCGATGTCAGGGTCATAGGTGGGAGAAGTTCTCTTCCAGAAGCTCTCTTCCAGTAGTGTCTACAATTTGAGGAGTTTTCTGTTCACAGCATCTCTGCAAGCAAAAGAAGCCTCAGGGTTTCTTTGCAACTGCCTTAAAGGGTGTACCAGTGCTCTGAACACCTCTTAACCTTGCTACCTTGAACTGTGCTAGCCAAAAGCCAGCTGAGGAAACCTCAGGCACAAAGGGGCAGGAGAAATTAATGAAGGCTCATTCCTCCTTTTCTTGTGCCGTGCTCTCAGGTGATGGCGTGGGGAACCTCTGTGAAGATGACTTTGACAGAGACATGGTGATTGACAGAATCGACGTGTGCCCGGAGAACGCTGAAGTGACGCTAACGGACTTCAGGGCCTTCCAGACAGTTGTGTTGGACCCCGAGGGCGATGCACAGATTGACCCCAACTGGATTGTCCTCAACCAGGTAGGAGAGTGCTCCAGGAGGGGCTGGTGAGTCCAGTGGGAACGAGCCTGCACCAAACTGGATGCAGTTTTCACTAGAGGACTTTGGAGGCTTAACAGGACTGTTCAACCATGTCTTAATCCTCACCCTTGGTGTACCCCTCCCCTGATCACTTAACAACAGGGAGGTTTGGAGCTATACTAACGAGTCGACATTCGTCTTCCTCAGGGCATGGAAATTGTGCAGACCATGAACAGCGACCCTGGCCTGGCTGTAGGTGAGACACTTGTTTTTGTCCTATTGGAAAATCATCACTCATTAACTGCATGCTTCTCAGTGCAGCTTTTACAAGTATTTCAGACACTACTTCATGGTTCCATCCACCTCCTGGGAAAGTATTTTCTGGAGTAGGCAGAGTCTTCAGATTTGGCTGAGCAAAACCCACCTCCTTCATCTGAACCTGGAAAGAAACGGATTTACATTCTGTCTTAAAATAGAGAGTATTTCCTTTCTGACCATTTTCAGGTTACACGGCGTTCAACGGCGTGGACTTTGAGGGCACGTTCCACGTCAACACCGCCACGGATGACGATTACGCTGGCTTCATCTTTGGCTACCAGGACAGCTCCAGCTTTTACGTGGTCATGTGGAAGCAGATGGAGCAGACATACTGGCAGGCAAACCCCTTCCGAGCAGTAGCAGAACCTGGAATTCAACTGAAGGTAAAGCCACCGCTGAGAAAGATCCGGGCAGTGGATTTTTGCCTTGTTTTTAGCTCTCAATCCTTTATCCACACATCCCACCAGTCTCTTTTTTGTGTTAGGCAGTGAAGTCTAAAACAGGCCCTGGCGAGTACCTCCGCAATTCCCTCTGGCACACCGGGGACACCACGGATCAGGTCAAACTGCTGTGGAAAGACCCTCGCAATTCCGGCTGGAAGGACAAGACGTCCTACCGCTGGTTCCTGCAGCACCGCCCCCAGGTCGGATACATCAGGTGAGGGCCTTCCCTTCCCTCCGTGTGGGTCAGGGGAGGTTTAACACCCAAAACGAGCCCCTCTAGGGCAGTCCTGTGGGAGAGGAGGGAGAGCATTTGATGGAGGAACAATTTCATATTCTCCTTAGAGCTCGCTTCTATGAAGGCCCTGAAGTGGTAGCAGACACTGGAGTTGTCCTCGACACAACCATGCGAGGAGGACGCCTCGGAGTCTTCTGCTTCTCCCAAGAGAACATTATTTGGTCAAATCTGCGTTACCGCTGCAACGGTGAGTCAGTTTTGAAAGTCAAACACGGACATTTTTGCTTTCAAGATGTTAATTTGTTCTTGGCTACCCTACACCTACAACCACCACGGGGTGTCATGCCATAGCTTGGGCTATTTATTGCCCTCTACAGCTCCCTGAAAGGAGGGGGTAGCGAGGGGGGTCGGTCTCTTCTCCCAGGTGACAGCAACAGGACGAGGGGTGATGGCCTCAAGCTGTGCCAGGGCAGGGTTAGATTGGATATTGGGAACAATTCCTTCCCCCAAAGGGTTCCCCAGCACTGGCCCAGGCTGCCCAGGGCAGGGGGGGAGTCCCCATTCCTGGAGGGATTTCAGAGCCGTGGAGATGTGGTGCTGAGGGACATGGGGCAGTGGGGACTGGGCAGTGCTGGGTTAATGGTTGGACTGGGTGAGCTCAGAGGGTCCCTTTCTAACCAAAATGATTCCATGATTCTATTTTCCATTTCTGGTTCTACTTCTAATCTCTCTTTGCCTTCATCTCCTCAGACACCATCCCAGAAGACTACGAGACATTTAGAGTTCAGCAAGACTAACCTCTGATTTAAACATCTGTCCAGCAAAACTTGCTTTAAAAAAAAAAAACAAACCCATCCCCATGCTCAGCTGCCCCACTTTTGCTCTGGCACTCAGAACTGTAAGTACCCTCCCACTGCTCCGGGGCGTCGGCGCGGCGTCCCGCATCCTTCCCACCACAGCAGCTTGCTGTACAACGCTATGAAACCCTACTGGAACGGCAGAGGTGTAGAGAGCAAGTGTGGATAGAAGCCTGTGCTGCTGTGAATGCCATTTCTCTACTCTGTGTAAAATAAGGTGTGGTGAGAAGCTACCTGCAGTAGCTGGGATTGCGTGAGTTTAGCGTGGATGAGTCCCAGGAATCGTTTCCCTACTCGAAGGCTCTCAAGTGTAAATGTTGTTCTCCTTTTCAAGACCTACGGCAAAGCAAAAATAGTCAGGAAAGGACAGAGAGAGAGAGCGGTCTCTGTGTAAGTTGCTCACAAAACATTAAAGAAACCAACACAAAAAAGCACTTTAAGGAGAGTGTCTTTGTTCTGGAATGTTGGATAATAAATAAATAATAGATTTCTCCTTGGTGGTTCTCTCCTGGCTGCCTCAGTAGAGGAACAACTCTTCCCTCGCTGGTTCTGCTCACCTCCATGACCACATCAACCCGGGACTCACTGCTGAAAGCTGCCCAGGGTTGTTGGAGCACACACGTGTGACAACCTCTGAACATTCCCAGCTCGTTTTCCCTTTCAAAACCCCCAGCTCAAACCCAGACAGGCTCTCCCTGCCCCAAAACATGACCCAGGCTCTGCCTTGAAGCTGAGACGGTCACCAACAGCACCAGAGCTCAGGAAATACCTCTGGGGAGAGTTCCAATCTGAGACTCATCACAATAATTCACATTTTTTAGATCCCTCTGCAGTTTCCTCTTATTAGAGCTCAGGTTTTGCAGCTGTAAGAAGCCACCGTACCAAATTAATGTGATTTTTACCCTTTCTTTATACACACGAGCACTGAAAACATCAAAATTTCAGCACTGAAACCCCTCAGCCACAAACCAAACAGAACTAAGAAAAAGCTAAGCAGCCAGAGACAAAACCATTTGAACTTTTATTACATTTCCTTTACAAATAATGCAAAGATACAAAGACAAAAGCCTTCACACAAAAAAAAAAAAAAAAAAAAAGATTGAAAAGAATGTACATTGAGTCGAGCTGCTTTTTTTTTTTGTTTTTTCACATCATTTCTCAGGTTGCAAACACTTAAAGCCAACTTCAGCTTTCCACTTTTTACCTATAGAAAAAAAACAAACCAAAACCAAACCCCACAATAAATAAAACTTTGATGTTGCAGGGACAACTTTTCCGGAGTTGGAGCTGGATAGAGGATTGCATATATCAGTGAAAGAATCCACAAATTATTTGAATAGAAAAAAGTTGAGCTTGTACAGCTTGTACAGTGTATTATACTGTCTCTGGAAATGCATAAATGTGACGTGGGTTTGGTTTTTTTTCCACCCCCCCAGCTCAATGAACTGCACAAAGTTGGTTTTAGCTGCCAGTCTGTGAGAGAAGCTGCCAAAAGCAGCTGGAATTAATGGTATGAAACCCAAACCTCCCCTCCACGAGTGCAAACACATTGAACTTCCACGAGGAATCCTCCCGCAGCCGGGGGCTCCCAACAGCCAAAAGCTCTAATTCCTCCCCCAAAAATCAAACCTCACTAGCTACTGTCTTATTAATTACGAGCTGACTGAGCTACATTATTTTAACGAGTACATGGTGTAATGCTGCCCAAAGATGGGGGTGCACAGGTTATAGTGACACACACACACACACAGTTATCTCACACCGGGAATATTCAGGATCCAGGCAGGAGGTTTGGTCTGAGCGAGCCCTAAACCACCCCCCCACAAACCACTTTGACCCATTAAATAATCACAGAATTTTTACACCCATCATCTACTCCTCCAGAACAGAAGCTTTACCTCTTCACCTTCTCTAGATTTAATGTCTGAGAGATTCCAGGAGTGAGCCAAGCTCCACCTTTTCCTTTCCAAGGGTGACACCAAACCCCAGAACCGCTTGATTTTATTTCTTGACAAACAGCCAGATTTTGGTGAATTATATATATATAAAAAATAAAAATCACCCTTAGTGTGGTATAATTCATCTCCACTTCCAGGAGCAAGTTTAAACCTGGACAATTTCTGAAGGAAATACTGACACCTTTACTACTCCCACTGCAGAAACCACTTAAATTATTTATAAATGAGACTTTTCACCCCTTTTTTCCCCCTAAACCATGGTATAAAAAACACGAGCTTCACACCCCCCGTACGGACACCCCCTTCCCAGTCCCACATCCCAACCCCCCCCCTGCTTTCATCAATAAATTAAACTTCATCACAAACAGGAGCCTCTTCCCACCCTGCACCCTTAATTAGGATAATTGAAGCACATTGAGGGAAAAACTATTGCCCATTGAAGGGAAGAACTGAAGGGAGGATGAATCTGCACAGGTCTCAGGCTAAATCTTCAAGGATTTAGCAAAATTTAGGTAGAGAATAAGATTCCCAGGGGCAGAAAACACACTTCCCTTTAAATCTACATTTTCCCAGCTAAAAATCTCACCTGTAATTAAAAACCTACTTGGTTTACGGGGTGACTTCAACAGATTTTAAAGCTTTATGAGGCTGTAACTGTATCAAATACAGAAAATCTGAATGAATCTGAGCTTCTAGCCTGGGAAATTTCTGACGGACGCGCCGTCCCGCAGCGGCCTGGGAGCCAAAGTGGGAAACACCCGAAGCTGAGTGACCCCCCCTGCTCATGAAGTGTGGTAACCAAAGGCTCAAACACAGCTTCCACGTTAAAAACTTCCATTTCCAGAGCAGGGAGGGGGATTTGGGGAGCAATTCTGCAGTCTCTCCATCACACCCACAGCGTCTGCCGCCGTCTCAGCCCCATTCAGCCCCATTTATTTACTGGGGGGTTCTCTGATGGCAGAGGGGGAGATGGGACCAAGGTTTGATTTGAGCCACTTAACCACGTGTGTGTCACCCACAGCCTCTTCAGGGTTTGAAAACTGAGCAGAAGAATCAAACACCGCTCGCCACCCGCTTCGCTTGGACTCACCCACCACACAACACGGAGAAAAACAATATAAACCCCAAAATTGAGCCAACGTAGGTGAAAAACCCAACGATTTTCAGCACAACAGAAGCCAGGCTGAGGAACACGCCTGCTCGCTCCCCGGCCACCCTGAGCTCCCTGCATCAGCCCCAGGTGAGGCCCCTACAGCCAACGAGTCCAAAGGCAGCTCAGGTCTTACTAAACCCGTGATTAAAGCAAAGCTTGAGCTCAGGTTTAGGCCAAAGCAGAAAAACCCCTGTCATTACTGCAAACCCAGGAGAGCAGGCAGGAAAACACCGGCGCTTCGCAGAGCACGGTTGGTTTGCGGTGCAGCCACGGGCAACGGGTCCTGAACCTCCCACTGAGCACCCCCACTGCTCAAATCACTACTTTTAGTTCTGACCTCAATAAAACGAGACCAGAACCAGTGACAAAGGTCACTGTGCCCATGCTGCCAAACACCCCATGGTGACGTGTCTGTCCACAGCGGCAAAACCCGAGTTCCCCAAACCTGAAGAGCTCAGGGTGTCAAGAAAACACCGTTTCTCCCCGAGGCACCGTGGTCCATACGCAGCTCCCCCACATTCCATGACCAGTTTCCCCACTGACAGCTCTCCCACTCTGCCTGAGCGCATCAACCGCCGCCGAGGGGAAACACTGCCTGCAAAGATTAAAAGAAATTGAGTCACTGTACCTGGAAGCTGGTTCAGGCTGAAGGCAGCAAAATGAAGGAGTAAAATTGTCTCAACTGTCACCTCCATTTCCATCCTCTCATCACGCTGTGAGAAAACACCTCGGGTACTGTCATTGTTTGGAGCGGTGTCGTGCGAGTGACGGCGGTGACAGGAACACCGATGGCAAGCGAAGCATTGGGGAAAACCCAGAGCTGCTGCCGACACCAGAACCAGTTTTGCCACGGAAGCAGGACAGCGGAACGGCGTCGGGGCACGACTGTATTGGCAGAGCTCACCCACCCCTCCATGCCAGGGGACACCGGCTCTGTCCAGGTGTGCCAACAGTTGGAGGCGCTGATGGTCCCTGCCCTGCTGTGTCACCGCACTATCGGGAACGGGGACGAGTGGTTGGGTAAACTCAACTGGGCAAACTCAACTGGGCAAACTCAACTGGGCAAACTCAACGCCACTGGGCAAACTCAACTGGGCAAACTCAACTGGGCAAACTCAACGCCACTGGGCAAACTCAACTGGGCAAACTCAACACCACCAAACTCAACTGGATAAACTCAACACCGCCAGGCAAACCCAACGTGACCACCTCCCATCAGCCAAGCTGATACCAGTAATCTCCTACCGATGTCCACCAGTCCTATCGTGACAGCAAAAGGCTGCAGAGGGGTCAAGAACCATCAGCATTTTTCCCTTTGTCTCTTAAAAAAAAAAAGATGTCTCTTGCCACATGGGTTTTCTGCCCAGAATTGTGTTGCCTTGATGCCGAACCAATTAATTAAAACACAGTCAACAAAGCAGAACCTTTGTACGGACTGGAAAACACCGACGCTGGACCGCTGTGATTCTCCCAACAAGCAGAAAACGTACATCAGAAAATTCAGCATTTACTTTCTTCTCCTGTAGCTACCCAACAGCAAAATTTAAAGTAAAAAGTACCAAGATAAACCAAAACAACTGTTCTTGAGGCATTTCCCTGCCTATTATTTGGTTACAAGACGACATGTGAAGCAGCGAGAGGTGAAGGTGGGAATGAGGAGACAGCAGGGTGAGGACATGAGGAGGGAGAAGCCACTGCCACCTCCAGACCCCATCCCTGGGGAACACCTGATGTCCCCACCGACACGCAGTGACCACAGGACCCTCCACCAACTGCTCCAACCCCAAAGTGCCACTGGGAACTTGATGGACCAGGGAGGAGCAGCACCACAGTGGTCTTGGTGTCTGGGCTGCACCTTCACCTGCACAAAGGGGTGCAGGGTGCTTGTGCTGTTCTCTTTGCTCTCGTTACCTGTGACCTTCAGAAACTCACAGGATTTCAGAAACAGAAAACCTGCCAGATATAAGAGTGGGATGTTCTAGAAAGAGCTGGTTTGGGCACGGGAACCACGGGATAGTTTGGGTTTAGGTGGCACGAGAAGAGATTGCTACGGCCGATGGAAAAAATGACCCTATTGAGGATCTTTAAGAGAAACTGGGGCACTCACAGATGGATCTGGAAGGGTCAATGAGGCTCTCTGCCCACACGCCACAATTAGGGACATCAGACTGTCCTCTAAGACTCACAGCTCCTTCCAGCCGAGCGCTTTCAGTTCCTGCCGTCCCGCTCCCGACCACGCGCCTCGCCCCGAGCTGCCACGGGTCACTCTACTGAAGAAAACAGCAAACGGATTTCACCCCTTTTTAGGCCTTTATTTTGATAAAATTGGTCAAGCCCACATAAGGCAAATATACACCACAGCTAAAACCTCCCCTTTCCCCCTCCCCTCCCTCGCCCCACAAAATAATAAAATAAATAACACAAACGAAGAGAGGACGTCATGTAGTGTTTCTGTATAGAAATTCCACGCCATGGTTCCGTTTTTAAAAAGGTAAAAATGATTTTTTTTTCCCCCCCCCTGATTTTTTTTTTTTTTTTTTTTTAATAATACACAGTTATCATGTCGTCATGGTGCACCCCCGCATAGAAAACGTCTGGACATGCAACCCATGCCTACACCGCGCGGGATAAATAATACGCAACTCAAAAAATACAAAGAATGGGAACACTATAAAGTTAGGATTATGTATATATATATATATATTTTTTTTTTTTTATGGTTTTGTTGTTTTTTAAAAAGAACAGACACACGTAACAAACGCTACCTGCGCTTTCACATTGCCATCACAGTGACGGGGCTTCCATTTTATTGTGTTTTTTGTTGGTTTTTTTTATCATTTCAGAGGAATAAACTGGGTTTGGATTTCATTTTGCTCCCGAAAGCAGAAGGGTACACGGTCACCTGCGGGATGAGGAGGGGGCTCTCCTCTTCCTGTGCCTACAAGGGGGTGCTCGAGGGTGAGTACCACGCTCCGTAATCTTAAACCCTTAATTCTTACTTTGACACAAAGCCAAGCTTTTCAATTTTGGGGGGATTTTAAAGGATTCTGTACGTTACTGGATGCTTTTACAGCGACGCGGGGTGCAGCTCTTCCCCTTCATCCGGAAGCGCTCCGTGGTTTCCCACCGGCGTTTCTCAGGCACGCTTATTAAATTCATTCCATTGCAAAGAAAATATACAAATAATTAGCAATTTCATCAATTAATTCGCAGCCTCTTTTTCTTTTTTTTTTGGAAACCCAAAGCCATCCCATGTCCTGGGGACGGAAAAGGTTTGGCAGCGGGGACGGAAGCGGTCGCCGCCATGCAGAAGCGGGAGCTCCCGGAGGGGCCCCTGTGCAGATTCATTCCCAAGAGACCGTGGAATGCTATGTACAGCAGGAAGAGCTCTGTGTGTGTGTGTGTGTGTGTGTGTGTCCTCCCCCCTTCTGACCCCCTCCCCAACAGCAGAAGGTCTGGTTTGCTTGTGAAAATCACAGTATTTTTGTACATGGAAGGTTTATTCCCATGATTTCCCCATTGGATTGGCAAACGCAACAGTCCAGCTTGGGAACTCCTGGAGATACAGAGAGATGTATATAGATATATATTTTCACTCAGCAGGTGTGTTTGGACATTAACCCTTTGAGACACCAGACAGTTTTAACAGCATTTAACCAAAAAAAGTTATAAATAATACTAATTTTCCTTTATTTTTTTGCCTTCCCACTGCTCTTCCTGCTCCAGCCCTGGATGAGAAGGGCCAATTGCTCCCAACAGCTCTCACCCTTACACATAATTTACAATGATAAAAGGTACTACTAAATTCTTAAATAAAATCAAATTACTTGTTCCAAAAACTCCCCAAATTTGACAACTTGAGAGATGTTTTTTTGCTTTAAAATCAGCCTTACATGTACACATGGTCCAAAAACCTAAATCCCTCCTCCGAGCACAGCTCCTCTGTGCTGCTTTTTCTCCAGGGAGTCAAACCCAGGAGCTGTGGGGATAACCACTCCAGTTCTCAAAGGGTTGGTAATGGGGGCAGACTTCCTGCCACCACTGCAGCTCCAGGGCTGTCACACACAGCTGTCACCTCCTCCCCACCAGGAGGACTTCACCACGCTCCTTCCCGCTCCCCAAAGCTTCTCCTTCTCCGTCCACCCCGCACACGAGGAACAAAACCTGGATTTCTCTCAATTAAGATGGTCCCTAATTTTGACAGTTGCATCCAAGACTGTGTTATTTTTTTAAATTAAGGCCATTTTAAATGTCTACTTACAAGTCTGATAAACGAGATCTCTTATGTACACATGTAGTTTAAAAACAATAATTGGAAGGTAGCATTTAGCGACAGCTCCCTGGAGAAGCCTCCAGTGAGGAATTCTCATCTCCTACTCGGATGCTTCGTTCTGAAGCGACTCTGGTTGTTAAAAAAACAGATCACAAATGAGAATTTACGGGCGTGAGGGTCATCGGAACGCGAGCACAACACAGACAGGAATCCCACCGAGGAACTACGCACGCTGTTTGCAGCTCCCACTGTACCTGGGAGCACTCTGAGTCACCTGTCCCCAAACCATTCCTGGTGGTTTAGGGAACCCTCCTGCTCCACACTATTTTTTTTTTTTGCCTCCTTAAACCAAAAAAAAAGCATTAGCAATCTGAAATGAGCAGACACTGGGAGATAACATGTACTACTAGGCTTAAGTCTGGACAAAACCCACGTATCATCTTGTGATGTGGTGGGGGAAGGAAGGAAATAAAAAGACAGAGGGAAGCAAAGAGATCTAAAGGGGAAAAAAAAAAACAAACCAAAACCAAACCACAAATGTTTTTAGTGCAAATGGTCAACTAATGGCACAAACGTGAGCAAACACGCACCCGGGGTGGAGGGATCCCAACAACGCCTCTGCTCGGCAGCGTTCGTGTGAGGCTCATAAGGCGTCCCACCGATTTCTGGAAGCACACAGAAACCTAATATAACTCATTAGAGCTGCTCCTGAAAACAGCAGGGAACAAAACCCCACCTTTCTGGAGGGGAGAAGTGCTGAGGGGAAAGAGCGGACACGGTTTATTGACAAAAAGCCAATGCAGGTGATGCAGACGTGGAGGTGCCACATCAGAGGGGGGATGGACACCACGCGACTCCTCGTGGAATGGAAACCCAAAGGGTTCTTTTATTGAGGCTGGATTAACAAAAATAGCTGGGGCTGGGTGGAACACTCAGGTCTAGGAGGTGCTCGGTCACCACCGTAGGGGGACTCAGTGTCACTTCATAACTTCTTCAGAGAGGAGTCATGGCCTTACAGATCCCATTACTGTGCCATGAGCCCAACACCGACCACATCCAGCACTGCCC
Organism: Podargus strigoides; assembly: GCA_028020825.1. NCBI lineage: Eukaryota > Metazoa > Chordata > Aves > Caprimulgiformes > Podargidae > Podargus > Podargus strigoides. Next base: position 1,585,457 of record CM051649.1, read on the forward strand.
CTGGTAATTACCACCAGCCTGTCAGGCTCTGGATAAATCTTCCAACATATCTGTTGATTTTACTGAGTCCCAAGTGCAGAGATGTGGGAACCATCACAAACTCAGCCGTAACACTGAAGTGAATCCAATTCAGAGCCAATGGGTGGGGTGGGGTGTCTTCTCCTGCAGCACAGAGAATGGGCAAGGACCAACAGAAATAGCCTGTTACCAACTGAACAGACCCTCAGCCTGCTGGAGGGTACAGTGCTGTTCACCATGGAGCAAGTTCGTTTCCCCCGGGGGTGAAAGAAGGAATATCTAAGTTCCTGCCACCCTATTTTTGACTATTTAAAAGGAAAAAGTCTAGACTTGCCTTCGGCTTCCTTACTTCTGCTCAACACCTGTTTAAAATTCCAGTTAGTTAAAAATACCTATATATATAATATATATAATATATTTCTGGAATAAAAACACACACAAAAAAAAAGATGTACTGTACAAGTATTATGTAGAGTGCTTCGACTGGCTGTATGTAGTTTAGCTACTTTGCTAATATCCAAATAATTAAATAAAAAAAAAACAAACAACAAAAAAAACCCCCAATAAAAAGATCATAAATAATGGTAAGAGAATAAGTAATGAATAAGAATAAAAAATAAAAAATAGTCATCATGAGTTGAGCTGGGCATTGCTACAGAAATGCCCTTCCTGTTGCCCAGGAATCTCTCACAAAGGAAATCAGAAGGATGCTCTGTGAGTTAACTCTCCTACGCCCTCTGAAATGCTCTCATCCTCTGTGCTAATCAAGTAATGAATTATAGTACTTTTTTGTGTGCTCAGAAATGCTATATATATATGTATACATATATATAAATATATATATTACATATATATTCTTAAAAAAAAAAAAAAAGAAAGAAAAAAAAAAGCTTTGAAAATAGTGTTTACAGTTTTCAACTGGCCAGCTACAAAAGGCCATGGGGCTGCCAGGCTGCTTTTTCTGCTTTGCCAAGTCCAGGTGAGTTTGCTCAGGGTGGGAGAAGATTCGAGGCGGTGGGTGCAGGACAACAGTCAAGGGAACAAACCTGCAAACAAACGTGGCAGAGCCATAAAGGAAGAAGCGTTTTACTCTACGGAAGCGGCTGTCACAAAGCAGAGTCCAAACGGCCGAAGCTCCCCCCCCTCCCTGTCTGGAACAGCAGCCAAACGCTTTGGGACGTTCCAATTTCTTTGCCCTCAGCTCCAAACCTTCCTCACCTGCTCCCCCAACCTCCCAGAACACCCCTGTTCTAGTGCAAAGGATAAACGGACAACGTAACGCTGGAGCTTTGGTGGGAGGGGGAAAGAACGGGGAGGGGGGGTTCTGGAGAGGAAAAGGCTGATGGAAACTCCTTCCTCAAACGAGCAGGTAAGGGGTGAGACACGGCGCGCCAGGGAGGAGGGGTCTGCAGCGCTGCAAGCTGAGAACGACAAGCTTTACTCATGGTACATGTTGTACAGGACAGAGCTGCTGCTCTGGGCAGCTCCTGTGCCGACACGACTGACCCGTCGGGGCGCTCCGCTTGGGCTGGGCTCCAGGAACAAGCGTCGTCCCCCCCCCCGCTCCTGGCGGCCACCCCTTCACAGCCGGTCCATCCTGAACGTGTCCTCTGTGGCGGGGTCGGTGAGGACCATGTCGGGGTCGTTGAGCATGTGAAGTCCATCCAAGGTTAAAGGGTCAATTTTGAGTTCATCCAGTGGGAATTGGGAATCCGTGTCAAAGCTGACGTCTCCCACTCCTGCCAAAGAGCTGGTCAGTTCTTTTGATAAGCTGGGAGGGGATTCTCCTGTCACTGCAGGGAAGGGGAAGAGAAAGGCGTTGGGAGGACTCAGCAAATAGCAGACGAGTCATAAAACATCTCACAAAATTACTGCAATAATTTACTGAACTGAATTATCCATCCTCAGTTCCACTTCCAGAATTACAGATTTGTCAGAGCAGCTCAAAACCACCCTAACAGCCTGAGACAAAGCAAAGTTCACACACAGAGACACAGAACCATCTAGGTTGGAAAAGACCTTGAAGATCATCGAGTCCAACCATCAATAACTATATTTGGGGGTCACAAAGTGGTGTCACTTCAGGCTCTTTTCTCCCCCGTGGGTTTAAGAGCAATAACCTTCATTTATGTGATTCTCATCAGCAAGAGTCTGAATACACAGGCTGAAATATGGACTGAGCTACGGTTTTCTTGGTGGCCTGTGTAGAAATTGTTTCCAAACGTCCAACCGTGACCAGATTCGCTACCATATGTGACACTAAAATAAAATAATTCCTGTCTTGGCAAGCTGGAGGAGAGCAGCAGAGGAAGAAGTTCAGCTTTCACCCCTTCTCCCTTGCTGCAGTGGAGAATCCAGTAAATTTATAGAATGACAGAATCACAGCACAGCCTGGGTTGGAAGAGACCTCTGAGCTCCCCCAGTCCAACCATTAACCCAGCACTGCCGTCCCCACTGCCCCATGTCCCTCAGCACCTCATCTCCATGGCTCTGAAATCCCTCCAGGGATGGGGACTCCCCCCCTGTCCTGGGGAACCCTTTGGGGGAAGGAATTGTTCCCAATATCCAATCTAAAGAGGGTGGCAACACCACCCTTTTCCCTTCCTAGAAGAGAAACAAGGGAGGTTTCTCCTCCCCCTCTCCTCTGCCCTGGTGAGGCCTCAGCTGGAGTGCTGTGTCCAGTGCTGGGCTCCCCAGTTCCAGAGGGACACGGAGCTACTGGAGAGAGTCCAGCGCAGGGCACTGAGATGATGAAGGGATTGGAGCATCTCCCATGTGAGGAGAGGCTGAGGGAGCTGGGTCTGTTTAGAGGCTGAGGGGGGATCTCATCAATGCTCATCAATATCTAAAGGAAGATGGGACCAGACTCTTCTGGGTGGTGCTCAATGACAGGACAAGGGGCACTGGGCACAAACTGGGACACAGAAGGTTCAGTCTAACCATAAGGAAACACTTCTTTCCTGTGAGGGTGACAGAGCCCTGGAACTGCCCAGAGAGGTGGTGGAGTCCCCATCTCTGGAGACATTTAAACCTGTCTGGACGTGTTCCTGTGGGATCTGCTCTGGGATCCTGCTCTAGCAGGGGGGTTGGACTGGGTGAGCTTCAGAGGTCCCTTCCAACCCCCACCACCCTGTGATTCTGTAATCCTGTGACACGGGGATGGTTTGACTTGTAGGTTAAGGCTGTGATTTTCTTACCTGTAAGAATGATGTTGGGGATGTTTCCATGGCTGGAGTAATTCAGCTGCTGGGAGTCCTGCAAGCTGCCATGGCTGCCGGTGAGTCCCATCATGGCTGCTTGGGAGTAGTTCAGGGTGGAGCAGGGGCTGTACAGGCTGTTGGAACTAATGGCGTTTTCTATCATATTAAACTGTTCAAGCTGAAGATCAAGGCACAAAGGAATTATTACTTCCAACCATCAGGAAACAGAGCAGAACAACTTACAAAGCTCAAGTGTGGGAACTGACATCGAAAGAGACAGGCAAACAAATTCATCTTTAGGTTTCGTTGTTCAAAACACGCTCTCTTTTCACTTAACTTTCCAGAATAGTTTTCTGCCAAATTCAGGGGATGAGGAGAAGGGTAGATGCAAAAATAAAACTGTTGCTTTTGATATCATAAAGAACAAAAGAAAAGGGAGCTTTAAAACAAAGTAAAACCCCATCATTCATGCTGCTGACTCAGGTATCTGCACTGCCTCCCAGAAGCTCACTCATTTTCTCCTGCTACCAGGGCAGTGGTTGGCCAAGCTAACGAAGGCACGGCTCTGCCTGCTACATTTTTGGTACTGTGCATGGGTCATTTGCCAAATTCAGGAGTAAATATCATGAATCCTTCCCAAATACAACTATGGCCAGAACTGTGTTTTATTTAAAAATCTATTTTCATTATTTTTAATCCAATAAACTTGGCAGAACACCTTTAAAACCATCTGCTATAATGGCTAAGAGGGAGGAAGAGGGGGGGGGGGAAAAGGAAGAAAAGAAATCTCTGAGTATTGCAAACTAAAAATAACAGAAGTAAAACTATATGGACAAAATAAAATAATCAGAAGTTGATCTATATTTATTTTAAGCTGCCAGTGGCCGAAACATAGCTGAAAATCTGAGATGAATTTGCTCACCTGGTGGGATAGGGCATTAGCCTGCCTAGCTGTCATCTGCTGATCATAATAGGAGTCACCAAATACACTCCCCAGAATGGAAGAATGCTGAAAACAAAACAGAGTCTTTATGGTGTAAAACTCTCACAAACAGAGGTACCCACGGCGTGCGAGTGACTCGAGCCTTCCGACCGACTCTCCTCCGAGTTAATTAGCAGTGCCCTTCATGCTTAACGACCACTAACCACCAGGGGATTGGGAAAACATTCAGCATTTCCCTCCGAGACACAAACCCTTCCGCGGGACGCTGCCTCTCGGCGAGCACAAAGATACAGGCGAGGAAAACCAAACAGAGCTCCTCACGAGGACACACAACACGGAGAACTTGGGATTCATGGATACAGACGAGAGCGCCGGGGAGAGGGGGAGAGAAAACTCACTCTGAGACTTCAGCTTTTTGGTGAGCTTGGGGTTTTTGTTGAGTGAAAGACAAACCCGACACAGAAGGGAACGTTAAAACAAAATGCGATGATCACAGAATCACAGAAGGGTTTGGGTTGGAAGGGACCTCAAAGCTCATCCATTCCAACCCCCCTGCCATGGCAGGGACACCTCCCACCAGACCAGGTTGCTCCAAGCCCCATCCAACCTGGCCTTGAAAAATTCCTGGGATGAAGCATCCACAACTTCTCCGGGCAGCCTGGGCCAGTGCCTCCCCACCCTCACAGCCAAGAATTTCTTCCTCATATCCAGTCTAAATCTCCCCTCTTCCACTTTAAAGCAAAGGTGATCGCCAGCACGCTGGTGGCAGCTGCTTCACCACCTCCACAACCTCACCTCCACGGAACAGCCAGCTTCACCCAGCCCACAATGTCAGATGGACTTTTAAAAGTCATTTCAGTTTAGCTGTAGACCAGAAAATGTAAGGAGACAGCCTGGTAAAGTGTGTTAGTTTATCAGTTATCCTCCACCAATCATCAGTTATTCTAAAGCTGGCCAAGAATTTGAGGTCAATGTTTTAATACGGTTCAGCACTGTCCCAAAGAATTGCCAGATATAAATTAAATCATAGAGGGATCACTTCTTATTTAAAGCTACCACGAATTCTGATACTCCAGCTGAAAAAATTAAACTGACAAAGAGAGCATCTCCTAAAGCTGGCGTCTATTAAGGACAATCTGCACAGAGAGTTTGTATCTGTCTCGAAAAAGAAAATTCAAAACCTTGCACAGGGTTCTGCAGCTGTTTTGTCTATGCATTCAAAGAGGAAGGCTACATTTTTTTCTCCTTAAAAACCTATTCAGCATATGAAATGAAGCAAAAATCCTAGCAAATATCAGGACAGTTACACCAGGCAGTTAAAAGTGAACGTGGCCAAAGATTAAGACACTCAAAGTCCACAAGATGATGTCCACAACAGTGAACATAAAAATTTCAGCAAATATCATGTTTGAAACATTCTCCCTCCTACATCAGGAGTGTATCCCAGCACAGCTTATCTGCAGGTTGCATGCAAGGAAAAGAATGGAAGTCTTGTATAAAATAACCCCTAAATTGCCCAGAACCAACATGAGAGGGGGTTAACAGGAAAGAAGCAATAATACACTCTGTTTAAAGCAAAGCAAAACCTCCCCACCTTCAGGCAGAATCCTCAGCTATCACACTAGATTTGGATAAAGGTGGCATCAAGGGAGGAATTCACAGCCCAAGAACAGGACTCCATGGGGAAAGGTGACTCAAAGTTCAGCACAGACAAAACTCCCTGCTGAGCAGATCCCGTTTGATGCAAGAGAAATGTGCTGGGTGAGGTCACAGCACTGGAAACAGGAGCCCGAGGGACCTCACGGTGCTGCATCTAAAGGGTGACACTGGCAGAGTCAAACAAGACAGCAGACAGCTGCCTCCAGATCTTCCTCAGAGAGGATCCCAATGGTAACTCCTCAGTGAGGAAGGGTTTCACTAAGTGAAGCCAGCTCATCCTTAAGACTGATTAAATAGAGCCAAGAATAGGGTTTTATGGACAAAAATGAGGTTTTCATTCACTTTCCTGGGCTTTTATCATCTGTCACAGCAATGAATGAACACAGAACGACGACATCTTTGCAGCTCAACACCCTACTCCATGCCCTCCTCAGAAGCAGATAAAAATGGTTTTAATTGGAACCAGTCTTCCAATTTATCATCTGGTCCTCAACCCTGCAGTGCTGCTCTATCCCTCACACGAGATCTGGCTGCGAAGAAGTTATCAAACATCACAAGCAAGAGCCATATTATACCTGATAAGCAAGTAAGCAAGGCACTATTTAAATAAAATAACCCTCATTTTTCTTTACACCACTGATATCCTACTTGCTGCCCAGTCATGCTTTGCTCAGCTACTCCAATTCCACATTATTCAACCCGTTTCACGTGCTGCTTTTTATATTTATAAAATAATGAGAGTGGGAGCACAGAGCTAACTCACACCACCAGATCAGGACCAGCCAAGCTTAACTCCACCACAGGAGTGGCACGAATGGCTTCAGAGCTGTGTGATGTTCTACAACGATTTCTCATGAAAAATTCACCCTTCAGGACGTCACATACTCCACATGAATCAAAGCCAGTTTGGTCCAGCACTAAAAATACAACTGATAGTCGAGAGCTCCAAAGAGGATCAGAATCAAGGTATTTTTTCCCTTTAACTTCTAACATTTCATTTTTACAGGAGCTTTTCAGAAGTAGGGCAAAAAACTGAAACCTTTGCATTCCACGAAGCATCGTTCCCATCCTAAGAAGTCTGGACAACATCAAAAATAATAAACAGGAGACCAAAATCTATTTGTGCAAATCTACATTGGTAACTCCTAACAAAACATACGAGCCCGTAGTTGTTGCTCAGCCCTGAAGTATGTCGGTTTCTACATCTGTAAGCACTGAAACTCCCCAAGGAAATCAACTGGAAATGTCATTACTTCAACACTTCAGAGCCCTAGGATAATTTATCGACGACTCTGGGAAAAACATCTTGCTAACACCATCTCCTCCAGAAACACTAGATGAGGTCTGTTTTGTCAACAGTACATCTTCTTGGGTTAATGATGTGGTGACTGCAAGGGAAAAAGAAAACAACAAACCCAAACCACAAAACCCCTGGCTTAAATTATTAATCTAAAAATACATACCATATTATCCAGTATACAGCCATTCTACTACAAAAAAAATAAAGCAGATTTCTATCTAATTGGAACAGGATGCCAGGTGTTAGAAGAGAAAAGCAAAGTGGTAATAAACAAGCCAGTGTCAATGAAAAGCCATGCAGACACAAAGCTGAGAACTACAAGCAGAGCTTTTCAATTCGTGTTGGAAGAGGAAGAACCTTCGTAGCACAAACACACATGTGGAAAACACGAGAGCGAAGAGATTTGGAGATGGGGAAAGATGGGAGAAAAAAAGAAAAAAAGAAAAAAAAAAAAAGAACTTCTGGTGAATGAACCGTACGTGATAAAACTCCAAGCCCAGATTTCTGTTTTTAGAGCACGTCGCTCATCCTACCGATACGCTGCAGGAGGATTTAACCTAAAATCCACCAGAGAAACAGGAGCAAGAGGAGGACGCCCACGCGGTCACACCTACTTTATTCCTCTCTTGTCAGCCAGTGCCAGACTGCTCCACAATGGGCGTGTGCTGCTCTTGGAACCAATCTGCCTTTGCTCTTGGCACATCACTCTACACCCCACTGGATCTTGCTATTCAGGAGCTGCCCCCATAATCACAAACAACCCAATTTTTGCTTCCAAACTGGTTGGGTTTTTTTTTTCTTCCCCCACTGCTTCTCTCCACACTTTGGATTTGCACCCACCGTAGCTCGGTCGCCACAACTAGCTTGGGGGTCATTGATGGAGGCAGGAAAAGCTGCCTCATTTTTAATTTAGCAAAAATAACGAATTGTGGGGGTATTTTTAAGAGGCCAATGCTAAAGCAAGCAGTCTGAACAAACCCTCTTCCTCTCACACAGTGCCCCACGTGAAAACAGCAGAACCTAAGCAAGAGTTTACAGGATAAAACAGCCCCAGCAGGAACAACTCTAGTCAAACTACACTGTGGAGCACTTGGCTGCACTCCGGTGCTCTGGACTGACCAGTGGCAACAAGTCTGTGGACAAAACCAAGGGAAGAATTACTGAGAAGTCAAGGGGGAAAGAAAATCAAGGCAAAAAAAAAAAAAAAATCAAAAATCAGCTGCACTGCCAAAGTGAGAACTGGCCCTGAGGTGTGCAGCATGGCTGGCAACAGCTCTGCCCTACGTGACAGCCTGGAGGAGTGAGTTTGCTTGTTTCCTTTGAGCCACACGCAGAACACGGCAGAACAGGCAGAAGCAGGCACAAGAGAGAGAAGTTAAGCAGCAACTAAGCAAGGGTTAAGAAAATCCAGACAGTCCTGACACTCGGATCTATTGCTGAGCTTACCAGTGACCTGTCTCTGGCTAATGGCAAGGAGAGACGAAGCTTCTGCTTTGGAACCATGAAGGGGCAGCACTTATTTAGATAGGATCCTCCTTACAGCCTTAAACATTAAATCATGAAACAGAAAATGTATTTTCAGACTCTGTTGTGATGCTCTGGAAGAATTTCCTGCATCTCCTGGTTCTACAGGTGGGATTTAGGGAAAGGGGGGGGCACATGGAGCTATTTTAGCAGCACCAGATTATTTCTGTACTGAAACTGCACTCACTCCCTCACATTAGGGGCACCCCAAAAACTGCCTTGTTTTTGGCAGCTAAAAATTCCCCTTCACAGGATGACACACACACACACACACTCCAAGCTGTGACTCGCATATAGGACATGTGGATGTGTGAGTATACACACACAGAGGAAGAAAAACCAGCTCACATGCAAGAAAGAGTGTTTACTAACCCATTACTTGCACGATACACAAGATACAATTGCTAATTCTAAGAGCATTTTCTCCAGTGTTTTCTTTCAAAGTGTATGTTCCCACGTAAATAAAAAGGTCCTGATGTAAGTGCATTTGGCCATGTGAGTGATATTTAGTGATATTTAGATATTTTGGCCACATAAGTGATATTTAGAGTTGTAGGAGGCACTTAAATCTCCCTCTCCCCTGCCCTCCCAACCTCATCCACCAGCTCCTACGTGATATTGCTGATTGAAATGGGTCTACCTGAAGGTTCTGCCCACAGTACACCCCAAAGAAAGGACTGAGTTTTAACAGTGCTGACATAATAGCTCTGATCAATAAAAAGGCAATTCACCAGCTATTGAAAAACTCTGGAACTGAATGAAACTGCAAACAAGATGAGACGTCAGTGATGCATGAGGCACAGACAATTACAGTGAGACAACTATGGGTCAGTAATGGAGAGACTCAACTAAAAACAAACACAAGAAGCAAGGCCTGTGGAAGCACAGAGTCCCTTACTTGAGGGGAGCTGCCAGGAGAGAAGCCTTGATTGGAGACAGGAGAGGTGGGAGACTGGTTGGCTGGGGATCCAGCATTACTGCGGTACTGCTGGAGTGAAGCCTACAGAACAACACAGAATTAAAGACCATGGGATTGATGGAAGGCTGGAAGATAATATACTTCTGGTGTATGCAGCTCGAGGAAGCTGGGAGAAACCATCCTCTTCAATTCTTGGCTATGTATGAAGACACAACTACTGTGAGCAATGCCATAGGAAGGAGAGAGGTCAGGTAGCAGCGTGGCATGGGCTTGTCCGACGGAAGGGCAGAGAGCAGGGCACTGCTGCTGGACAAGCACAACTGTTGAAATATTTTCTCCCTGTTCTCACTTACACTCCATTAAAAAAATAATAATATCTGGTCAGCCAAGGATTTAGGGAAAATGAGCCTCGAAAATCAGGAATAACTCAAAAATAATGTCATTTATTCTGCAGGTCAACTGCCATACCCACACATTCATAACCTGGGTGGAAATCATATCCCTCTACCTCATCTTAAACACCCTGGGTGGGTTTAGAGGGTACAACCACGCAGACCAAAATCCTTCTCCAAGCTGCATTTTACCCCAGGACACAGCACAGACATGGTCTGAGAATTCCCACTGTGTCTTGCAGGTTCATATTAGTTATATTTACCTTGTTCTCAGTCGTCTCGAGAACATGCTTTCAAAGATTTACCTTTTTTTTTAAGTCATAAAGAACCTCGGGTTTCAACAAATTAATAATCTTCATGGCACCTAAACAGAATGTTGCACTAATTAACACAAATTGTAAATACAGCTTTTCTCATTGTAATTCCTTTAGGAATTAATAGATGACTGAGGAAAATGCAAGCCAGCAGTTCTACAACAAGGAGTAATTTAATCAGACAGTTTTGCAGTGTGGGAGAATGCTTTCTGACACCAAATCCTGTGAATCTCAAGAAAATATATTTTAACCCTTTCTATCACGCACTGCTACTTCAAGCAGACATCCAAACTACAGCAAAAGGAATTTTCACACTGCTTTACAACAACTGCAGGAAAGTTGTCAGTGAGACTGTAACACAGCTCAAAGGGCTTTCTGATCAACTAGCTTGAAATTTAAGGTTACTTAGGTATGACTTCAGTTGCTTTAAAAGATAAGCACAGCACCCTAAAAGTTAAGGTCATAAAGAAGTTTAGGATGAGGAAAGCAACATAGAAAGCAAAGAATGAAAATCAGAATCATCTGTACTGATGAGTATTAGAATCAAAACACGTGGACACATTTGGAGTGGCTCGGTATCCCTTCCACTGCTGGATCTGTCCTTCCTCTTCCCCTCCCAGTCCTGAAAGGGAAGCAGCTTCTCTCAAGGAGGACTTAACAGCACAAACTTAAACATTTTATCCACAAATTAAATCCAGGATCGAGCGCTAGATCAACAGAGGATGATTTCTGCTCATTCTCAGACCAATTACTGTCACTACAAGGCTGCCAGGACACAAGAGGTTGGACAACCAAGATCCTTCACAGCAGGGGCAGAACGAGCAGAGAAGGAGCTGGGAAACTCTGCCCTAACCCTGATCTTGCTCTGCAGGACCATGTTAAAACAAGCAATAAAAGGAAACCTGCCCATAAATCATTGCTGTAGGTATAGATACACTCTGTTTCTTCCAGACATCTGAAGGCAGCCACAAATCTAGTTTTGGAGATGAGAATGTATGCTGTAAAATTCCTTACAGCAGAGAAAGTGTAAGAAAATACCTGATTCTCTCCAACTTTCAGAAAATGCTTGTTAGCAGGTTTCTTTATCAAAGTTCTGTGAACTCCTCCAGCCTACAGCACGCTGTATAACATAAATGTCTTGGGGATGCATTACAGTTAACAGCCTGAAAACCTATCAATGCAATGGCAGCAGCAATTAACCAAATGCTGATGTATTTCAGCTGGTCCAATCAAACATGGAGTCAGAAGGGGCACCATTTGATGGGACTGTGTACGTTGAAACCAAATTTCCCTCTATAAAACATTTAAAATGTGGATTCTACCAAAATAACACTGAGTCTACTTAAAACTCTGCCTAAAAGTTGACTTGGGAGAAGGGCTGGCCAGCTCGAGCTCTGCCACCGCGCCGTACGCCGCCGAACGAAGGCTGTGGCCAAGCTTACCGAGTTGATGTCGATTCCCATGGAGGGCTGGCTCTGGTTACCCGGAGGTGACTGCGGGATGGTGGAAGGTACCGTGACGGAGAGTGGGGGGAGCTGTGTTCCTCGCTGTAAACCAGAGGTCTGCATTAAAGGAGTATTCTGAGGCAGGGTGCTCGCCACCTGGGTCTGCTGCTGCTGTTGGGAAGTTGTCTGGGTGAAAAACGGGTAGGGGGGAAGCTGCTGCTCCAGAGACAATGCATCCATAGCCACGGCCTTGGAAGGAAGAATCAAAATCATCCATGCTGGCAGGTAACTCCCTTTCATTTTTAAGCACATCTGGTTTCACACCAGTTTAATTCTCCAAATAAGCTCCTACCTGAGTAATTGGTGACAAAGGGGAAAGCGTAGGAGACATTTGCTGTGACTGTGGTCGTCTGGAGTCTGCACTCAACGAGAGGGGACTGACGGCCGGCTGACGGTGCTGCTGGGAAGGGGCTGGCGTCGGAGTCATTCCTGCAGGAAGGAACAAACCACCTCAAACAGGAGCAGAGCAATGGTTTATTGATACTTGTATGGAGGTAATTACCTAAACGATGAGGAATGAATGGTGTAAGTGGACAACCACTTAAAGTGCTGAATGGCCCCAGCCAATCAGGCTGAAACTCGATAGCTAATTTGTAATTAATTTTGTCAGGTTGAGAGGAAGATCCCTGTGGTTTATCCCAGGCCAAACCCAGTCATGGTTGTTCAGGTTCATGCATAGATACCAACTTGAAACTGAAATAGGCAGAGCAGCTCTAGCACTTTATAGAAACCATAGGGAATCACTCCTGCACACCTCCCAGGAACAGCACATTCTGCTCTATCTGCAAGGGCTCAGACTTCAGGAAGAAGATAACAGATCATATAAATGAGACTAATCAGAAGGCACTTGTGATATTATAAAAGCAAACACCTATTTAATGGAAAATGCAGAAGAAAAACTGGTCACGCAGGAAGTACTCCATTTTTAATGGCATACCAGTGCAGGGGAAAGCAGGAAATATCCTTCACACTCCCAAGAGCCACGACCTAGCAGGGGGTAGGGATAAACAATTCAAGTATTGTAATTTTGTTCAAATCCAAGACAAAAAGCTGGAAGTTTTGAAACCTCTCCTATTTTTCTGCCTCACCCTAAAGGAACCGAGACACCCTGGAAAGTGATTTCAGGACAACCTAAGCTAGCGAGCTGTTCTTCTAGAGCTGCCAGAAAGGAGGAATTCACAAGAGCCTGAGAGCTCCTAGGCACTTGGCAAACGTTCAAGGCTTGCAGGCAAGCTGCCAGGGAGCCAGGAAGTCCGGGCTGCCAAGGAGCCAGCAGGCAAACTGGCTCAAACCGTGCAGATTCTGGACTGCTTGGCTTCCCCTGCCATGTTTTCAAAATCAACACCGTCTCACGGAACGTGTCAGCGAGCCGACAACCTCAAGTGAGCAAATGTGTCATCTGAAATTGCTGGTGGTTCTTTGGAGCCAGACAGGTGTTGGTTTCCCCACCTTTTCTCTGGGCTGCTGAGGACATGCCTGCACAAAGCACAGAGCTCCTGAAAAAGGCTCAAGAGCATTTCTGTTTTCAGTTAAAGAGGTGGAAGGTAAAGTTGGGAAAAAAAAAATCAGTTAAAAAAGCATCAAACACTGACTGTGCCAATGATAAACTATGGGATAGTCTCCAAAGAGAAGCAGGAAAATCATCATAGAATCATTCAGGTTGGAAAGGACCTCCAAGATCAAGTCCCTCAGTGAGTATATCTGTGGTGTTTGACAGGCTGATGTCTTCTTGCCCCATTCCCACACATATCTGTGGTGCTTTAGACCCTGCCAGGACCTGAGACCACGTTGCCACTGCCACTCTCCCACCCTCGGACAGGGATGGGACAGGGAGCAAAATACAAACCCTGGGGTTGAGATAAGGAAGATTTAATACAACTGTGTAACAACAACAGACGGAACAACAACAACAGTGATAATAATGTATAGAACAAGAGATACACTGCATGGACACAGCACGAGGGACAGACCAGGAGATGTTTTCAAAGCCATTATACAGTTACTGGTTTGGTTTTACAGATTACTTGGCTAATTATGGGGACAGCAAAAAATGTAGCAACCCAATCTGGTCTCCCTCCACGTGAGCAGTCTGGGGTTTTTATACACACAATGGCTTTCTTCCCTGTTGGGGTTCACTACAATGAAATACAAGGGGGCACGCTCTGGATGCTCGTCTTATCCATAAAACAAACCAAAAAATCCCACAGAATGCAGATGTGGGCACCAAGAACATGAGAAAACTGAAAGACAATTTGTAAGTTATGTAAGTAAATACAGCTTTCTCACTTTTTAGTACAGAAATGGCTTGATAAGACTTGTTTATAAAGAGATGTCAATCAACAGTGAAGCGCAATTACCTCTCAGACAAAACAGTAATATTCCACCATGCAACTTCCATAAGTTGAGTGACATATTATGGACAATCTGTAAAAACACCTCAAGAGTTATGATCTTACCCTGATTGGCAGTGCTGATGCCCAAGTGAGTCAGATTGGCAGCGAGATTTCCGGTACTATTGGAGCTACTCAGGGCTGGGAATGTGGATTCCTCAGGATCTAACGGTGTCGGGAGAGGGGAAGGGAAGTGGATGTTTGTCAGGTCTGGCAGGGAGCCACCCGTGTTATGCGTAGCAGGAATCAGTGTTGTAGTGTTTTCCTGGTCAGCTGATGGAAAAATGCTAAATAAAGGGGAGAAAAGAAAAAGAAAACAACACATTTCCATTTAAATTTCAGCCTGGACAGATCTTTATAAAATCTTTTTTTAAAAAGTAAGGTGCTTATACAGAATTATATATTGTATTTCTGATAAACCAGAGATATGATAGCTTCACAGAGGTTCTGGCTCATACCTATTGCAGGGTTATACCATCCTCAGGGCTTCTCCAAAAACCCCAAAGCAAGAAGACATTCAATATACAACATTCACCCTTAGGGATCTCTATGCTCTTTAAAAAAACCCAAATTGCTCAAAACTTACTTGATTCCTGGAACTTCACATGATTTAGGTCTTGATGACCCAGTCTAAAACAGAAGGAAGACATTTTTAAAGGCAAAGATACTGCTAGAGATTAATGCTTAGGATGTATTTCAATTAGTAAGTTTTATTTAATTAAATCAATTTCTACAGAAGTGCTGCTATTCTACACAAGAGCTCTGTGAAGCTCTTAGTAGATATCTGTCATCTTTTTTGCTTTATTTGCCCAATAAGACTCAAATTTCAAGAGTTTCCCCTGATATAATCAAACATGTGCATGCACACAGAAATATAAAATGCCTTTCTGATCTAATGTTTAGTGACTTGTTGCTAAATATAGAATTTAATCTCTAATCCTCGCAAGTAGTTTTGGTTGGCAATATTTAGAGCATTAACTTACCTAAATATATTTAGAAAATAAAATCTCTACAGGTTGAAATGGGAGATTCCTACCTTTTTAGTGTCCCAGCCTTGCTTAGAGAGGGTTTTGTCTGCCTCAGAGGTGGTTTCCTCCATTCCAGGGACAGTCAGTAATAAAACTACAAAGTGAGAACAAAAGGATTGTTATCATAGGATTAAGCTTCTCCCTAAGTAATTTTCAGCCTGGAAGTTTAAATGTTTGAAAACTCTTAAGTAACCTGTTATTAATGAGTATTGTTGCTTCTCCACTTCCCAAGCACATTTATTTGTTCAAAGCAATACACTGTCTCATCATGCTAACAGCAAGGTGCCAAAGAAACATCAAAAGACAGCCCAGTCAGAGAGATGTATCAGCAGAAGCCTTTCACACCGATGACTACAAACCCATATTTATGCAACACTGCTCAAGATTATCATTATTTAATGTTTTACAGCTCTAGAAGTACATGGAAGAGCTGCAGTACTACACATCTGCATCTGAGCTTTGTGAGTGCACTTGTCTCTGGGCGGCTGTTTAAGGATTAAATTTCTCTACACAGATTTAAAAGCTTTTTAATGCATTTCTTGAACTGACAGCAGGAACAAAGGCCAGCAGAGGGCACCAGAGCTGTTAGTGCCGGAGGGCTGCGCTGCTCCAGCTTGTAACCAGAAACGTTATCAGAGTATTGTTTGTAATCGTTGCCTCTGAGGGGATACTCACTAGTGACTGCACGCTCACAAATAAAAACTAGATGAAGTCTTGCTGCTTTATGATATTTCACTGACCATCTGTGATCCCTGTACTTGTCTAGAAGTTAATACAAACTGCAAACCTCTAGTACCGCCGAGAGCAGCCGAACCACCAGAGTCCCACCAGCCCAGATTACTTCTCCCCATAGGACAAGGTCTTAGAATAACAGAATATGAGGTTCAGGAAAACGTTCTATCTTAGCTTTGTACAATCCCTCCAGGATTTCAGTACCCAGAGGAGTAAATGTGGTCCTTTGTTCCAATTCCTGTGTAACTGAATCTCGAAAGTGTAACGCACACGTGTATTTATAGACATGGATGAACACCTAGACACGTGCATACAATTTGAAGTAGAATGCTTGGAATGTTACAAATAATTCTGCTGATTTTCTCTGTTCACCTCTCTTCTGCTGCATGTCCTGGGACCCTCCTGAAAAGGATTCCTGTTGAGCTGGAGTCATAGTACTCTGGTGCAAGGCAGAATCGGAATTTGTCCTGAAAGGGAGGCAAAAAAAGTAGTTTTATTGTCAGTAAAACCTGAACACTCTGCATTAAAAAAATGAAATCCATACGTGGCATATACCAGGCAGTTTCCTTGGGAAACAATCAATCTGCAGAGCAACTGTCTCAATAATGGGATTGAGGGGAATACAGGACAAATGAGTTGCTGTAGTTAGAAAATAATTTGATGTTTTGTTAAGATTATGCATGATCAAATAATGTAACTTTTAAGTTCACAGCTGCTTATATATGTGGGAAAAGACCACATATATATACTTTGGTTATAGCAGCCTTTGAAAATAAAGCCTTCCTGTTTCATAGGGAGGGAAAACGACTGGTTCAGGGCGCACACATGTTGTGGAGACAGGAAGCACCACGGTCAGCACATCCCTCATGATGAGCTGTCCTTCCCTTGGGAACACCCTGCTAATCCCACTCCGGCAACTCGGCACCTCCAGCACCAGGAGTGTGAGGAGTAGGAACAGGCAACTCAGTGCTCCTTCCCACTGGAACACGTGTGAGGGCAGAGTAGTTCTGCTTCTGCACACTGAGAAATAGCCACGTCTTTTACAACTCAGTGAGTCTGGGGTATGCCTTGGAACACATGATTTCCCCTTAAAAAAGATCACATTAGCTGAAACACCCGGAACTTTAAAAGTCATCTAAAAGAGTAATAGACGAAAAAAAATATTCTAAATTCAGGAAAGCATTGCAATTCAGATGGCCAACTGCTGGGGGAACAACAAAGGCCTTTTTGGCACGTGCCAGTGCTGTAGTAGCAGAGAGCACAGTCCAAATGCTAGCACACACACACAACTGCACTACTGACCTTCTCCAGCTTGTGTCTGACGGAGGGGACAGATACACAGTGCCATACGGACAGCTGTCCACGTGATGCCATCAGTTAAGGGGAAAAGCACTGAAGTAGGATGCCTATTTGAAATCTTTTCCTAAGGAATAATTCAAATTACCCTGACAGAACTGCTGAGCTCACAGGAGAAAGACAAGCAGAGCCCCTGTGGGGAACATGCTGCTTTATAGGACACTCAAAATATTATCTGGACTGTTGTAATGTTTGAGGAACAGGACAGCCATCCTCCTTTCCCCTTTCCCAGCATCTAATTCTTCCCCGAGTCGTCATCTCTCCACGCTCCCACTCATGCAGCCCCTTCAGCCCCAGCGAGCCAGTCTGATTGCAGCACATTTAAAGCCAGTCAGAAATAATAAGCTAATTCATTTTCACAAATGGCAAGAAGAAAGAGCGCTTGGCAAATGCTAAACTGATGAATCAACTTGTAATAAAATGCACAACGACCTGCAAAGAATTATTCTGGTTTGGATTTACTCAGTTTTGAAGGGAAATTCAGTTTTACCAAGGCTGTCTTGACTGTTTCATCAAAGGATCTCAATCCCCCTCAGCTTCATGCAGATCATTATCCCCACTTAGAGAAACAGGGAAAGGTAAATGCTTACTTCAGAGAACAGTAGGTATTTATAGACTAGATCACAGGTCAGGAAAAGCAGATGACACTAACTGCAGGGAGATGGGAAGTAACTCTGCTGACTGGTGAGGAGGGGAGGAAGAAGGGAACTGTAAGAACTGAAAGCTGTGATGTTGCTGAGCAGGTAAGTGTTCACTGCCAGCTCATAACCCAAAGGATATTTGCCTTCCATGCTTGTCCACAGAGAGGGGGCGTCGATGCGGGGAGCCCAGACGGTTCCTGTCACGATACACTCTGTCCACCAGACCGTGATGCCGAGTTGTTCTGCTTGTGTCCAGTCCTGATGACTGAAAAGGAGTCTGAGAGAGACACATGAAGTTATAAGCAGAAAAACACACCAGCAGTCTGCCCAGAACCGACTCACATTGCACGTGAGGTTGTATCATTCCAAGGAACAAAGCTCCAAAGAGACATGGACAGTGTAAACCATGTAAATTTTTCCTCCACCATCACTTTTGCTATAGCCATGGAGAGCAATTTCCAAGGCTATCTCTTCCAGACAGATTGGAGACAAATGGAGGCAGACCACGCCAGACCTGCCCTCTCAAAAACCAACCTTTGTACCTCAAACACCCCAAGCGAGTGTGGCAGGGAGCCTACAGAAAACTGCTCTTGACATTCCCTCGGTGCAGCATGCAGCATGCATCCAGAAGGAACATGCTGACAACCAGAGCTTAAACTACAAGGGCAGGAGATGCAGGAAGGAGATGCAGAGTGAGCCTAACATTCACCGGAACGCGCCACTTTCTCTCAAAACTTCCTTTCACCCCTCCTTTCAGCATTAGTATTTTAAGGGGACGCTGAGATAATGAAAAGAAAAGCAGTTTCCTTCCTCCTCTGTCTAGAAAAAGTGACAGCATCCAGTATTTTTAAAGTGATTTTCATTTCATTCAGGTTGCAAAGTGAACCTAAGTGGGTTATTTCCAGCTTGAACCTTGATATCTTGAGGGCGTTTACTCCTCAGCAAGTGATTTCAGAGAAGGAGGATGGCAGAGAAAGGACAGGGAGGGTGAATTCCCAGGCTAAACTGGAAAACTTCACCTAAATTTTCAAAACCCTTCCCAGTATATACCTGTGGGGGGAGAAGGAGGCACTGAATGGTCAACATCTACTCATACTTTAACTGCAAT
Source organism: Podargus strigoides (assembly GCA_028020825.1). NCBI lineage: Eukaryota > Metazoa > Chordata > Aves > Caprimulgiformes > Podargidae > Podargus > Podargus strigoides. The sequence continues at coordinate 1,604,486 of CM051649.1, forward strand.
ATATGGGTCTCCAGGGGAAAAAAAAAAGCAAGCTACAGTCTTCCACTGCTTGCCAATGTGAACAGCTTTGCTGAGTCCCTCAACACCATCTGTTTGGAAAGCCAAAATTTCCTCCTCCATTCAGGTGTTGCACGTGGCAAATGCACTGTCCTGTCTGCCAAGCCATGAAACCATCTGGCTTCCACATTCATCTCTTCTTTTTTTTTTTTTTTAAAGTGTCCAGCTTTGGTTGTTTAAATGCTTATTTCTAAAAAGTTTTACATTTATTTTTAAATGTTTTGTTTGTAATGATTTTGTAAAGAGTCTTTCTACTATTTTAAACTCTTCTTTATTTAGCAAATATTAGTCTCCTCTCCCTCTAGGCACACACAACCTGTGTTAATATAAATGGATGCAAAGTGGCTGTGGTGTTTATTTTCACGTTTCAGGGCCAACACTTTATATGCAGCAGAATATTGCTTAAGTCAACATGGGACTAGAAGGAGCACAGTGACTTTTGACTGCACTCTCAGCTATTAAGATCATGGTGTTTTGCTCCAGTTCCTTTGCAAGTACAACTTTCTTGTATGAAGACTTAGAAACTCAACTCACAGCATCTCAAGTGATTTAAATTAAAACATGTTGGTGCAAACACTGAACAATCTAATTCTGCCTCACTGGCACCACACAGAACTGGGAATATTCATAATTCAGAAAAAAACCAACCCAACAAATGGACTCAAACTCTTCCTTGTGCTGCTGTTACATCAATTCTACCCCAAAAGGCAGCCAAATTTGCAAATATATGCGTGGTTGGAAGTCAACAGGAAAAGCAATTTCCTATGCCAGTGGTCTCAACCACAACGTTACTAAAAAAGGAGAAGCCAGCCTGAAGCACACAGAATGCAGACCTCACCTGGAATTTAAAAAAGCACATGAGTATACAGACAAAAAGTTTAATGTAAAAAGAGTTATTTCTTAAGTTTTCCCCTTTTTTTGGCATAACTTCCATGTAAAAACACAACAAAAGTCTAATTTGAGTGCAACAGTGGCACAAATAAACACGGTCCATGCCCTGTCACAGGGCTATGGTTTACAGAGAGAGGAATTTTGGGGTAATGCCATTCTCTGGCTTTCCAGGAACCAAGATCCCCAGTGAATCCCTAACTTGCTTAGGGAAATCAGAAAAGAAGACAAACAGCTGAGAAAACGGGTATCCTCTCCAAAAGGTCTGGCTTCTCTCAGCAACTTCCTCTGGACCAAACACCAGGCAAAACCACCTTCATTACAGCCCCCATCCCTGCAGGGCACATGATACTTAACTATAGTAAACTGTGATTAAAAAAAAACCCACTCAACAGATCTGAGCTAAATACAGACAGGAAGGAAAAAGCTCTGTGCTCTAAAGCAACAGTGTCCCTTGAAGATTTATCAAGACGTTGACTTAAGAAATAAAACCAAGCAAGGTGGATGAGGGGGGGGAAAGAGAGGAGTGGTCCCTACTGCCAGTTCACATCTGGGTCCCCACTGGTGACAAGCAGCATTTGGGTGATCATTCTGCCTTTCCCCGATGGAGTTTCACATGCAGGCTAAGCGCACATGCTCAGAGATTGCTTAAGTCACAGGCCAAACCAGTGCCAAATAAACCACCGTCTGCATCAAATTAATCCCCCATAAATCATAAAGTCATCACATGACAGACCAACAGCAAGTCCAGGGAGTCTGGACAGGAATTATTATGCATGTTCCAAACTGGGATGCATGGCAAAACCTGTATTTATGTGACAGACCATAACTCCTCTGGAGCCGGGACGGTGAATCAAATAAATACTGTGCATACCAGGAAAAAAAAAAAAGTGTAAAATGTGCTAAAATACGTATCTACCTGGGCAAAGAGGACACCAGTCCTAAATACGTATTTGCACAAACCTAAATACTTGTTTACCAAAGAGACAGGAACTGCTCCAAAGGCTTCTGCCAGAGCTCCGTTGTGCTGTAAATGCAAAGAACCAAAATTCTCAGACACTAAGGCTCTCCCCAGACAGGCTTCGCCTCATCCTACAAGGACCTTTTGGCAATTTAATCCTATTTTAGTTTAAAAACTGAACAACCTGCAAAGCATTCATCACTCATATAAATACACAGGTTTATTTTGTTGCTTGTCACTGTTATCTGTAACGGTATCAGGTTTGGATTATTGGGTGTGGGAAAAAATACATCAAAACCTGGAGTTTAAGGACAATTTGTTTCCATATCCTCCTCTAGTCATTCATAAATGTTTGAATACTCACTTTCATGCACTCTGTTAGTTTCAGGACTAAAAGAGCACATGTAGTAACTGTCAGTTATGGTCATCAAGCACGAAAATACCTAAATACTATTGCTTATACAGAACAGTTACTGTGAACCTCCTTAAAAAGAAACTAAAGACAAAATCTGTGGATCTTCAAAGGACCAGACATTTATGGCATAATACTAAGAACTTCCTAACATTACAAACCTGTATTCCCTAAAGGCAATCAGATTAAAATACACATTTGCATCTCCTCTTGCACAAGATTCCAGCTTTTAACCTCCACAAATTCAGCTGCCTATACGTATTTCAAAATGAACAGGGGATGTCATCAATGGTTTCTCCCTATTTATTAAGCCAGTCTTCATCAGAAAACCACAAGCTGCAAAATTTAATTCTTAGCACGTTCTCGGGAGATAAAATGTGAATGTTACTGCTCAAAAAAGGAAAACTAATGCAGAAATGTTGATTATTTTGAGTATCTTAAACCAACTATTTATAGAAACCAGGAGTCCCAGACGTACCCACCACCTAATCCCATCCACTGTGCAGCACTTTCTGTCCAAACATGCTTACTAACAGTAACACATTCACTGATTTTCTATTCATAGTGTACTACCTCTGGAATCACAACACCAGGGGCAAAAAAAAAAAAAAAGCAAGCCAGTGCATCCCTACATTTACTTCATTTACTTTCCAGCCAGATAAAGGAAGAGTAACTATTCTGCTATCAGTTTGTGTCCCATTCCCTTTTCTCCTCTCCTAAAACCCATGCATTACTCCCATGGAACACACACTGCCATAGGGTACCTTCTGCCACACCCCCATCTCCCATCACCTTGCATTATTTGCTTCCACTTCTGCTTTGAGGCTACAGTATCTTCGCAGGAGATTTCATTATGAATTTGGCACTGAACAAAAAAAAAACCCCACCACCTGCATGAATATTCACTGACAATGAAATTGCATTGCCTCTGCATATTCCTGACACAAAGGTGACTGGGGACAGAACTAATATCTAACACTACATATATGCAATACAAAAATACCCCCACATCCCATACACAACTGTGTGCCATTCTAAAAGAGCAAAAAATCTTAAAGCAGTGTGATTTGCTGAGGCCACAGTGCTGTGTTCTGAACCAGCAGCTACCTCATGGTCTCCTGTGAGGGGAAAACAGCATGCAGGCACAGCATTAAGGAACAGAAAGAAAGAAACAGGTTATTAAACTCACCTGGAAGGGCAGATCCATGGCACTGTTTCCAATCTGATTCACATTTGGCAGTGACCCACCGTAGTACTGGCCACGACTCTGTCCCAGTTGCAAATATTGGGTTTTCTGCAGCTGTAGCTAAAAGAAAAGGAGGAAGGAAGTGTGTGTTTTAACTGACTGAACTCCACACCATGTCTGTTATCTCCAAGAATGGATGCCATCTATAAACAGCACGGAGTCAGCTCCCGCGAGTGGATGTCAACCCTCTCCACAAAGCACCGTTGGCAAAGTGCCCCGTTAGGTCTTGAGTGATAGGGTAAAGTCATGGAAGAAAACAAACCTCAACTTCATAGTCAGCCATCATATCCAATCTCCAACAAATAACCACCACATGAACCCACATGGTTCTTATGTCACCTGCCACTCTGAAAACTGGGACGTAAAGACCCGTGTTGGTCTGACCATGACTCTGGTATCAAAGTTAACCAGATGATCGTGGGTGTGACAGACAAAGAAGAAAGTCATCTTAATTTACTACACTGAGTACACCCTTTAACCAAACATTCAGCCTTTGGGCAACCTAGGTAACAGCAATGATGGAGCTTTCCAGCAGTAGATAAGAGCTGTTGTTTCTCACACCAGAAAAAAGTCCTGTAGGAAAGGCAGAGACAGTGAAGAATTCCATACTGAACATGAAAATATACATGAAAATAAATGTGAAAGCCTGCAAAGTGTCAATAAATGCTACGTGTCACCCCTCAGTTGGAATGACACCTCTCTACTGACATGTAGAGTTGATATTTCCCATAGTTGTATACATTTCTGGCGTACAAAAAGCGCGCAAGAGAGAAACGTTCTCCTTTTCTACTCAAATGCCAACTTATTTTCACTGCCACTTCTTTCAGAAAACTGCACCCTCCCAACAGCATTAATAAGAGCTACAATCTTTGATTAACCTTTTATTAGTGACCTTTCTCAACTTTTTAGTCTCGTAGTACAAACATTTTAAATAATTCCTCATTCAGTTCTGTAACGTTCCCACTCAACACATCTAGATTTAATACCACCAAAGCCCTATTTTACACTGATTAAGCAGAATTGGCAATCATCTGAACACAACAACCCTGCTCCCAGGGATGCATCTTCCAAGGGCTCTACAATTAAAGTAGCAAAGAAACGAGCTTACATAAGTTCCCTCTCCTCCCACTGTGGAGGAGTACATATTTTATAATGTATGTTGTTCCTCACTAGATGTCAACTGGCTGTTGTTGCACTCTGAAATGCAAGAATGTTCCTAGATTGGTAGCAAAGAATTGTTTTAAAGACTAAATGTTCAGATCTTGGACTAGATGCAGGTTGGTTGCTAAGGTAATGGAGTGTGTACATCAACAAATCTGGTTGAGTTTCATTCAAACAGATCCGAAAGCTTTTACCTCGCAATGCCAGAATTTTGAAGGGAATTTGGAAAAGTACTTCAAAACACAGCATCCCCAAAACTGGATGTTTATATGGGTTGTTTTTTTTTTTTTTTCTTTACACTTCCTTCAAGGATGGGAATGAGTGGCCTTGCCTCTACAGCATTACCACAAAGGTGCTGAGGTTGAGAGATGTTTCTAGCAAAGCAAAGGAAGAGCGTGCACCTTCTGTGTTGACTTCTGACAAGGGCATGGAGTGACAGGACGAGGGGTGATGGCTGTAAACTGGAAGAGGGGAGATTTAGACTGGATATTAGGAAGAAATTCTTGACTATGAGGGTGGTGAGGCACTGGCCCAGGCTGCCCAGAGAAGTTGTGGATGCTTCATCCCAGGAATTTTTCAAGGCCAGGTTGGATGGGGCTTGGAGCAACCTGGGCTGGTGGGAGGTGTCCCTGCCCATGGCAGGGGGGTTGGGACTAGGTGAGCTTTGAGGTCCTTTCCAACTCAAACCATCCTGTGATTCTGTGACTCAGAGATGTACACAGAGTCCTCCAATAAAACCTTGATACCAGAGGCAGGGATGCTGAGCGGTGCTGACAGTGAAGACATCACACCGGCAGCACCAAGGCAGGACAGAGAGAAAAGGGACCAGTCTGGTTATATCATGCCAACACTTAGGGGTGTGTGTGTATATACATATATATTAAAACACTCACTGAATAGGGGAGGAGGAGAAAACGAGATCCCCGTGGAAAAGAGTGCATGCATTCTTCTGATTTTAAAACTACCCCTAGGAAACCAACTCCAATACCCTTTATTCATAGAATCTCCCCCAGAAACCACCAATTTCCAATACACAGGCAGCCAAATTGTTACCCTTCACCTGAGGGACTGATTTAATCCAAAACTTACGAGATGGCTCTTAGAGATGAAACCTCTCCATGGAACGGGTGCTCTCAAAAAGCCTCAACTACTCGGGCAAGATAACAGTAACGAAGTGGCTGATGGGTTTGTTTCTTAACCAGAGGGCAGATAAATCCCCCCAGCCTGAAGACTTATAAAATATTCATGATGTGCCACAGCAAACAGTTCAAAAAGATCCCATCTACAAAGCAGGAAAGGGCATCCCCCCCTGCTTTTCTTTTGCAATCTTTTGCCATGCAATTACAACCCAGCACTCTGGAAGCCATCTATGAAACGAGAGAAAGGCTCCCTGAGTCACAGCCCCTCTAACTCATCGCTGCACTAAAAGCACAACATCAGAACTAACTGTGCTTTTTTTTTTTTCCCTGGCCCCTACATATGTTTTTGTTGTTAAAAAAAAAGCCTTGCTTGGGATTTGTGCCAAACACTGAAGTAACTACTCCAACAGGTGTTGGTTTCTTTAAAAGAATCTACTATGAGGCACCCAGGGAGGAGGAGGGGGGGGGTGCTTTATGTTTTTGTAATGTTTTAGCTTTCCCCTGTATGTACCTACCTCAAAGCTTAACGTAAGAGGGAGGTCACCACCATTTGTCTTTCCACCGTAGCTAAACGTGCAAACGAGGAAAACACAAGAGATGGGAGAACTCAAAGCAGTTCTCTTCGTGGTATCATTAATTTTAGCAAAGCTCCCTTCGATAAACACTCCTGGAGACGAGTGCCAAAAAGTAGAAAACCGATTGCTCGTTATTGCTCTCGCAGATCACCACAGCAGATCTGTGTTTCTTCTTCTCTTCAGCCTCCTGCCTGTTAATGGTGAGTGGCCCCCAGGCTGCACAGTTTACAGGAGCCCGTCAGCAACTGACACTCACAATCTGCGGAGATCCAGGGTAAGAAGAGCAGGCCAGTTTGCTGAGAGCCTCAAACCTCCACCCTCTTTTAGCTGGTAAAAAAGCATTTTTCAATATGGTGATGTTAGATCTTACTGTCATTTCAAAGGGAGACCTCAAGCAAAAATCAGCCCAAGTCTTTCAAAGCAGAAGATCAGCAAAAAAAAAACCCACCCTGCAAATGTCATAACTCAGGAGCCTGCAGTCACACTAAGGGGACCTGTGCAGAGAGAAAAGCAGCGCTGAAAATGAAAACAGCCATCGGTCATGACTAAAACACTTCCTCTCTTACTGTACAACTGATGAGGGGTGATGGCTTTAAACTGGAAGAAGGGAGATTTAGACTGGATATTAGGAAGAAATTCTTGGCTGTGAGGGTAGGGAGGCACTGGCCCAGGGTGCCCAGGGAAGTTGTGGATGGTTCATCCTAGGAATTTTTCAAGGTCAGGTTGGATGGGGCTTGGAGCAACCTGGGCTGGTGGGAGGTGTCCCTGCCATGGCAGGGGGTTGGGACCAGATGAGCTTTGAGGTCACCATCCTGTGACCTGATGATTCTAACCACCTTGTGAAGTGTGCGAAGTGTATCACACAGTTTGGGGATTAGGGCTGTAGAGGGGGATTGTGGGGTTTTATTTTACAAAGAAAAGGGGAAAAAAAAGGCCTTTTCGTAATAGAAAAATTCAGATTACTCTTCAAATGTTAACAAGTCTCAGGACAACTCCAGCTTTATCTCCCAGGGTTAGATTCAATTAGCAGCAACTTGCTTTCTCTACGAATTCAGATGGTGAAGTACGATAATGAATTACTTCGTGTTCACCAGCTATATTAATTCCTTGAACCACGAGAACTTGGTGACTCCACATTACAGCTTTTCCATTTCTGTGTCATGTGGCCACGATAATAGCTCCTTGACAGCTGAAAATATTGCTAAATATTCCAGTTCTTTCCCCAGAAAGCTTTTGGTAAGGAAAAAGCTTTTGCTTGTTAAACCATTTTATTCTTGCTTGGTGTTTTTGTTCAGAAGTAACTTTTCCCAAACGACAGATCCTAACTGAATCTGTAATTTTCCCTCCACCAGTATTACTCTCATGCTACTTAGAGAAAAAGAAAAAATATGAAGATTTTAAGTTAAAATCCAATTTCATCGTTAGAAGTCAAAGACTTCTGCATAAGCAGTTTTCTAGAACAGCGGAAAACATGCCTCAAATAAAAGGCTGACGTGCTGTTGGTTCGCCAGATTTGAAGGTATCATTGAATCATAGAATGGTTTGGGTGTGAAGGGACCTCAAAGCTCATCTTGTCCCAACCCCCTGCCATGGCAGGGACATCTCCCACCAGCCCAGGTTGCTCCAAGCCCCATCCAACCTGGCCTGGAACACTGCCAGGGAAGGGGCAGCCACAGCTTCTCTGGGCACCCTGGGCCCTCACAGCCAACAATTTCTGCCTAATATCCAGTCTAAATCTCCCCTCTTCCAGTTTAAAGCCATCACCCCTCATCCTGTCACTCCATGCCCTTGTCAAAAGTCCCTCCCCAGCTTTCTCGTACCCCCCCAGGCACTGGAAGGTGCTCTGAGGTCTCCCTGGAGCCTTCTCCATGCTGAACACCCCAACTCCCTCAGCCTGTCCCCAGAGCAGAGCTGCTCCAGCCCTCAGATCATCTTCATGGTCTCCTCTGGACCCACTCCAACAGTTCTGTTAAAACCAATACACTTCTGCAAAGATGCAAGAGGCAGCAGCAGCACCGTTACAGCAAACAGGAAAGGAATCGTTACCTTTTCCAGGTAGTAATTAGGCATTTGCAAGCAATTACATCCTTAATTCAGCTAACAGTTGAGTAACATGACATGATCCTACTCTGGTTAACAGAGCTGGACACGCATAATTACTGCCTCAATTTTTCCATTTAAGATTGGGTTCAAGTGTGCTGGATATACAGCTGTGTTTGTAGGGAAGAGAGTCAAGTCATACAATTAAAAAAAGGAGAGAAACACACCCCTGAAAGCATCTCCAGTTTTCCTACAGACTTTCTGAGTGTCCAAAATATGCAGATGGGAATCAAAGGAAGTATTTATTAAAATTCAACACTCTTAAATTGTTCCCCCAAAAATTCTGGGTAAAAGTTAAACTTATGGACAGAACCCAACTGTAACTGAACGGCAAATTCAACGCTGGAATTAAGTAAATCCATCAAAATCCACTGTAACTGTTTCTCCTAAAATGTCCTTTTTAATACATTAAAATTTGATTCACATAAGCATAATAAAAGGGTGGAGTGTCCTTTTGATAAAAATCCCCTGAGATATCTGATGAGTACAGGAAGTAAGATTTCACGATAACTGCTCTTTCGCTGCTCTGCAGTTTCCACACCAAGCTTTCTTACAAATTTTAGCTTTTCCCCTTAGAAAGCTTTCTCTTAAGCAAGCTGAGGCTCATAAGCAGCAAAATGAGTGCAGATTAAAATTAGAAATGTCTTATTAAAGCTTAATTGGCAATTAAATTCTGGTTTAAAGGATTAACTGGAAGTTTTAGAGACTGCATTATAGGTAAATCCTGTTGCTCAAATCAGTTCAAAGTTCCCTAGTTGGATATGTTTGAGGTTTCATATGCCTGAGGTTTCTCAGAAAGGCTTTCTCCCAAAGCAACCTGCCATGGAAAAGAATATACACTTGCCTGGAGTTTTTAAGCTGACTGGGATTGACTTGGTATCCTCAATAATACGTCACTGCTATGTTCTGAGCTCTCCCTAGGAATGAAATCGCAGCCCAGCTCTTGGTAGAAAGCTCTGCCTCAATGAAAAGGCACTTATATGACTATTTTTGGCTTCTCTGCAGATGGACAGTAGAAACCAAGTGCCCTTTCACCCTCAGAACTGGACTTTTCAAGTTACACAGGTGAGAGAGGCATGATCTGCCTCTCCTGTGAGCACACAGAATGCAAAGAGTCTTCCAAACTATTAATCTGGCTTCTTTCTCCAGCGTGAAATTAAACACGAAGTCAAACAAACCCTCAAGACAAGTCAGTTCCTCAGTGGAATCCCTGTGGAAGTATTTTCTTCAAAGGGAGATTTCTTCCCATTCACAATCCTCATGTTGGTAAGAAAAGCAAATACAGTCTTAAAAAGAAAGATAAGTTAATAACAATTTAATAATTCACTGTTATTGCATTTAATGGCAATATAGCTAAAAATCACCTAGTTATCCACCTAACCATTAAATTTTAGTTTAATGTTCTTTGTGTTTGTGTCCAAGTTGCCAAAAATCATCCTTCAATTAACTAACTGCTCTGACCAAAGAGTCAGGCTCCTCCCTTCCCCTCAAACAAACCCTTTTCTGTTAATACTCTAAAGTTCCTATTAGAATCTGAATTTTAAAAACTCTGCACTTGCTACCCAATCAATTTCTGAAATCAATGTACACCAAAATAACTGCTCGTTTACTAAAACCACCCTCCATGAAAGCCATCTAGAATTTATCTAATTAAATGAGAAAGGATTCACAAACCAATAAGAGAGAATCCTGGTAAGCCAAGGAAAAGAAAATTTCAATGTTGGCCAGAATTTCATTAATTATAGCAGGTATTCAGCTGCCAGTCCCTCTCTACATCAACACACCCAATCTCATTAAAGCCAAGAACCTAAAATTAATATCAATAATGAGAAGACACAGAAAGTTATTAGCAGGGAGAAAGTTTGATGAGCAAAGGAGGATGTAGTTTTATAATACAACCAAGCAGGTGACAGCGTGGAGAACACAGTCCCAGCGCTCCGGCTGCCGTTCTGTTCCCAGGAAAGATGTATAACCTTGCCCCTGAACTCTTACGACCTGAAAGACAGCTGGTTCAAGAAGCTGAACCAGCAGAAAAAATGTGTGAGTTAGCTTGGTTTCTCTTAACTTGCTCAGATGAATTTTTGACAGAAGAAGTGAATCAGGAGAGAGCAGCAAGAGCCAACAAAAGGATGGGTTCTTCAATACTCAGGCTAACTCAGCTGCATGGTCCAATCCCACGTTATCTTTCAGGGCTGCCTACAGAAGCTGATGTCTGAGCAAACCTCATCTTCACTCCCGCGGAAGCTGGAAGGTACGAAAAGAATGAGTCAAAGGAACGATGCGAGAACGGGGCCTCGCGTCACAGCCACCCAGCCATTCCGTCCTCCCTCTGCTGCCAAAGTCCCTCAGGACACTACGTGAGCAATGAAGGCCTTTTGCAGAGCTGCTAATTTTCAGGTTACTCAACCCAAACTCTTGGGGGTCTGTCAGAATTACCAACTGGGGTCTGAAACACCACAGCTGGAGTCACCTGGACCTCTTCTTTAAAAACTGAAGACCTGCTGTTGGGTTTTTCCCCCCCTGAGTACCAAGTGTGTCCAACTGGATATTCAAAACATCCATTTCTTCTATTTTACTGCTTGCATCTTAGTTATCCTCCTACAAAATGATAATAATCACACCAGAAGAATATTGTAAAGATGAAGTTGGTTTTGAACTACTCAGACTCCTTAACAGAGGAAGGAATGGAGGACTCCTCTGAGGGTTCAATTATCCTATCAGCAAACCAAAGCTCTGAGCTACACCCTTAACGAAGGGGACAAATCCAGATATTTAACAGCCTCCCAGCAAACCATTCTCTCTCTTTGTGCTGAAAGAGGTGAGGGTCTCAGTCTCACTAAGGGGGTGAGGAATATATGATTAATTAATGAAAGACCACCACACTGCTCAGGGAGAAGGAGATGGATGACGATTGGAAAGAGTTTTGGAGTGCCTGACTTTATATAGATTAAAAAGTTTTACAGTTTGAGTTCAACTGATAAGTTAATCCTGATTGTTTTTACAGTGCTATCAGGTTTATTGCAAATGATTAAAATATTTCCATTATTTAGATGTTACCGACTGAAATCATAGAATTACCTTGGTTGGAAGAGACCTCTAAGATCAACAAGTCCAAAAATCCACCTACACATGTTAACTAAGAGCTGAAAAGGTGGCTAAGGAAGGGATGGACTTCCATTTGCAATTTTAGCCCTTTATTTTCATTTCCCAAGTAATTAAAAATTAGATGATGAAATCTAACAGCAGCAATACTTTCCCTTTCACCTGAGCACGCACCCGCGTGTGTACACAACAGCAGCTTCTCTTCAATCCAAAGAATGTCCTGATGGACACTGGGGAAAAAAAACCATTCTGATGGATGTAAAACCACTTTGAAATGGTCTTTCAGAGGATCTAAGGCTGCTCTGTCTAATGCAAAGAAAAAGGTGCAGTATCAGGAAACTACAGTTCAAGTTCTCTGATAAAAGACACTGATTCTCTAGAAAAAGGCTTGACCACAGAGCTAGAGAAAAAATATCAAGAGTTACACAGAAATACAGAGTCTGCTGTCACTAAAGCTAATGCTTTAATGTCGATATAAAAAGGGAACTGTGCAAACTGCGTCCCTTTAAAAATCAGAACACATTTAAACGTGGCTGCTGCAAAGCAAGTGACACTGTTCTTGTCTCTCTGAATAATCAACCATTCATGGCAGCAACGAAAAGCAAACAGAGCACACAGAGTAATGCTAGAACAGAGAAAGCAGAGCTTGCTCCTTCACAACCCTTCCTAATGGAGACAGACAACCCAGCCTCATTTATCAAAGAAAAAGGAAAGAGAATCCCTTGCTTTTCTCTCTCATTTGGGCTGTCACGATCAGGAAGAAACACCATCAGGCCAGATTTCTAAAGTAACTTATTTCCTGCAGTTTTCAAGTACGGATCCAAGAGCAGCAGTGCATCCAAAGGCACAGCTGTTCCTCCCAGGAAGACTGGTAAAGGAAATGAAGGCTGAAGTGGAGAGGAAAGGTATAATCCGCAGTGATAGCAGCTGCTCTGTCTGGGTCACTTGGGACTGCAAATATTCCATCATCGGCTTTGTAACCAAGTGTTTTGCAATGTTGGGGTTGTTTGTGGGTTTTTTTAATTTTAGTATGTTTATATTTTCACAGAAGTGAAGGTTTTAACACTGGCTAGAGACAGAGAGAAGCACGGAGAAAGCGAGAAAAAGTTTCCCTCGTTGCCTCTGCTACTCGTATTTGGCCTTTTAATGCTATTAGCATCCTGGCTCAACAGATACTGCAGAGAGAAGTACTACCAAGCCAAAACAGGAAGCCAAATATCTACTAGTAAGTGAAAATTACCACGAAAAAAATCCAGACATATGGTATGAACTGGATTTGAACCCCTGCTCGTAGAAGCGCTACATCATTGTTTACTCTTCCATCACCCCAACTGTCATTTAAGCCACTTGCAAGTATTTGTTCCATGATCACACTGACATGTCAGGACACAGATAGAAAAACTCTGCGGGCCAGCCAAACACAGCCATTAAGCACAAAAATTCAAGAAAAGGGGGAAAAAAAAATGCATTTCTGCTTTCTCTTTTTTTGGAGAGAAGGAATCTGTTGTAATATACTGGAATTTAGCAGCCCCAAAAGAGCAACAGCTTTGTTCCTGCCACACTGAAACACTTCCCAACCAAGTCTTGACTCACAGCAGAGCTGCAAACACGAGGCCAGCACCGCACTTGATTCTTACCAGTGGGTAGCTACAGTACACAACCAAATACACTGCTCAAGGATCCAGGGTTTTCCCAACGCACTAAAAAATACCCAAATTTCCTCAAAGACTTCAGAAACTAACAACAAAATGGGAGGTGACATATTCAAGGACTGGAACCAAAGGGATTCTGATAAAACCTGTGAACACTGCAGCTCACAGGAACTCAGTCCCACGCTGTACACAGAGGGAAGGGGAAGCAGAACCCTTCCCTTCAACCTCACAGAGCCAAGAGCTGCTAACTTAAGATTTTATAAACTTCATTAAGCTTAAAGGTTACCTGACAGCATTACATACGTGCTGCAATTCCAGCTGCTTACCAGGAAAACTGGGAGCTCTCAAAGGGTGTGCATCTACCGGACACTCACGTGAGTCCCTTGCAGCTACAGAGAAGCCTCTACAAAATTAAGGCAGTCCTGAATGATCCTGTACTTTGAAAAGGAGAAAGGAGACAATGGAAGAAGTTCTTTTCTCTGGTGTCGATGCATTTGAGGAAGATATTCCTATTGGTTTGTTATGGGAGTATCTAAAACCATCTCATTTTTGCTTCATAGATATGATAGCTGCAAAGACCTGCAAAGGCAAAGATCCCTTTCTCCCCATTTTGAGGTGCAGCCATTATTGCAGGTTCTTCCTCACCAAAAAACCACCTCAGTCACCTGGCTGATTCACACAGCAAAGAGCAGAGAACAGGAGAAAAAGGAAACCCAAAAAGAAACGACCACGCAGCTGAGGTGCAACGTGTCACTACTAGAAACCAACTTAAAATAAACTTCTCCCAACTGGTAACTGTAATACTGCTTTGCTAAAAGCATTATAGTCCAGTCAAATAAATTTCATTCATAAGAGCTGAGATATATATTGATCAGCAAAGCTTCAGCAGGAATCACTGAATCCCTGCCAACCAGCGATCACTGCACTTTTAGCACTCCGAGAGCGCCAATTATTACTCATGAGTTCATGATGTTTTCTTCACCTTCCTGTTGAAGAGATTATTTAAGACCTCAAATCACTTAACTGGATTGTTTTGTCCTGTTATGAGTCATCTACAAATTCCAAGGCACCATTAGATTCTCCTTCAGGAGCTGCAACCAACTCCCCAGATTGCCTCAGCTATAAAACTGTGAGGAAACGGGGTTATAAAAATTACACACATACTCAGACCTCTACCCCCAGATGTCTTCTAGAATTCATGTGAAAGTGAAAAGATCTCACCCTCCAACGTACACTGGCTGTGTCGAAACCACCCCAAATCCCCTCTACACTCCAAAGAAAATATCCTTTTTCTTGTGAAAAGAGAACAAACCAGAACGTTTAACTTCTGCTGAGAAAGAGGGAGGGGAGAGGGAAGAAGGTAGAAACATTTAATGCTGCAGTTTTATTTTTTAACTATTTATTTCTGGTTTATACCAGCAGAACTTCGAACAGTGGCACTTCTTTACGCATCAGCTCCATTTAATTTTCTCTAAAAGATGAACTAACATGAATTATTTGATGTTTTGGGGTTTGAGAGCAAAGACTCAGTAAGAACACCCCTTGCTGAGTTTTAATAAATAAAGTAATAATAATAATAAAGAATACAATTTAATACACAGCTGTCACTCCGTGTTTAAAAACACTTTGCTATTTCTGGTGAACAAAGGTTTACTGTTTAAAACTTGAACAGTCACAACCGAATAGCAAGTGAAAACAGGATACAGCCCAAGTAGAGACTTAAAAATAGTGCCTATTCTTCAGAGTTCTGCTCTATCGCCGGGCAGGGCGCCAAGGGGAGCTCCAGTATCAACCAGTATCAACCCAACCTGATTTGCACTGCTTTGAAAAACAAACCAGACCCCGCCTGGGTTCTCCAAATGCCACCCTCCTCCTCTGAAAGGGTTTCCAAAAGAGAAAGGCATGTGTGTTGCTGATAAAACATCGGAGAGGGCTCGTGCTTGAAGCTCATTGATTATTTGATAGCAAAAAAAAAAGAATTCTTTGCCCCTCTGATATATTTAAATCCGGCGCGACGCTCTGAGAATCTATTTATTATCGTGATCATTGTTAGCTGACAATGTGCTCTGAAAGAAAATACTCATTCTGAGCAGGCCAATGAAACTGGCTGATGGACAGCAGAGAATGAGTGTCCAGGCTACAAAACTATCCCCATTCCTCCTATTGAAACGTCTCAGAAAAGATGAAATAAAAGCAGAGATGCCCTCATTAAGCAAGATAAAAATAGCTTTTATGTTCCATTTTTTATTTTTAGCTAAAGAATGAAAATTCAGTTATGTAAGCCTACAGGTTTCGTAAATTAGGCGACAAGCAGGGCGCGTTTGCACTCCCCAGAGTTCATTAGGGGAGGGTGAGATTGGATATTAGGAACAATTTCTTCACTGGAAGGGTTGTCAAGCCCTGGCCCAGGCTGCCCAGGGCAGGGGGGGAGTCCCCATCCCTGGAGGGATTTCAGAGCCGTGGGGATGTGGTGCTGAGGGACATGGGGCAGTGGGGACTGGGCAGTGCTGGGTTAATGGTTGGACTGGATGATCTCTTCCAACCAAGGCTGTTCTATGAGAAGACCTCACTCCACACTGATAGCGGCCACAATCAGAGTTGGTTCAGTTACAAACCTACTGGTACAGAATTAACGTGTGGTTTCGCTGCTGCCGAGGCTCACGTTGGCTCACACACAGAGAAACCCACTCCATGATGACCTTCATCCCACGGCACCAAGTCAACACCTCACCAGTCCCCCAAACCACTGTGGCCTTCGCACCGTGTTCTTCCCTCCCACTGTTCCTCCCACTCCAGCTCAACCTTAAACCCTCCTAAACAGCTCAAGAAATTGTTTGTAGCTCTTAGGATAAGGTATCAAACAATTCTGTAGGTATTAAAAGTACCTGCCGTGAGAGTCAAAATTCTTCGAATGCAGAAGGCTCGCACAGCGCAACCATTTCCCCATGCAAGAGAAAAATCTAATTACAATGAGAAGGTCAATAGGATATTTTAATCTGCGTGGGCTGGTGGAAACTCCTGCAATATTTAAGATATTATTTTTGCTCTTTGCTTACTAGCAGAGAAACGCCACAGAGGTGGAGAGAGGGAACAGGGTCTCGTGGAATTGTGATTGAAAGATCACAACAAGGATAACCCTTGTCCATTGGGTGTATAGGCAGAACAAGGAGAAACCCAGTAACACCATCCCAGTAACTGGTGGCTGCTGAATGGATGCCATCAATACAATCTACATAAAGCTTTGCAAGAAAAGAATAAAGTCAAAAGTCAGTATATTAAACAATCACTGTCTTCCCTTTTGCTACTGAGGGGTTTTTTTTCCCCTTAATCCAGCTTATGGATGTCAAAACACCACTTAAGGACTCCAGAGCTGGAAAAATCTTCCACACAGCTTCACATTTCTACAAGATGCTGCCTCTACAACAGGTCTAAAGAGGCACCAACATACAGAAGGGCAGGCCACAAATAACTAATATGCTTTCTGAGTTGAGAACTATCACCATCTGCCTGAAAATACAGATATTTTGGAAAATCAACCCAAATTCCCTCCCCTCAGAGACCTCAACCGTCCAAGGAAAATAATACTGACATAAATAGTAATAGCTGGGTATCAAAATTCATTGAAAATTCATCTAAGAGAACTGCAGTCTGCCATTAACACATCGGACTACTACGCCTGGATGAGGAAGCGCACGAAAAACCAGGAGCGAGGAGCCCAGCAGAGATATCACAGAGGATATTTTCCCAGGCGTCGAGAAAAGCGATAGACAAAGCAGGCAAGAAAGTAAAATACACACTGAGAAAATCTGCCTGTAAAACACAGACTCTTAGTCAAGGGCTGGGAAGTGCTGTAGAATTATTCCTGAAGCCTAAAGCCATAACGCATCATTTCATCCTCCTCTCCTTCAGCATTTAAGCCTCAACTTTTGTGGGTGTGTGTTGTTTGTTTTATTGCAAAGGATTGTGCTGGTACGAGGGGAAGAAGTTCCCAAGAAACAAGTTGCAAAACAAGAACTATTCTCAGCACTCGGTTACAACTTTTACAATTTATAAAGCCCCAATGAGATCATACAAACCCATCCCCAGTGGACACACACACACTTCTGCCATGCTCGTTTGGCTCGACAAGCACCGGCGGAGATCTCAACAGAGATCTTATTCCTGGAGATCACTTACACAGCACTGAACATGCTGTGCAAACCATTTAATACAAATCAAAGCGCTGTTTTAAATATTAACTCCTACGCGCTATCACAGACGCCCATCTCAGCTAAAATAAAGACTCCTAAGTTTGGTGACCACCTCAAGTTCATGCTAAAGCCTTAGGGACTGCATTTGTTTATGGAAATGCAAGGAGTTAGACCAGGAGAAGAAAAGGGAAGTGGCACTGAGGTCGCAACCGGTCGCTGTCACAACATGAACACGGCTGGAAGCTTATGTTCACAAAAAAATTATCAGGTTTTGAGAGTTTGCTGCTTTTCACCCACTTACTCTGACCCTATCAGCTACCATATACACTCAACTACCAAGCAAGAGCCACTCAGCACATCACAGAATCACAGCACAGCCTTAGTTGGAAAAGACCTCTGAGCTCCCCCAGTCCAACCATTAACCCAGCACTGCCCAGTCCCCACTGCCCCATGTCCCTCAGCACCACATCTCCATGGCTCTGAAATCCCTCCAGGGATGGGGACTCCCCCCTGCCCTGGGCAGCCTGGGCCAGTGCTGGGGAACCCTTTGGGGGCAGGAATTGTTCCCAATATCCAATCTAACCCTGCCCTGGCACAACTTGAGGCCATCACCCCTCGTCCTGTCACTGTCACCTGGGAGAAGAGACCAACCCCCCCTGCCTACCCCTTCCTTTCAGGGAGTTGCAGAGAGCAATGAGGTCTCCCTTCAGCCTCCTCTTCTCTAGCCATCAAAAACACCAGGGTAAAATTCCACCCATCACAACCAGAAATGTTATTTAAAAAAAAAAAAAAAAAAGCAGCAAAGCTTATTTTCTTTATTTTTTTTAAGACACAGTGTTACAGTTGCTGAGAAGTGCCCTGAAGTACACTTGAGTTCCAGATCCTACATTAGGTGCAAAAATATCGATGCCAGCGTGGAACGTACCATTAGAGACCGATCGATGCTGTCGAGGAGATTGACAAAACCTCTATAATACAGCCCAAGAAAATGCTCCTTTGCAATTAGGGACAGATAATAGAAACCAAAGACCAATATTTAGCCTTTAAGCCATTTTGTTTAAAGCCCCATTGATCATCTTTGAGGAGTTGTCTACATTTTGCCAGATTACTACTTTATCACCACAACTGTGAAAGTTGTGTAGAAATCCTGGGTGTTTTCTTACAGAACAACACATCTGGTCAGAGCAGGGAAGTGTCTGGGTTAAAGCTCACCTCAAAGAAACCCCAGACCCACTGGTTTAATACAGTCAAGCCCTGATGCAACCCAGCCATGCCAGAGCTTGCACTAACACGGTGCTGGGCATCCACAGGAGTGAAAGAAGACACAAGCACAGTGCTGATGCCACTAAAAAGAATCAGGGCCTTGATCTTGATAAGATGTAGCAAACACTTTGTAACTTTGTAAAATCAATGACATCAAGAAATTGGTTATAAAACTGAAAATACGTGGTTGGTGTTAGAAGTAGTGGTTTGATGAAGAGATTAAAATAAACGTTGTTTCCAAATCAGCACAGGTAATCCGAGACGGTTAGAAAAACAGAGATGTAGTTTACACGATTTAAAGAAATTAAATAAAAAGTCATCTGGCTGACAAACCTCACTACAGTCACAAATGGTTTTCAGCACCGTGTCCTTACACAATCACATTACGGGCTTTCCAGGGCTTAGGGGTTTCCCCCCTCCCTGGGTTTTTTTTTGTGCTATGTAAAGAACAGCTCTTTTCTGGTTCATCTAACAGGTACTGAAGAGTTTCTGCACAGGCCACGTGGCTCCCAAACCCATTTTTCAGTCCAACACCTACTTGAAGGCAGGATTCCTGTTGTACTGCTTTGTGGTTGAGCGCTTTAACACGTTTACCTCTGCCCTTCTATGGATGCCAGCACGTAATTCAGATTAACACAGCACCAACTCCTCCTGCTGACTGATGGCTCTGCCGTGCCTGTCACTTTTACAGGAGGTTTGTAGCTCCTACACTCACAACTGTAACTCAACGTCATCAATAGTACATACTCCAGTTTGTAAATACAAGACCAAGAAAATCAGTATCTAGACCTAAAACTACAAGCAAAGCTCACCTTCACAGACCCATAACTCTCTTCGAGGGACACCCCAAATCACCCCCAAAGAGCTGCAAGAGTTGACTGTACACAACCTCGAGTACACATTCCCTTACTAAATGAGTAGCTGCTATATATGCACATTACTGTATATGTTCCCCACCACTGAAGCTAACGAAAACCTTGAAACACAGCACACTGAGCCCCACGTGATCATCCTGTGAATTATAATTAACACATTGAAATAGAGCTGGGTTGTACAATCACAGCCTCACGTGCCTACAAATCCTTCGCTACGTCGTTAAAACACACAGACTTGGCCACTGCACTGAAAAAGACTTTTATCTCAGAGCTGAAGTAAGCTGGAACGCACGGTAACGATGGAATAATAATTTAAAAAGTCATTGTCTCCTTAAAAAAAAAAAAAAAACACAATAAAAACATGACTGGTTTTCCCAGAAGAACCATTATGCTGCTGACTGGAGGAGTTCTCCAGCATGGCATATCAGAAGCCGACTCGATGTTTACCTTGGACAGCTCAGAGGAGTTAAGGAAAGCTGAGAGCTGCAGAGAACAGGGATTCTTTGTGCCCCTGTGGGTAAGCTCACCTCCACAGTTGCACTCTCTGATTTACAATAATTCTTTCAAAGCATCACTATTGCAGCACATTCACTGCAGTTACTCATCCAGCCCGTGCTTGTCAAAAGGACGACGACACCCGCAGCCAGTGGCACAGCCACCACGCTGTGGGGAGGGTATTTGGTGGTGCAGAAACCAACTGACTCTGTTCTGTGTCCTGCTACATCAGAGAAGGTGGAGGAAGATCACAGACAAAGCCCAAAGCCCTATTTCTTACCCTGGAAACATGCAAATTCCAGGTTCAAACCCTTTATTTGCTAAACACCACCTAGAGCTTGAAAAATGAACGTTTCTGTTTTGAGAGAGAAACTCACAATACTATTAACGACCAAAACTACTTGAATGTGTTCATCTCCATGCTCGCAGGGCTCAGTCCTGATTTTGATGCATTTCTTTAATATCTTTCAGCCATTCAAAAATACTATTACGTAGTCAGGAATTTCTTTTTTATCAAATTATTTAATAAAAGCAGGCTGAAGGCATTAGGAAACGTTGTGACACTATCACTAGTGTTCCTCATTTCTCAAACCACAGAGCTTTTAAACACAGCTTTGCATGCTATCTCCATCGAGCGATGCTCTGCCAACAGAGGCACAAAGAGACGGTTTGATCTCTTCTGCAGCCAGTAGGAACGAGTAAATGAGTAACTGTCTCATGAGTAAACCCAAATTTCCTTACAGGGAGGTGTGTGCCCGTGTATATGTTTTACACACACACTGAAATACAAACTATAGGGTTTTTACACCTCAAAAATCCATCACAGCACCATCACACAGACCGACAGAGCACTGAATTAGGCACGTGGGGACACGGAAAGTAAATGTTATGTCACTGAGGAACACAGGTTATTACTAAAGCCCCTCTTTTTGAGAGGTGCTGTTAGTAGTAGCTCACTGAGACACCTTGCCTGCATGGGTGGGCTTTGTGTGTGGGAACAGACTGTGTAAGCAGTGCTGGAATTTCGCAGAATGTTCCCAAACATCCCCATTAATCTGTTTTTTCTTCCCTATTTTCACGCCGGTAACACCAACCTCAGCACAGCTCTCCAGGCAGGTGGGGCTGGGAGTCAGCACTGGGGGGTTTTTGGAGGGTTAGGGGTTTTGGGGCGGGTCTTTTTTTGTTTTAAGGTAAGGCTGCAAGGTCTGTAAGAGGCAGCTCAAACATAGCTCCCACTGAAATCCCTCAAAAATAAGTGATTTTAACAATATATATTAAAAAAGCCGTCCTGGAAACCTGAGAACAACTGAAGAAATAAAACACAGGTCACAAGCTATGCCCAAATTTTCTTTCAAAATCTTACATTCTCCAGCACCTGAAGAGCTCAGCACTGCCTGTGTTATCTTGCATGTTAATATTTCGTTAATTACAATTTTAAAGGGCAGCGACAGCCTCCTGTGAGTAAATACATGGAAGGCAGCAAGCATCACTGGGCTGGGATACGACAGGCCCTGGTAAACAACCCATCCTGAAAACACAGAAATCGGTGCAGCTCAAAAATGTCATGCTTTATATTAAATAAAAAAGGGAAATAATAGAACAGGAGTCAATGTCACACAGAAAAAAAAGCCCTCCCCCTCTTCTCACCCACTTTGTTACTATGGGACTCACAGAAACCTCTGGATTATCAAGACGAAGGTCCCACTCACGAGAGAATTAAGCAGCTCTGGTGCTTCTATCAACCACCCACCTCCACCACTCTTCCCAGGGTCTGTGTCTCCCAGAAAACCTAAAACACAGCCTTGAATTCACCAGCTGAAAGACAGCACTTGGTTGTTCCTGAGAGCAGGGGAACGCTTCTGAAACCAAAGCTATTTATTTTTCTAAGGATTTATTTGTCTTTTTTCCCAGCTGAATGGTGAGAGCAGTTGAGAAAGAAGGAGTTAACATTATGCCCTGTTTTGTCCCAGGTAAAAGAGATGTATCATCACTTAATCTCAGATGGAGTGAAGAACATAACTAGGGGGAAGATGACCAAGATGACCAAGGCAGCATCTGCGTGCACAAGAAATGGTGGAGCAGTAATTCCTCTGCTCCAACCAGAAACTAACAATAAACCAGCCGAGATGGTAAACATCACCAAAAAGACAATTACTAATAATGAAAAGGCAACAGAAATTTTGGGCCCCTTCCACAAACCGAGTGAGGCAGTTTTCAAACTGACGGCGAAGCGTCGGGTGCCAAACAAAAACGAGAGCGAACGAACAAAGTGCTTAACCCCTTTTTGCTTTGAGACTGCATTTTAAACACAGATGAAATCATGGAATTTAGAAGAAATATATTAAAAAAAAAAAAGTCTACAAAGGAGACATTTTTCCTCAGCTCTTTGGTCAGTGTTTCCATCACTTCAGTACCCAGAATCCTCAGACAACTCAATCAGCTTGGGTCTTTTTCTCAGTACCAGGTTCTTGAAAATCAAATGGGTTTCCATTAGCAGAACTGGGGTTAGGAACACTGATTGGGGAGAAAATTAATTAGGATTCCAACTTATCTTGTGGAATGTTCAACGTAAGAGTTAATTGAAGGACACCTGTAATTGCAGACTTCCAGAACTCCCTCTCAAGGAGCAGCAGCCAAGGACTGACCATCAAAAGGCAACTCCAGCGACTTTAAATACTTCTAAATTATCCTCACTCTACAAAACAACAACAAATAATCGAGCAGGAACAAAGCTTCTCCCTCCCACCTCCCCATGCAGCAGCTGACAGAAGCCACACACCCTTCTTCTACACCTGACCATCCCCAGCACCAACTCCAGACAAATATTTACCCTATCCCGACAAGGAGGAATAACAGGAAACATTTTACTGCGAATCCAACCCTCCTCTCCTTCCCACTCCTCTTCTGCCACAAATTTTCTTTAAACATTAAAAATGTTGACACACGCAGGTGAGACAAGAACCATAGGGAAAAGCTCTGACTTTACCCCTACCCCTAAACCAGTCTGATGCCTGGGAAGTGCATTTGCTATCCCGTTAATTACTGCTGATGGGCTTTGCGGAGCCATCAGGAGCAGGGGAGGACTGGGAAGTGCAGCAATTTGCACCTACAACAAATGGAGCATAATGGGAACAGCATCAGTGGCACGAAGTCCAGCGGGGCTCTGCAGTCCCGGGGGTGCTCGGTGCCCACAGGTCCCCGCAGTGGGGAACTGGGGCTCTGCGGGGTGGGAGCGGGGATGCTCCTGAGGCTGCCGGGGTGAGGCTGGGGCCCCCCTGCCCCAATCTGGGCCTGTCCTGGGGTGAGGAACTGGGATCCCCCCCCCTCAGATCCTGATGAAGGAACCAGGACCCCCCCTCAGACCGGGGCCTGTCCTGGGGTGACAAACTGGGGACCCCCCCTCAGGCTTGTACCTGTTCAGGGTGAAGAACCAGGAACCCCCCCTCAGAGTCGGGTCTGTCCCAGGGTCAGGAACTGGGACCCTCCCTCAGGTCCTGGTGAATGAACTGGGAGCCCCCCTCAGACCCAGGCCTGTCCTAGGTGAGGAACGGGGACCCCTCCCTCAGACCAAGGCCTGTCCCAGGGTGAGGAACTGGGACTCCCCGCAGATCCTGGTGAAGGAACCGGGACCCCCCTCAGACTCGGGCCTGTTCAGGGTGAGGAACCCAGGATTCCCCCTCAGACCCAGGTGAGGGAACCAGGACCCCCCCTCAGAACCAGGCCCGTCCCGGGGTGAGGACCCGAGGACCCCAGGACCCCTCCTCACACTCCCCCTGGGCCCGGCCCAGGGGGCTCCCACCCAACCAGGCCCGGTCCGGCAGAGCCGTGAGGGCTCTGCCCCTCCCCACTCGGCCCCGCCAGGCCCTGCCCCGGGGCCCCGCGGAGCGCACCTGCCCCCGCCGCCCCGGCCCGCCCCGCCCGGCGGCAGGTGCCGCTCTCCGGAGGATGCTCCGGCGGACCCGGGCCCGGTGCCGGGAAATGGAGCGGGGGAAGCGGGAGGGGGGGCGGCGCGCAGCCCCCCGCCCCGCACCGAGGGCGCCGCCCGCCCCCGCCAGGGGGCGCTGCCCGCCGCCCCGCCCGCCGCCGCTGCCCCCGGGGCCGAGGGGCGCTGCGGGGGGCGCCGCCCCTTCCCCCCCCCCCCCCGCGTTTCTCCTGCCCGCCTCCACCGGGGGCGCGCGCGGCGGGCGGCGGCGGGGGCGCGCGCGGGCGGGCGGGCAGGCGGGCGAGCGGCGGCGTCTCACCCGGTGGGCGCGGGTCAGGCTCAGGTCCTTCATGACCTCCTCGAAGGCCGCCGTCTCCTCCGCCTGCTTCTGGTTGTGCAGCGCGATCTTCTCGCTGAATTTCCGCGGGTTGTTCGAGGCCGCCATCTTCCCCCGTCCGCATCCCCCTCCCCTGCGCCGGAGGGGGCGACGCGCATGCGCCGGGCGGGCGGACGGGGCGGGCGGGGGACCGCAGGGCGCCTGCGCGGCGGCGGCGCGGGGCGGGAGGGGGCGGTGAGGGGGCGGAGGGGCGCATGCGCGGGGCGGCCGGCGGCGCGCGCGTGGGGCGGGGGCGCGCGGCGCGCGTGCGCGCTGTGGCCCGGCGCTGTCAGGCGGCGGCGGCGTTGGGGACCCCGCGGTCCTGCGCTGCCCCCCGCTCCGGGGGTTTGCGTTGTTATCCCCCGGGAAGGGCTCGCTTGGGGCCGCAGTGTCCCCTGCGGGACTGCCGGGCATCCCCCGGCCGGGCCGGTGTCTTTGGGCTTCGCGGCTGAGGGTGCTTCGTGCCGAAACCGGGCACAGGCCTTGGTGTCACCGCTGGTGACAGCGAGCAGGCCTGGCCACGGAGCCACAAGGGCTCCACAAGTGTGATGGGGAGCGGCTGAGGGAACTGGGGGGTTCAGTCTGGAGCAGAGGAGGCTGAGGGGAGACCTCATTGCTCTCTGCAGCTCCCTGACAGGAGGGGGTGGCCAGGGGGGATCGGTCTCTTCTCCCAGGTGACAGTGACAGGACGAGGGGTGATGGCCTCAAGTTGTGCCAGGGCAGGGTTAGATTGGATATTGAGAACAATTCCTTCCCCCAAAGGGTTCCCCAGGGCAGGGGGGAGTCCCCATCCCTGGAGGGATTTCAGAGCCATGGAGATGTGGTGCTGAGGGACATGGGGCAGTGGGGACTGGGTTAATGGTTGGACTGGGTGTCTGTCTAAAGTTACAGAGAGGTTCCCCCCCTTCAGAAGAAGGAGTCAGAATTCCCTCACACAGCTCAGGCTGGGCCCTGTTCAGGCATGAAGTGAGAAAGATAGCCAGCTCCTATTGATCCACCTGGCAGTGCTGGGATGGAGCAGCAGGGAAAGAGGGAGAGGAAAACAAGCGATGAACTCATTAGTGAGTCTTAAGATAAGCAACAGTTCCTACTCTGTGATAGCTCTCTCTTCCTGCAAGATAACGTCCAGCTACAAGACAGGTGATACCTGTGCAGCAGAAATCAAGTACCAAGATACCAAGTAAAGGCATTATTTCTGGGAAAGGTTTCACAGAATCACAGTGGTGGGGGTTGGAAGGGACCTCTGAAGCTCACCCAGTCCAACCCCCCTGCTAGAGCAGGATCCCAGAGCAGATCCCACAGGAACACGTCCAGACGGGTTTAAATGTCTCCAGAGATGGAGACTCCACCACCTCTCTGGGCAGTTCAGTGCTCTGTCACCCTCACAGGAAAGAAGTGTTTCCTTATGTTAAGATTGGACCTCTTGTGTCCCAGTTTGTGCCCAGTGCCCCTTGTCCTGTCACTGGGCACCACCCAGAAGAATCTGGCCCCATCTTCCTGACACCGCCCTTGAGATATTGATGAGCACTGATGAGATTCCCCCCTCAGCCTCCTCTTCTCCACGCTGAGCAGACCCAGCTCCCTCAGCCTCTCCTCACATGGGAGATGCTCCAACCCCTTTCATCATCTCAGTGCCCTGCACTGGACTCTCTCCAGTAGCTCCATGTCCCTCTGGAACTGGGGAGCCCAGCACTGGACACAGCACTCCAGCTGAGGCCTCACCAGGGCAGAGCAGAGGGGGAGGAGAACCTCCCTCCACCTGCTGCCCACACTCCTCTCCGTGCAGCCCAGGATGCCACTGGCCCCCGAGGGCACGTTGCTGGAACTGGGAAAGGCTCCCATTTTCCTGGTTCAGGTGTGTTGTACAGCGAAGCAGAAGATGCTCCCACAGCTCTGTTCTAAACTACACAGAACAAAACGGTGCAGCCCTCCCACGCAAGCGCGGCTTCGGTGCCAAACTCCTGCGAGCGCATCCAGCTCCCTCTCCCGTGGCGTTCTGCACACGCAAACTTCTTCCCAGTGAACCCCAACTTCGACGTCAGCAGCAGCAGCGACTCCCCGAGGAGCCAGGACCTTGGCCGAGGCCGCCGGCACTGTGTGTGGGACGCGGCGGAGCTGTCCCGGGGACGGGATGACAGGCAGAGCTGACCCTGCTGGGATGTGAGGGGGCAGTTCTGGGGAGCACAGCCGTTTCGAAACACAAGCTTAGGCTGCTAAGCCATTGATTCCAGCTGTGTTAACATCAGATGGGTGCAAAGCACTGTGATATGCAGGACACACGCATTCGGCGGTAATAAATCCTGACAGTCCTGTTTCCTGACACCCACACGTTGCCCTTTAGACTTTCTTTTTTTTCTTACAAAGCAACAGAGATAAACTGGACACTTTCCTGCCCCTGAACAGTGCTTACTCCAGTAACCAAATCCTGCCAGATCAAAGAACTGAGGCTCTGCTCTCACTTCCACTGCTGATCACCTCTGTGGCCTGGGTTTAGGCAGTTCACCAGTCATTTATAAGCAGTTCCTGCCCACGTAAAAATAAGAGATTACAGTTAACCACCGAGGCCGTTCAAGATGGATGAAACTCAGTCCAGTCAGGATCAGTATTAGCCACAAAGTCACGTCCTACCCTGAATTCTAGTTGCCAACTCGCACTGAAAGTTTATAACGCTGTAGGAGATACCATCGCAGAAAGCAGAACTGGGACTTAAAAGCATCATCCAGGCCCTGGCAGGATCAGCCCTTCCTCTGTCATTCCTGACAGATGTTAGGCTAACCACTTCTTGCATTGTTCCCCAGGAATAAACACCCAGCACGCACACTCCGTTAAATCCCCTCTAGCTGTGTACATGAACAGCGTACGACCTGCAAAATTGGCCTGTCATGCTAAAAGCCTATAAATCATAGAGATTTAACACTCAGATAACTATTATCCACGTTGGTTTTGCTCGAGGAGCGAGACGATGATAAATAATTTGGTGAGTTATCCCGGATTTAATACCATAGGTGGTAATGGCAAACATCTAGAGACCCAGCTGCCACTCTGCCTCTTCTACAGCACCAAGAGATTAAGTGCCTAAGATGAAACTTGATAAATTTTCCCCTCTTGAATCTCCTGAGGTGGAAGAGAGTGAAATCTCCCCTCCGACGGCTGCTCCTGCTCGTGGGTCACAGGGAAGGAATGCAGATGGCCAGGGAGGTGGGAAGGGGGGGCTACAACTTCCTCCCCTAAGAAGACTCCCTTTTCTTATTGTTTCTCCTGTGCAGCTTTATCAGATTGAATTCCAGCGCCCAACCTGGGCCCTACTCCTGTACTCCAGCTCTCCAGTTTTTAAACAGCTTGCGTAACAAACTTCTTTTCAATACAACATTTGTGTTTGCTGAGTTGCTTCTGGAATTTCTCACCCACTCACAGTTTTGGGGTGTGGGTGGATCTGAATGGCTGCTAAGTGCATGACCTAGCAGACAATGTAAATCTTGACTGCATTAAGGCATTGGCAAGGAGATGTTTCAGATAGGTGCCAGGTTTCCTTCTCCCTCCACCGAAGGAGATATGCCATGCATTTGACACAATATGAGCTCATACCCTAAGTATTATTTATGGCTCCTGCCGTCTTCACCTTGAGCACATCTGGGGCCACGTGAGAACAACCTGATCTCACTAAAGCTGTGATGGGATCCCCCGAGACAGCAGCTCCATCTCCCCCAGCCTTCCAGACGGGTTATGAGAAAGTTTTCCTTGTAACTGAGAATCGAAGCTTTGCTCTGAAGCAAACAAAGAGTCATTGGAGAACGGGGCTGTTGTGTTCACATCTGCTTTTGTTGCAAACAACTCCTCACTGAGCAACCTGCAGCTCCTTCGAGCAGATGCAGCCGAGAGCAAGCGGGCTGCAGGGAGGAGGTTGTCTGTGCTTCTCACTTGTTTGTTATCCTCCAGGTCCTTTGGAATTGCTCTGGCAGACGAGATCCAGCTACGTCCGTCTTCTCCCTCAGAGGCTCCAGAGGAAAGTGTGAGGTTGAACAACTCACACCAGAGCAGGCAGCACGAGGTTGTGCCTCGACCGACAAATAAACTGACTTATTTTTGCCTGCAGACACAAAGATTTTGATCTCTCACACTTCCTACTTAATGTTCCTGTTGACATCCCCATTATCCTCAGAGAAGAATATCCTGTGAAGCCCACAGAGTCCCCAGTTTGGAACTGAGCTCCAGGCTGTGCTTCCAGTGGGAAAACATTCTCGTTTCACTTGGAATTTGTGACCGTTTCTTTAATTTCAGATGTCCTCGTCTCCAGAGGGCACATGGATTCCCCTCTCTACAAACCAACTCGCCTGGTTCTGCTCTCCCAATACTCCCATCATCCTTCCAGTTCAGTTCCTTTACCATGCCCTGTAAATTCTACAAATTACAGACAGCAAGCAAACACCGACTGCTAAAAGAGACTCCTCTCATTTCTACGAGCCCTATCTTCTGGTGCTCTGAAAGTCTTTGGCAACCACACAGAGGATTCTGTTACGCTTATTTTTCCCAGAATCGAGGCTTGGCTTCGTGCCATGCTGAAGCAAGCACCATTCCCATGATGCTAAGGTGAGCTGGTAAAAGCGGCAGCCGCTTCGTGTCTTTCCAAAGATAACACTTGGATGGCAGGGAGAGCCTCCTCTGCGGGTGTGCTCAGAGGCAGCACTGAAAAGTGAGGCACCAGGAAGAGTCGTGCGTTTTATTGAAACAAACAGGAAACTGGGAAATACTTCTTTATCGCTAAGAGGTTGCAGCATTGCAAATCACGGTGGAGATCAGAGAGAGGAGCGTATCGGAGAGCAAGATGTTTCCTTCCGCCGCCGCCCGTCACATCAAAGTTCAGAGAACTTGGTGATATTCTGTATATCAAGTAGCAGAAGATGTTTTCTTTTGAAATCTCAGGGTCCAGCCTCAGAGATGTGTGCTAAAAGGGTCACAGGATCACAGCAGAGCCTGGGTTGGAAGAGACTCTATTAGATCACCCAGTCCAACCAGTAACCCAGCACTGCCCAGTCCCCACTGCCCCATGTCCCTCAGCACCACATCTCCACGGCTCTGAAATCCCTCCAGGGATGGGGACTCCCCCCCTGCCCTGGGCAGCCTGGGCCAGTGCTGGGGAACCCTTTGGGGGAAGGAATTGTTCCCAATATCCAATCTAACCCTGCCCTGGCACAGCCTGAGGCCATCATCCCTCGTCCTGTCACTGTCACCTGGGAGAAGAGACTGACCCCCCGTCGCTACCCCCTCCTTTCAGGGAGTTGTAGAGAGCAGAGATTTAAAATCCAAAGTTTTTTGCAGACATTTCCTGAGTGCTCAGGTATAACACAACAGCCTTGGGGTAGGCAACAACCCCTGGTGTGAAACCACACAGGGATCAGGCCTCGTCCTGCTCTCTCCTACTGTACTCGAGCAGAAATAGCGACAACACTATGAACCATGAGCTTTACCAGCAGCTATTAAGTCAACTACTTGCCTACTCCTCTGGTTCACCTCCCAGTGCAAAGCCAACCTCTGCTATTTCCACGCCTTAGGACAGATGTTTACCTACAAATTAAAGGCTCCATTTTCATGCTGAAGGTATTAAAATAAAAGATAAACCTAAAGGTGAAGGAGAATTCAGCATGCTTTTTTGCAGGGACAAGTAATTTTTGCATGAAAACCTGATGCACAGTCAGACAAACACACCAGCACCTCCTGAGTTTCAATCATTTTCCTCTCCGTAAAGGGGCAGCATTACAGAACATCGATTTCTTAGCAGGAGACTGAGCAGCCACCATGGCAGCCCTGCTTTTGTGGCTCCTGGGACTGTTCTCTTTGCACACCGATTCCATTCACACACCAAGTGTGCTGACACAGCCCAGGGGATGTCTCCACGAGGCCCGGAGACAGGAACGGCGGCGTGCCCGAGCAGCAAAGCACTTCTACAATGCAGCCGTGCTTGCAAACTGGGTTGTAACCACAAAGTAAAAGTGCCTCCTTTCTCCCTCCCTCTTCCTGCTGTCGAAGCAAAACAAGCTGCCCTGACAAACCTGCTGGATGGGACACTTCGACAGGGGAGAAATTAATTTCGTTTTTCAAGGATGCTGGCGGGTTTCTCTGCAGTGCAGATCTGGTCGCTGGCTGTAGCCATTTCCAGGCTGCAGTTCAGCGCAGCACATCAGGACATGGCAACCTTAAACACGTGGTTATACCCTATTTCAGCAAAATACCTACATGTATATTTAAGAGAAAGCTCTACACTGGACTGAAACCCCACCTCAGTCACCTCACAGAACGGGGTGGCTTGTGCTGCATGCAATTCTCTGGGCTTTGCACAGCCCTGCCTGGAGAAAAGTGCCTTTCTGAGAAGCTCCTTTCAGGCCTCTTCGATAGCAGCAGCAAGGCATTCACTCACACTCAAACTGCTGTCCCGAAAAAGCCTCAGAAGGAATGTAACCACTTGTTTTTCACCGTGAGAAACGGGAGGTTCTCCACTGCAAGCTCTAAGCCTTCAGCTGAAAACCTGCTGAACATCTGGCCTGGGATCAAGGTTGGCTTTTATGGTCCTTGGTGGGACAGCGGGTGGACACATTTCTAGGTTAATCCCACCAACAAAAGCAGGAAGGATGGGGTCCCTCTTCCTTCTTCCTCTCACCCCCAGCGTCACCGCAGCAGCTGCAGCCCAACAGAACACACCAGGCTCTCAAAAAGGCTTCAGTGCCACGAGGAAGAGCCTCAAGCATGGTGCAGCCCCATGGAGAGCAGAGGGATGCAAGTGGCCTGGGACAGCTGGCCCAGCCCGCACAACTCGTGAGCGTGGCTGCACGTGGAGAGCATCTCTACTCACCCAAGGACTAAACCTCCCCCCCCTTTTATGGAAAACGCTCTGATTTCCTTCCTAAGAACCAGCAAGCTTTTGGCATAAGGAAGCTTTCATCACGTGAGAACCCTGAAGCGTGCAAAATGAAGGCCCAGACACGCTAACTGCACCGCAGGGCAAGATTTCTCTCTTGCAAAGCTCAGTGAAATTCAGACATTCCTTCTAAATCCAGTTGTAACCCACCATCCTTAAGGCACTGACTGTGGGTATTGATACTACCAGAGGAGGATCACATTTAAACAAGACCCCAGGCCACAGCGAGGGCAAAAAAAAAAAAAAGAAGGATACACTTAAATAATTGCAAACTTTGTAGGGAGATGCAGATTAGCAGCCTGATGGCAAACATCAGATAACCATATGTAAAATACTTTTTAGTACATTTTCAAAGCCTTGTGACCGGAAGATACACATCAAAAAACGTTAAACTCAGCTAAAAGGATAAATTCTGCTCAAGGTACTCCAGTGTTAATGTGGTGTGAGTCCAGTGACTTCAAAGGAGTTGCTCCAGATAGAAAGCAGCAGAGCCAGGAGCAGACTGGCTGGTAGCCTGCATAAACATGCAAAAAAGAAAAGATTTTCATTTTTGAAGAAGCCGTATAAAATAGTTCTCAGCTAATTACGTGACAGGGGCCTGGGTGTGAAATAGCAACTGCAAAGCCTCCGGGACCAAGCCAAGAACCTTTGATTTGCTCTCTACACCTTATAAAACCTTCTGAACACTTCTGCTCTAACAGCTTTTCTCCTTTCCATTGCAAACCACTCCAGCGCTGCCCTCCTGCAGGCCCCCACCATCGCCTCCTGCTCAATCTTTACCCTTTCTCTTACAGTCTGAGGCTGATTTCAGGTTGCACAGCTCAACCAGCAGCTGTTTCCAAGCAGAAAGCACGTTTTCATCTTCATTTTATGGAAGGTTCAGCAGTTAAAATCATACCTGCCTCACAAATTTTAAAACTCCTCTGTGCAGCTCCCCAAAGTTTGGAATATTAAACTGAGAAGTGCCAAACTGGAACTCAGTTATTAGTTTGGAATGAGAAACAAAAGTTCTGGAGTCTGTGGGATGATACTGTGCCTACTCACCATTAAAATGCAGAGCAGAATCAAAGCTGTCTCTGTAAAATAATAACTGGAAGGGAGGGATGTCTATATGATGTATCTGTGCTCCCAGGTGGAATCTGGGGTAGCTGAGTCCTCTTCGGAAGGCGACGCTGGCGGCTCGCTGGCCTGACGTGCCACCACACCCGGGCTAGACTGCAGATTTAATTCAGCCACATTAACTTTTCCCGGTCTTTAAGTCACAAGTGATGAAATCTCATTCATTTATGCAAGCAACTGAAAGATTTATTGTAAATAAAAGTTCTGCACATTACACAACTGGCTAAAAATCATAATTAGAGTTGCACTGGGAAACATGTTTTATTTCTTCTGACAGTAGTCTGGCTTCAATAATCCTCAGCATGATAAATGTCCCTTAAAAGTTTGCAGAGTTTCAGCAACTAAAGACCTTATCGCAGACGTGGAAGTGGAAACATCTGACTGGGTTTGACGTGGCTCACGAGAGGTCCCGAGCCGTTCCGTTCCGTGGCGTCGTGTGAAACCAGCACCGGGGTAACCGAGAGTGGGAGTGCCTTTGGTCATTGTAAATCAAAGAAATTAAATTTCCCAACACCCCCCCTTTATTAAACTTCCCAAGCCCTCGATCCGAGAGCTGGGACACGTCTGTGTGAATTAGCAAGGGTCTGGGCTAGGGAGAGATGCCGGTGGGGTTGCGGAGCCGACGGACCCTCTGGAAAAGGGTCAGTGACACCATTAATAGGATGCAGACATTCCCAATCTCCGGCTATTCTGCACCCTGCCAAGACTTCTAGTGCTTGCTTTCTTTATAGTTTTAAGTACAATTTCAGGCCCATAAAACATCAGAGAAGACAGAAGCTATTATCCTGGCCATGACAGGGGTCCCTAATGGGCCACGCATACTCTGCAAATACCTAGAACTAACGACGCTGGGCTTTTTACTGCTCCCCATCTGTTCAAGGGTATTTTAAAATGTACCAAATCAGGTTTACCCCTGTAATTTTTATTGCTGCTCCGAGACTAATAAATGACTCGGAGTGCAATCAAAACATTTATCTGGCTTTGCTCACTCTTGAAGAAGAGAGAAGCCCAGTCCACTGGCTTTTCATGCGGGGCATCCCATGAAATGTTTTCTCCATCCCAGCCACACAGCACCAGCACTCAGGTATTGATGTGAAGACCTCAAGTTGTTACAATGCAGCAAAACAATCAAATCTGTTTATTTTCATTGTAACAGACAGGTTATGCGCAGAACAGCCCGGAGCCACAACTACACACTTCACAGGGATAAAACAATCTTTATTATCCATACGGATGAGATGAGCTTCCACCAATATTTTAGCCAGTCTCTGCTAAATTCAGAACAGCTAGAATATTTCTAGCTAAAGTTATGAAAAATATTTATTTATATTGCTATTAAAAAAAAAAAGAACATTCCAGTAACAAAGAGAGGTGGTGCACAGCAGCGTTTTGTCGCAAGTCTCGGCGAGAGAATCTGGAAACCTTTCCCAGCTCCTGCTCCACAGTGCCAGGGAATGGGAATGTGGGTACCAGCCTCGTTTGCTGCGTGGCAGGCAACACTTGGTCTGCTTATTAATTAAATACAGTTACAGAATGGCTTTGTGTGGCCTCCTGTCTGCAAAGCCACCGTTCAGATACGAATAAATACAGAGGTTAAGTTTAATTTTGCAAGGTTGACCTTAAAAGTGAGACCAAACATGCTTTTTTTTATTATTATTTTTTGAGGATTTTTTCTTATTTTCCCCCTCACCCCCCAAAAATCACACATACATACCTTAGAAGCCTGAAGTGAAAAATAAAGCAGGGTTTCCTTACAGAGGGATGCCAACTACGGTCACCACATGGGTTCTCCAGTCATCTGGTGTGATTATGAGCACTATGGCTGCAGAAGAACTTGGTTAATTAGAGAAGACCCAAAGCATCCATTGCTGCCATAGAAATGCTATTGGTAGGAAAATGTCAATAAAATAGGGGAGAATAGTTAAAGGAAGGCAATGATGAAGGAATGCCACGCTCCTAAGAGGATTAATTGTATTCTGCAAGTAACCCTCTGTTTGTGAATAAGGAAATACCCTTTTCATAAGCATATGGAAGCATTAAAAAAAGGAAAATCCCTTCTTTTGTAACTTTGAAGCTTGTATTGAGTTACATTTCATCCTTTCAAAATTCCCTTGTTATCTGCCCAGGCTGTTTTGCAGCATCTACCCCAGACCAAACAGAGAATGGAGTAAATTAACTGCCTGGAGTGCTACAAAGAGGAGCTTGCCCACCAACTCCAGCATTTTCTACAACAACAAGCACTCTTGCTTAATTTATTATTGGCAAAACCAGCAAATAGATGGGGACAGATGCAACTATCCATCATTTTAGCTAAAATTTAGGATGCAGAGCTTCTCATCTGCCCTCACCGTATCATATCCAAAGGTGCTTTAATTTCCTTGTTAAATAAAAGTTATCTTTAAGTGAATCTGAGGTATGGAGTTCATGCTTTACATTGACCCACTCGATGCATCAGCAAAACAGACATTATATATTGTCTCTAAATGTTACAGCACAGTATTTATTTAACAGCAGAATGCAACAGTTTCTCTAAAAAGAAGACTGTGTACATTAAAAAAAATCCAACTGATACAAAACAAAGCCCTTGAAACAGAATACCTGACCAAAGGAGACACTTTCAATTCATTCATCAGTCAAATTAATTAGGAAAAAAAAAAAAAAAGGCTTGGTGGAAAGGAAAGTTCAGGGAATCCCTTCTTATTGCCAGGGAAGCCAAACACATTCTTGGCTGTTAATAACAAAAAAATCATGCCTGTTTATATGTAACCAAGCTATCAACGTGGCTTTAGCATTGCAAACTCTT
This sequence comes from Podargus strigoides, assembly GCA_028020825.1. Taxonomy (NCBI): domain Eukaryota; kingdom Metazoa; phylum Chordata; class Aves; order Caprimulgiformes; family Podargidae; genus Podargus; species Podargus strigoides. Next base: position 1,639,732 of record CM051649.1, read on the forward strand.
GATGCCCCACTTAAGGGGGAGTTTCTGGACTAGAATATCATGCTGCTATCCGGAGGGGTGAGGAGAGGGTCTGGAATTGCAGTATCATCCCAGCAGTGAAGAACCAACGGAGACCAGAGGTGTGCAGGGATCAATATTCCCCTTTTGGGAGGGAAATTTAAAAAAAAAGTCACCTTTGAAAAGCAAGAATATGCTTTCATAATCCAAGCACCTGAGCTCTTGTAGCTCCCACTGTCCCTTTATTGCTTCTGGAGGTCAGTATGTTATACAGGTTTTGGTTTGTGGTTTTGTTTGCTAAAAAAAAAAAACAACAAAGCGACGTACAATGATTTTTTTTTTTTTTTTTTGGAGCTATTAATAAAAATCACACCTGAACTCTTTAAAACATACCACAGTACTTAGTTACTCCTGAGCTGTCAATGTTTGCAATGTGTAAAAAAATAGGAAAAGTTGGCAAAACGCACCACACACACACACACACCCCACCCCCAATCAAAAAAAAAAAGAAGAAAAAAGAGAAAAGCTTTTTCCAGCTGTAACATCTGTTAAGTCTAACTAGCTGACAAGTGCTTCTGATGAAACACGCTTGCCAGAACACTAGAGAAGAGGAGGAGGGACTTCATGGAGGAGGGAACTCGAGCTATTTTTCTCCTTCCCTCGCCCACAAAACGCACACCACCGTTTGCAAACAACAAAGAAACGCCAGAGCACCCTGCTCACATGCACCACGGGGTGATCTCCCCCAGCCCCAGTCACCTCTGGGTCGTTACCTGCGGCAGGATAACGGCAGCACAGGCTATTCCAGCAAAAGACTCTGGAAAATGGAGGTCCCTTTCCCACTCATCAGTTTCCGTGTTGTACACCTGCACGATGCTCGTGACGTTGTTCAGGTGCCAGTTGTACCCTCCTACGATATAAATCTTTTTTTCTAGTAAACAACAGCCAGCTTCCGACTGACCCGCGCGCATAGGGCTCACCGTCGTCCACTGGTCTGTTTCAGGCACGTAATATTCCACAGCCAAAACGTCGAAACAACGGTCAACGTGGTCCATGCGGCCACCCAGGGCGTAAACCCTGTTATTGGCACTGACCATGGCGTGCAGAACTCGGGGTTCATTCATGGGGGTTTTAAACTCCCACTGATCCATGGCTGGGTCGTAACAGTGCAGGGCTTTTTTGTCTTCCACCGAAATGCCATACCCACCTGATATGTACAATTTACCTCCCACCGTGGCTCCGGCGTGCCCCCACGTCCTGCGTTTCAGGGAGCACACGTAAGTCCACTCGTTATTTTTGGGGCAATACTTCTCCACGGAAGCCAAGCTCCCCGACCGGTTCCTCCCACCCGTGGCGTACACCATGCCGTGGAGAACGTTGAGCTGGAACTGGATCCTGCTCTCCTGCATGGCTTGGATGCGCAGCCACTGGTTCAGGTGAGGATCGTAACGGTAGCAGATATCCACAGCTCCCTCCCCGCTCCGGTACTGCAGGTGTTGCCCTCCTACGATGTAGACAAAGTTGTCGAGCACGGCCACGCAGGAATGGCTGCTGCCCACCTCCATCTCCGTCAGCTCCTTAAACTGGCGCGCGCTGGCATCCGGCAGGTAGTAGGCTTTGCAGCTCACCGTGCGGTCGTTGTCGGTGTAGGGAGTGCCACCGAAGGTGACGAGGGACAGGACGTCCGAGCGGATGGTGGTGCGAGGGGACTGCATCTCGTGCTGACGAAAGGGCAGGATCTGGTAATTGAACGCTTCCAGTAAATACTGCCGGCACAAAACGTCTTCCACCATGATGTCCAAGGTCTGGACGCTGTCCACCAGCTCCGAGGATTTCATCAGCGGGAAGCGGATGTGGCAGAGGACCTGGCTGGCGCTGGCATGACGGGTTGGGTCGTACTGCAGCCAGCGGACGGCAGCGCGGAAGAGGTCGATTTCACTGCAGCTTTTCAGCTTATTGCTCTGCAAGAAGAAAACGAGGCGCTCCAGAGGCAGGTGGAGGAAATCCTCTTCCTCGGAGATCTGGAGGAAATGCCTGAAAGTGAATGCATCTACTGACTCCTTCAAGGATGAGAGGCTAAAGGTGGTGGCCATCTGCCCGATATTGAGGCACGTCTCGACGCTCATGGCAGACTTCAGAAATTCTTCGCAGAGCTCCACGACAGGCACCATCTGGAGGAAGACAGCAGCTCCCAGCACATCCTGAATGCAGTCAAGATCAAGAGTCACTTCAGCACTGTAGGCGAAGTCTATGATGTGTTTCAGTCCTTTTGCTGATACACCCTTCAGTTCGATCACATCTTGGCTGGCTTCTCTCATCCCGCCTGTGAACATTGCCCTGGAGGTCAAAAACACAAAGGAGAATTTTCCCTCCTTTAAATACATGTAAAATGATGTATCACTTCAGAATTTTATTTTTTTTTAAATGTATTGATTCTCTTAGGATGGGGAAGGGGGAGAATAAATCAAGGCTAAAACTCTGAAAATCAGGAGAAATGAAGAGTATGCAATTACTTACACACAGCTTGCAGAAACAGTGCACTGGGAAGTCATATTCAGCTATCAGAAAGTTAAGTTTTTCAATCCTTTCAGTCCTTCTTTCCTGTGAGGGTGGTGAGACACTGGCCCAGGTTGCCCAGAGAAGATGTGGCTGCCCCCTCCCTGGCAGTGTTCCAGGCCAGGTTGGATGGGGCTTGGAGCAACCTGGGCTGGTGGGAGGTGTCTCTGCCATGGCAGGGGGGTTGGGACGAGGTGAGCTGTGAGGTCCCTTCCAACCCAAACCATTCTGTGATTCTATGAATCCTACTGGTAGCATAATAAGAGGACAAAGCTTCAAGGAGAAGGCAGAGCTACCACAGCAGGGAGTGTCGTACGCTGGACACCAATGAATCCACAATACTCAACAAGCAAAGGATACAACAGGATCCTCTGCACCAGCAGAGACTGGTGGTCATGCCCTGAAGAGTGTAAGTATGCAGGATTTGTGAGCAGAAAGAAAGAATACAATTTGGAGGACACCTATGTTTAGGAGGTCTGAGATCCTCTGAGCTTGCCTTCAGCCAAGATTTCAGTTAGCCCATTATATTGTAGGTTAGCTACAAAAATGGCTGAAATATGGCAGATGCAACACATCTTATGAACAGCTTTGGTAATCACACCAGAACCTCCCCTCCAAGGTTCATTCCCAACGCAAACAGGAGTCGCAGCCGCTTCAGCAAACGTCTGTCATGTTGCAGTACGACGGCAGGGGGCTAACAGGCAATTAAAAAAAATAAAATAAAATCTAGATTTTGTTACAGCACAGCTGCAAGCACATCAGTTGACCAGGCCACGCCGAGATTAAGCCCTAGATCACCTCCTTGGGAGGCTTCTAAATTCCACAGGAAGCACATACCACGCCGAGGACTGCGCGCAGACATCTCGTAAAGCGCTCTTCGAGAGCGGTGCTGCATTCCCCAGCCCTGGGGCCTGTGGGAGTGATGGGGACACAACTGCACCCTGGCTTTTTTATACGTTTACATCAAATTTCAGCAGGTTTTGTTCTATGTGGGTAGCTCAGGGGCAAAGGTTTGGGCTCTCTGTAGGATTCAACAAGCAGTAGCAGAGCTGCTTTGGGGAAGGCAAAGTCAAAATAAGCTGCTGGAAGGATGGTGACATGGAGTTGCCACTGTACACACATCACAGGGAGGTTAGAGATTGTCACATAAAAAAAACCTTTTAACCTGCTGGCAGCTGCCTCCACGTTTCAGGCTGGTTTTTCCACCATTGATAACCTACTCTTTTCCATGGGAAAGGTGAATTCCTTGTGAAGGGATGGCATCTTAGGAAGTTGCAGTGACTCTAAGGTGCAGATTAGTCAGAAAAAATGCTGAACAGACCCTGCATCGACACAGGAATAAAGGAATATCTTGGGAACACTGTCAGAAAACAGGAGTTCCAAGTTTCCTGTCCAAACCAGGCTAGAAAACCTGCTGCAGTCCAGCATAAACCCAAGAAATCCTAAATGACCTAAAGAAGGAAATACCTGCATATGAAATCAGCTTTCTGTAACCGAGTGACCAGGAATACTGTTTGCAATTATTTGTCCATCTAGCAGATGAGAGCACTGGGCTGAAATCCCCTCGCATCTCCCCCTGCCCAGAACAGCCCACTGCCCTGATCCCTCGCCCCAGAGGACACACAGACATGTGTGTACTCCTGCATCAGCTCCACAGAGCTGAACATGCATGAGAAAAGCATTATTGTTGCCACGATGAAGACAAACCATCAAATAGACTGCAATTCCTTTAAAAGAAAAAAAAAAAAGTGCTACGGTTCTAAAGTGCTGATTATATAAATGCCTCAATTTCACTCTTTTCCCTCCCCCCCACCCCACTTCTGCATAAAAACAGAGTATTTTCAAAAGCTAGATTATTCTGCCATTGTTCCCCAGGACAACCTTCCTCAGCACCACAGAAGTTCTAACGAGAAACCTACTCAGCAATTATATTTCGACAGTGAAAACACACTAGCAGTGGCACTGCATCCAGCATTTATGAATACAAATAGTGCTATTAGCATTTGGTGGGAGATCAGCTCCATCATTAATTGCATGCCTGTTAGGGAGAGGGAGAAGCTTGGAAAGTTTATGTTACCGAAGGGAGAGGGAAGGGAACAGCCTAGAAAATATGTGTGTACACGAGACAGATGTCATGGGAGCAGCTGAAAATGGGTGAAGGGATCCAAGAGATGGGCCAAGGGATACTGCAGTCCCTTGTTCTTGGTTATGAATCTGTGTGAAAGGAACCTACGCAGCAAGGGATGGCAAACCCTGCAGAACAGCCCTTCTCCACCCCTACTTTCTATGACCTGCAGCCTCAATCAACACCCAGGTCCAGTTCTCTGGTGTTCTGAACCTTCCCTACACCCCTTGCCAACAGCATGGCCCTCACTTGACACGGCAACTGGTGCTGCAAGAGAAGATCCCTAACTCAAAAGAGAAGTCACCCTGAGTCAGGGAACCATTACAAAGGGGTGATGGCCTCGAGCTGTGCCAGGGCAGGGTTAGATTGGATATGGGGAACAATTCCTTCCCCCAAAGGGTTCCCCAGCACTGGCCCAGGCTGCCCAGGGCAGGGGGGCAGTCCCCATCCCTGGGGGGATTTCAGAGCCGTGGAGATGTGGTGCTGAGGGACATGGGGCAGTGGGGACTGGGCAGTGCTGGGTTAATGGTTGGACTGGGGGAGCTCAGAGGTCTCTTCCAACCCAGGCTGTGCTGTGATTGTGATTCTGTGAAGGAGTTTGATGGAGGCAAGACGGATGAATGCATATTTTCACTTAAAGACTGAATTCCCTGCTCTGCAACTGGCTCACTCTGCATTAATTTGGCGGAGAAAACTCATCTCCGTGCTTCAGTTTTTGACTCACACAAGATGGGACAATTCTTCCCGATCTCCCGGGGGTCTGGGGAACGCACACACCAAATGCTTCACGCTCTTCAGCCCGTGAACAGCCAGCAGGATAGACAGCTCAGTGGTATTTAAAGATGACATGAGTGTATTTACAATGGGCACCACCCTTCACCTCATCTGCGTGCAGAGGGGCTGACTCTGAGCCTCTGCGTGCCTGCAGATAATCCCATCCGTGGGGCAAACCAGACCTCCAAAGGACTGTGCATGGGTGGGAGGTTGGGGTGTGGTGGGGAGGTTGGGGTGGGAGAGGATGGGAAAACAGCAAACCAATGGGAAAGGTAAAAATGCCTGCTTCCCTATGGGATTCTCACCTGAAATAGTCACTGCAGGCAGCCAAGACAACTTTATGAACCTGAAACACTTCATTATTTATAGTGAGGATGACATCAAGCAGCTGAGCCTGAGCTCGGAGCGAGGCCAGTCCCTGCAGTAGAGTGGTGCTGTGGCCAGGAGCAGAGAACGTGCATTTCAGGGTGCTGTTCTTGTCAGCCATGCTAAAAACAGAACAAGAGAGACAGGCTGGGTTTAAATTAAAACAATATGTGGTACACCTACAAAGCATGCTGGGGAAGGTACTGTAACACGGAGCAGTTTGAAGGCAAATTCCCAGCTCCAGAGCCACACGGAAGGAACATCATGACATCAGTCCCTCAGTTCTATTCCCTTTTCCCAGTACAAAAGAGACTTCCAAATGTTGAAATTACACTTTGGCATCACTGACAACCCATCACGCTGCAGCACCCGTGGGCTTCAGAGCCCGTCAGCGGGGCCAAAATCTCCAACCAACAGCAGTGTCCCCACGCTACAACCACCCCAGAGTCCACCCTGACCTTGACTTCACCCACCAGACTGAATCACAGTTGCTTTTTCTTCTCACCACCTCTCCTGACTGCAGCTGTTGGATGCTCTGCACTGTCCAAGGACGGCCCCGCTAGCCCTGTCTGATCCTTCCCTTCTGCCTGACCCTCGTGAGAAGAGCAAAAGCAAAATATTACATAGCACTGGCTGCTCTAAATAACATCAACTGTTTGAACTGCACTGTAAACAGTCCCCTCCCAGTGTAAATATCCCCTTGGTTTTCCCAATGCCTCTCGCACACGTTCCCCGGCGCGGGGAGCATCCTCCTGCGATACACTTGGCCTCACATGCACTTGTCGGTGAGAACGCCGCGATCGGAGGGGAACGCCAGCAGCATCTCTGCACGAGTGGAAAAGACTATTACATGCTCTGTGCTCCTCTGAAAATAACTACAATTACCCCGCAGATTTCCTGACAAGGTGGTAATAGGCCAGCGTGTCCTGCCCACCAAACAGAGTCCACTCATGCCAACAGAAGCATGAAATCCTAAATTCATTTGCAAATGAACTAGTGATAGGATGAGGGGTGATGGCCTCAGGCTGTGCCAGGGCAGGGTTAGATTGGATATGGGGAACAACTCCTTCCCCCAAAGGGTTCCCCAGGGCAGGGGGGGAGTCCCCATCCCTGGGGGGATCTCAGAGCCGTGGAGATGTGGTGCTGAGGGACATGGGGCAGTGGGGACGGCAGTGCTGGGTTAATGGTTGGACTGGGGGAGCTCAGAGGTCTCTTCCAACCAAGGCTGTTCTATGATAAATTCAATCCAACTCTGAACTACTTTCCAGGCTCAAGATCCAAGTCCTTCTGGGAAGGAAACATGCACAAGGACCAGTACTTAGGATGGGTTTTATGCTTTCAGAAGCAACCTGCTATTTGGTCTCTCCATTTTAAGTAATATTTTATAGAAGGGTGACATAAAAAAATCCCAAGCAGATCATACCAGATCTGGCAAGCTGCATTACGTGTTCCCAAGTCCACAGCGGGAGAGTGCACTTAATACTGTGCTTAAAGGGTAGCAGCATTATTAAAAACCCAGTACAGAGACAAGACCCCTGTGTACTAGGGGCTGTATAATCCCATCACTTGCTAACAACTGTCCCTAAGACTTCACTATCTAAACAACAACAAAAGCCACACACAATGGACAAAACAAGTAGGCAAGGTCAGAGAAGAGTCAGGGAGATGGGATAACCAAAAAGGGGATGTAAACAATCCTTCAAACAATAAGGAACAATGGACAGGACTTGCTACTTGCCCAACTTATCGGATTGCAATTTCCTGCAAGCTTTACAGAAGAGGCGAGCGAGGGGAAATCTGTGATGTTCATCAGAGCACTGAGAGGGCAGCTGCTTTGTGCGAGGCGCTCTAGAGCTCTTTGGGATGCTGCAGGATGCAGATAGCAAATCTTTGCAGTCAGTTTGGAAACTCCTCGGGCTTGGGAACGCGCCTCGAAATTCATACGAGTTGATGGATGGCCAGTACGGGTCAGCTGTGCTTCTTGTAGCACAGAGCTGGAATTCCTGCCTTAAAGTCAAAGCAAACTAAAAAGTTTTAGTTCAGAGAGCGGAGTCCAGCTCCAACATCCTCCCTACAATAAAAAGGATTAGCAAAAAGTCAGTTGCTGACAAGACCTTTATCCATTACTCCGCGAGCCAAGAAACGTCCATCCACTCCGGCTCTTCCCATGGGGAAAGAGGAAGGAGATCCGAGGGAGTGCATGAATATTCATCACGTCAAACACATTTTCCTCTCCTCTCTGGAACAATGGCTTTGATTCGCTGGAGTCAAAAGGAGGAAACATGGAGCACAAGCAAGGAGATGATCTTGCCTGTGAACACGGTATCCTGCACCCTACAAACCCATTTTGCTTCATGCTGGACAGGTAAAATACGCACAGAGAGCTTCAGTGGCTCATCTTTAAACTGGAAGAGGGGAGATTTAGACTGGGTATTAGGAAGAAATTGTTGGCCGTGAGGGTGGTGAGACACTGGCCCAGGGTGCCCAGAGAAGCTGTGGCTGCCCCCTCCCTGGCAGTGTTCCAGGCCAGGTTGGATGGGGCTTGGAGCAACCTGGGCTGGTGGGAGGTGTCCCTGCCATGGCAGGGGGGGTGGGATGAGATGAGCTTTGAGGTCCCTTCACACCCAAACCATTCTGGAATCTGGGAGATGGTAACTCCTGAGTTCATCCTAACTTCGTCAGACTCCATCTCCTGCAGCATTCTTCTCATGGGAATTTTCTTCAGCCTTTTTTTTCCACACCAATTTTAAATACCCCTTTTCCCAGCCTATGAGCTTACCCCTGTAGGACTGCTTTCACTATATCCACAACCCTCCCAGTGCAGGAGCCTCTTCAAACAACAAGCTTTACCTGACCAAACATTCCTCTTTTTTTATTACCTTTTTTCTCAATTAAGGCACTGTTAATAACCAGAGTGTAAGTTTAAAGTAGATGGAGGACTAAATCTAGGCAGGTAGAGATTTCTGTGCTGGAATAAACGTGTTTGCACGTGGGATTCATTTCAATAGGTAATTGTGAACAGCTCCCCCTGAAAAACTCCCTGTACTAGTTCCTTTGTCTATTTACAGGTAGAGAATAAAAGGATCCAAGGATTACTCAATCCTCCAAGGAAAAAAAAAACATGACCAAACAAAACCTAACAGTGAGAGAAGCACTGAGAATGTCCAGTTTTCTTCAGCCTGGGAATAGAATAAAGAATTTTCAGAAGAAACACAAGGTTGGAAGCAAAATAAAATCCACACAAAGCATGAGAAATCAAGTTAGAGACTTGAGAAAACAGCACCAAACCCTGTTTGCAGCGTGGTTAGTAAAAAAAGGGCTTTGTGCTAAAAGCAGGCTGGGCTCAAACCATGCCACACGGCCTTGCCTTCCACTCCTCGCGCCGCCTTCGGAGCAGGGGAAGAAGAGAAGCAGCAGTTGGATGTCAGAGACTTCAATAAAAAAAAAACAAACTAAAAAAAGGCACAAAAGGAAGCCTTGAACATCTGAAAGTGCCTTTGTGAGGCTGCCCCTATCTCATTTGAGATCTGAATGTGCAGTGTACTTGTTGCTTAACAGTTTGTTACAGCCTTGCAGACAAACTTGGGAAGAGTTGCATCCAGCCCTCCGCAGCCCAGGCCATGCCTTCAACACAAAAGCCTTTCATCACACAATACTGAGAAAGTGTTTACGCTGCTCCTTCCCTTGCTGACGGAGGCAGAGCTGGAGAGCTTCTGGAATTTTCCTCGGATTTTCATCTTTGTCCTCAAAAGAATGGCACTGAGTGAAGTCCTTCCCCTGCCGCAGAGCTTTGCGGAGAGGTTTCTGCGGCCGCAGCGTCCTTCGGTAGGGGCTGAGCACGCTGGCTCGGAGAGGGGTCAAGTGTGTCTGGCTGCACGCAGTCAAATTTATCCTTAGAAAAAATGGAAAACCTAAAAATCAGATCCACATCAAGCAGCTCTTTTGCTGCACATCCCACGGGCTTCAGGGGATCTGAAAATGCGACTGGGGCCTCTAATATGAATATATTGGTATAAAGGTGACTCTACAGGAACAGAAATCCCACTTACCATATGGAAATAGCTGTAGCAGTGAAAGGCATCTTTATATTCATGGAGCTGCATCCCTCATCCGAACAGCAGGGGCAGCTGGAACTCAACAGACAGGTGGGTTCAGAAGGGTGAGCCATTGTGAGCAGCACCCTCTGTAACATCACTGGTACCCAACTGTGAGAGAGGGACTGCCAGGGAACGAGTAATGGGATTGAGGATTTGTCTCCAAGCCGCTGCTCTGAAGCCAGATTGCATTCAATCCTCTCCAGTCACTGCAGGAGAGTTCAGCATGGTGGATGTGACCGTAGCTCGGGGAAAATCAACCCCAAACCACACACCCATCACAGGCTTGTGAAGATGTTAAAGCAAGGGTTAAGGGAGTGGTTCCAGGCAGAGAGCAGGCAGGGAAGGCAAACAAGGCCAGAAATTCTCCTCCTGCTGCTGCACCTCTTGCAAAAGCTTGGCTACGTGCTCATCCTTGCCCCAAGCACACTGACCACATCCTTAGCTGACATGTTTCTGAGCGAGGACTGCTTGATTTTTGACCAGAAACAGATGCAGCGAGGAGGCATCTGAACACAGGGCTGGACCCCCGAGAGGCCTCGAAGAATCAGTTCAGCTGAGGCACAAAGAACAGCCCGAAGAACAACGGTCCCCTGTCTCTGCCTCCTCGATTCTCCACAACATCACGTGTCATCCAAGATGCGTTTCAAGCTAATGAATCATTTTATTTTTTTTTTTGCCAAATCTTTACTGATGATTAAAAACATCAAAGCTGGAATTAAAGGCTTACCAAGCATGAGTTCATATTTCAGCGTGTTTGCAACTACTGCACAAGTACAAATGGAGAGAATTACAGCGGGCCAGATGATAACATTGCAGTGATTAAATTAAATAAAATCTTTTGCTGCAGAAAGCCTGTCGTCTTCCTCCTCTTCTTTTATAACATGGTCCTCCTTGGAAGGAGGGATAATTCACTGCTCTCCATCCCAGTTCAGCATCCTTGCTAATATCCACCCACGTTTTCCCACTCTCTGGGCAGGTGGCGCTTGGTAATGTTTCATATGGGAGAAACTCAAGGGGCTTGGCAAGATTTCTAAGCAGGGCAAACTTCCAAGAGCCAACCTCTACTGCAAACATGAGCTGTAAAGGTAGGACCCCGCGGGGCATGGCTGGGGTACAAGAGAGGAGGGAGGAAAAGCAGCAGTGTGTGTGTGTGTGTGTGTGTGTGTTTGCATCAAGTCCACAGCTTTTCTGTGGATAAACAAAGGGTTTGGGATTGCAAAACAGCCAAGGAGGCACCTTCAAGCCTGCAAGAAAATTTTTATGGTGAGAGAAGCACCATAAAGCTGAAGAGTAACTTTATTTAGAACATAAGGTATGAATATTAAGGACCTTCTTGAAAGGCAGCATTATAGATATTTTAATAATGCAAATCATTTAATGCCTTTAGTTTCATGCCTAAGTAAAAAAAAACACATTCAGCTTCTGATTTTTAAACTACAATTAAGACACTTAAAATCAAAACAAAAAGTCAAACTCCCTCAGATAAGTCACTGGTAGCCATGGTTACTGTAATATTTCAGATCCTGGGCTTTATATCACATGCCCAAATGATGAAAAGGAGTTCTCAGCACCTCACACTGACAACTGTTACGTTAGGGCAGAAAAGGCTAAAACCTTTATGGGAGATTTGATGTTTTTGGGAGTTTGGGACACCGCTCCCGTGGCCTTTGCACCTCGCTAGGGAAAGGCATCCAGAGTTTTCCTTGAGGTGCAAGGGAGATTGGATGCTGCCAGGCAATGAGACTTAAAAATACCTGCCCTGTTAACCTACTTAGGTTCCCAGCAGCGAGCCAGAGTGTCACCAGCACCCCCATCAGAAACATTTACCATCCCTTCCCTGTCCAAATTAGCAACAGCAAGAAGCACTTAATGATCAGCACCTAATTAAATATTAACACATTGATTGAAGGGGATGTTTTCCAGAGAAACATAACCATCCTTGGGAAAGATAGGCGAGCAAAATCATTTAATCGATTTCTTTGTTCCCTTCTCCACCTCCTTCCCTTAATTTCTCCTATTTCTCTCCTCTGCCTCCACTCATCTTCCTCTCCTGACACCCTCTCTTTCATTAAAGGCAATAAATACAAGTAGAAAGCCCTGAGATTAATGTCTCTATTTAGAAGTGACGAGCAATTTGGAGTGCTCCAATAAAGAAATTATAAATGGGTCTGAATTTTAGAAGGAGTAATAACTTTGTGTGAGAAAAAAATGGTCTTCTGTAAACCGCCTGAAGTTGGGTGGTGAAGTTTGAAAAGTCTCTCTTGTTCTCTTTTACACTTTGAATCTCAAATTTTCAAGAAAGTTAATGTTTGGCAAAGGGAGGACAAGTAACATTCACTATTTTTAAAAAAAAAAAAAAGAACAAAGCCCAACAAAGCAAGCATTTTCATTTGTATTACAGGGACCCAACAGGCTCACCCCTCTCACAAAGAGGGAACTGGGATCTCCAAAGGTGGAGTGACTGGGCGCCACTGGGCTCCCACGCTCTCCACTGCCAGACAGCCCACGCCTGATTCCGAGTTGTATTTAGGGAAAACACTGATTAAAGACACATTTCACAGGAGCCAAGAGGTACCTTAATGTTTCATTATTAAGTGCTGATCTCCTTATTTGCTTATCTGCATCCTAATTCTCCTGAGCTGGAGGCAAGGAAACCCTACAACCCAAAGGGAAGGCAGCAAGTTGAAGCAAGAGGTATACTTTTTTCCTTAAATATTCTTTTTGTCCCCTGAGAAGTCTCAGACACATTTCTAAATCTATGTTTTTCTTTTTTTTTCCTGAGCTGGACTCACACAGGGCCCAGCAGACACACACACACGCACACACACAAAAATATATTCTGCTCCCAGGCTTCAATCAGTAGGTTGTTTGCCAGCCAAAGGAGGTGGGGTTTTGGTTTCTGCTAAAAGCACTAATAAAAGTGGATGTCTGTCAAAAGCTGGCTGGCCCGGTAAAACGGAGCACTGGAGCAACAAAAAAGTGGAGGGTGAAATACCTGAACACATTAAACTCTGTGCCACCTCATGAAGTTTCACCATGAGGGACTGGTCAGTACGTGCTGTACCCGGGACAAATTGTAAGGGGGTGGAAATAAAAGAAAGAACAAGATTCTTACAAATGTTTTCTGTCCCAGAGCCAGAGTCATCTTCGTGCTGGTGCAGGGACAAACGGGAAAAGCAGTTTGGTCCTCTTCATTCAGCAAATGAACTGGCCAATGCCACCCTCAGCTAAGGGCTCCCTGAGCCCAAATGTGCCCTCTGGTAACACTGGGCTCTTGGAGGGGCACAGAATGTCAGGCTGAGAACGTCATTTACCAGGATCTGCCACCTCTCTTCTCTCCACCCATATCCAGAGCTACTGTAGAGGATCTTACCCTGTCCTGGGGCACTCTCAGTCCTGCCCCAAACCTCCTCCGGCAGCAGCGAGCACGGATCCACCGCACATCACCCCTCACTACCACCACCCTGCCCTTCCACAATCCCAGCCTGTATTTTAACAACGACCAAGAACAGGAAGATACAACCCCACCCCCCAAACTTTCCCCTGATTATATTCTTGTCAGCCCCAAACCTAATCCTGCTGAGCCAGGACCAAACCAAGCAAATATAAAAATCACTCTAAGCATATAAATTACTCTGGCAGCTGCTCCCTCTCGCTCCCGAGCTCAGCCAGCCACACAAGACCCCCAGAAGGACGGTGGATTTTACACCACGTAAAATCTGCCTGTGGATCCACGCTACGTGGCTAAGTACGGGCTCTTTACACACTCGATACTCCTGCTGACAGCCCTGCCTTAAACAGTTCCACGTTTCCCCCACCATGTGCCTTCACAGTCAAACCCTGCCAACCTCCAGCTCGAGCAAAAGGAAAGCTATGGCGATGCTGGATCCAAAAAAATGATATAAAATAAGCAGAAAGGTCCTTTTACAACACGGCCCCGTGGTTGTTTCAGCAGCCAGAAGCCACAGTGGGTATTTTCTGCGCCCGCCAGCCCCTGCACACCTCTCAGAGCCGCTGTGCAAAGGCCGAGAGGCACCTAGTGGTGTCGGGAAGCACAGCAGAGCCACCAAGGCCACCCCAAAAGTGACACCCAGCCCAGCCCCGAGCACAGCGTCACAGCTGGCCTCCTAGAGACCACCTCACTCTTCCCTCCACCCTTGCTCTTCCCTGCATCCTACTCCGGCACAGCGGTTTTGCCGTTGGAAACGGGGCGAAGCTGATCCGTGGCACAGCTACGGCCGCTTCCATCCGCAGATCCGTCGGGATCTGTCACAGCTTCCCAGCTCGTCACAGGTCCCCTGTGGCCAGGTCACATTCCCGCTGGGGACGTTTTGGCTCTGCCAGCAGCTCCTAGCAGGGCAGAAAGTTCCCCCCACCCCAAGCAAATCCCTCAGTGACCTCGTACCGGGCTCTTCACTCCACACCTCGGGAAAACTTAGGAAAACTTCAAAATCAGACTACAAGGTCCGTGGAGCAGTGTTTGTCTCGACCTGTTTCTGCAGCATCTGTTTGCATCCTCTGGGCAGTGTTGCAATAAAAACGACAGGACGAGTTACACACAGCGTGCAGCGACCCACAGCACGCCTCGCCTCTCCCTGTACCTCCTCCCTCCCCATTGCTGCCTCGGAGCAGCGAGGGATCTCAAGCAAAAGCAACAAAAAATGATGAAACAGCAGAGAACAGAAGAAAAACCCACCATCCCTTCAGTGCAAATGAAACAAATCACGTTTTCTAGCAGATGTGAGCAGCTGCCCCGGCACTTGGTATCGTAACACCAATTCCAATTCAGTTCCAGGATCAAACCCTCTTACCAGCACGGCTGCTCGCAGCCCGTTTCCCTCGTTACCCAAATCCTCTGCACTTGTGCCCACCCTCAACACCATTATTGTTTCCCAGCTCCTTGGGCAGTTCAGTGCTGCACAGCCTTCGTGCCACCCTCACCACATCACCTGAACGGAATAACCCACGCCCACCAGAAGTGCAGCAGCACCTTTTGTGAAAGGTCACTGATTTCTGTGCAGGTTCAGCATTTCTCTTCTATATAAATGAGAAACTGGAGAAGATGCCTCAGCCACCGTCCCGTGGTGCAAGGCGCTTCCTTACGAAGCAGTTAATGCTAAGCCACACTTGGAGGTAAGACAAGCACCTTTAAAGAATCACTGAAGTTTACTTCTGGTCTAAATAAAACCTCCAGCTCAGAAG
Source organism: Podargus strigoides (assembly GCA_028020825.1). Taxonomy (NCBI): domain Eukaryota; kingdom Metazoa; phylum Chordata; class Aves; order Caprimulgiformes; family Podargidae; genus Podargus; species Podargus strigoides. Next base: position 1,654,849 of record CM051649.1, read on the forward strand.
TTTCCCAATGTTGAAAAAGAAAGCAGCAGTTCTTTTTTACAGTGATCCAATTAGAGCGTAAACATTTACACCACATCTACCAGAGCTAAAAACTAAACCCGTTTTAAAATCGCCATGTGGCAGAGTACAGAACCACACAAAACTAAACTTTGAATGGTTTCAAAATGGGAAAAAAAAAAAAAAAAAAAAGTCTAATTGAGGATTACAGGAATACAAACACAAAGCAGACTCACAGCCCTTATCATTATCTTCCCCGACATGGTTTTACTCCATCCTCCTGTGTATGTTTTTATCTTCCCCGACATGGTTTTACTCCATCCTCCTGTGTATGTTTGCTCTCCCTCCCATCACTTTCTTCAGAAGGAATAAGGTTAGGGGAGTTCAGGTCGCTTTTCTCTTGATGTGAACCCAGACATATGTACTTTGAGATAAGGAGGACCTGCAGGTCTCCCTCGCCCATTCATTCTGGGTGTGAGAGGTGGGATCGCTTTCAGCAAACACGCCAGCGTGGAACAGCATTAGGGAGGGTTTTGAAAAGTGTTTATATGACCTGGCTGCTTTCCTTTCTTCGTGGGATTATTCCTGATTTGAGAGACACATCCTCAACAGCCTGACTGGACACCCCGATTAATTCCTGCTGAAAGGCCTGCACAATAACATCCTCTCCAGCATCTCAAAAGATGTTTTTCCTCCACCTTGCTTTGTACAGCTCTCCCTCACCAAGAGCAGAGTTCATTGTCTAAAGCACAGAGAGCTTCTCTTCCCGAGGGTACCGATGGGTTTCACCATTTCCTCTGTAGTTATTTGCTCACCAGCCTCAAAGCAGCAGAGTATCAGAGTGAATTATGTAGCCTGAAACTCTCCCTCCACATGATACAGAGGGCTGGGAATAAAATATGAAAGCCATTTGTAACTCATGAAACTCTATCCATAGAGGAAGAAAAGGGGAGAAGGGGGGAAAGCAAATTTATTTCAAAATAGAAGATTTGGGGTGTTTGCTTTTCAATGCAGAGCAACGGCCTTATCTCACACCATCAGTGCATTGAACACCTTTCGTCCACATCATCTCGCACAGCGTGTTCCTTATGGAATGAAAGCACAGGATCCCTAGCAAAGTTAATTTCCTTGCTTTGGGGAAGCCAGCATACTTACTGGTAACTAAGATCAACCAGGCGGTAGCAATTCCAAAGATGGAAATTCTGTCCGTGCTGTCTGACTAACAACACAGCACCGAAATGGCATCTGTGGAACAGCAAGAGAGGACTTTGTCCTTTTGCCTTAGAGAGTAAATACTCAGTAAGTGCAAAAAAGTCACAAGTGGGAGCACCTAACAAGGAGTCAGTGTTGATAGGGAATGCCCTTGAAATTCTCCTCTCGCTCTACAGAGGCGATGTGGCACGTCCAACGCCCCCCATCAGGTTTCTCCCGTTTCCTCCATCCTTTAAAACAGAAGACTAACGACCAACAAGAAACAGCATCCAAACTTCAACTGGCTTTACTTTAAAATTAACAAAGAAAATAAACAGGCAGCAAGAGGGAACGGGACGGAGGTGCAGCTCAGGGAACAAAACTGCCACAGCTCCAGTCTGGGTGATTTATCACAGCCCTGAAATAAATGACTTCCATTTCTCACTGCTACACACCCAAGCGCCGAGAAACTCCCGACCCCCCTGGGACAGAAGTGCTGCTGCTGCTGGCCTGAGAGGGAAGAAAAAGGAGGTGCGGAGAGATGAAACGAAATGCACAGAGTTCACACAGGTGGTCGTTAGGAAAAATAATAAATATAGAGATATATATATGGTGAGAACTCAGCCAGGCTTCTCCAGCGCCGAGCAATGAGCGTGAGAGCGTCCCTCGCCGCAGCGTGACACACGGGGTGGTTATTTCAGGATGCGGCGAGTGAAGTTGAGGATAAAGGATGCTTTGAAGCGAAGAGACAGGTTGACGGCGAGACAGACAACACAACTCTCCCAACGCTGCCCGACACGGGAACTTTGGGATGGTGACAGACACAAAAGGGAACAGAAAACGGGTCCCACCTACGGCCACCCACCCGTGACACCCGCCAGGTTCTGCTGCCTCCCAGGGCACCAAACTGGTGGCTCTGGGACGGGTCTGCAGCCCGGGTGGGGACGGCGGAGGGGACAAAACAGGCCTGAAGCACCAAAAACCGGGTGTCTGTGTGAACCTGGTGTCTCCATGAACCCCCACAGCCGGTGGCTCCACGCACCCTGCCCAAAGGGGTCTGTGAGGGGTCCGCCTCAGCTCCACCGCGGAAAGCGTTATGATTAATTATCGCAATTATCGCCATTATCCTTCAGAGGACCCCGAGCCGCCGGGCCCTGCTCAGGACCCCCCTGGGGACCCCCGGGGAGCATCAGCGATAAAAATAAAGGGGAAATAAATTAACAGAGAGGCGCTTCTCGGTGCCGGAGGAAGGCGGCGAAGGGCCGAGGCCGCCGCCGGGCCCACCCGGCCCCCGCCCGCCCGCGGCCCCTCGGCCTAGGCCGCGCCGGGGCCCCGCTCACCTGCTCGGCCGCTCCGCGCCGAACTCGGCCCCGCCGGACTCCGCCATCTTCGCTGCGCCGCCGCCGCCGGGCCCCGGGCTGGGAGGCGGCGGGAGCCGCCGCGTTAAAGGCGCAGGATCGAGCGGGGCCCGCGGCGGGAACCGGGGAGCCGTGCTGCTCCCGCTGGGCCTGGCGCCGCCCCGCCGCCACCCGGGCCTGTCACCGCCCCGCCGGTGAGGGGAACCGGGGGTGTCACCTCCCCACGGCTGAGGGGGACCGGGGCAGTCACCTCCCCACGGCCGAGGGGGACCGGGGGTGTCACCTCCCCACGGCTGAGGGGGACCGGGGCAGTCACCTCCCCACGGCTGAGGGGAACCGGGGGTGTCACCTCCCCACAGCTGAGGGGAACCGGGGGTGTCACCTCCCCACGGCTGAGGGGAACCGGAGGCTGTCACTTTTCCACAGTCACTGAGGGCTGTCACTGCCCCATGGCTGAAAAAAACTGGGGGTCTGTCCCCATCCCTCAGCTGAGGGGTCCTGGGGGCTGTCACCACCCCATGGCCACAGGGACACTGAGGGCTGTCACTGCCCCACAGCTGAGAGAACCTGGGGGTTTGTCCCCATCCCTCGACTGAGGGGTCCTCGGGGCTGTCACCCCCTCATGGCTGAGGGGTCCCAGGGATCTGTCACCACCCCATGACTGAGGGGTCCCAGGGGTCTGTCACCTCCCCATGGCCATGGGGTCATTGAGGGCTGTCACTGTCCCATGGCTGAGACAACCCTGGGGGTCTGTCCCCGTTCCTCAACTGAGGGGTCCTTGGGGGCTGTCACCACCCCATGACTGAGGGGTCCCAGGGGTCTGTCCCCACCCCACAGGCCACCATGGTCCCCCTCATGCCACCACCCTCCACCTGACCATTATCCCACCGCCGATGTCCCCAGCCCACGGCCCACTCAGGATTTAACAGGTGACATCAAATGTCTCCTGCAGGGACCATGATGTGGTGCAGCCAGCCTGGGTCCCTGGGGACAACCCCGCTCCCCACCACCCTGGGGACAAAGCCTCCTGCCATGCCACCGAGACCATTAGTGACCAGTTTTATTGCCATAAATTCTTTGTGCAAGAGCAGCAGTACCCTCCAGAGGGTGCAGTCTTGTCGTCGGAGATCCCAGCGCTCTCTTTGATGCCAAAGATGCCTTCTGCGCCCCACGTCCCCACACATGCTCAGCATCGGGGTGCCTCGTCCCCAAAGCCACCGGCGGGGACAAGGCCAAGCATCACGGGGTCCGTGTAATTTTTTAAAGCTGGGGAGCATCTGGAGAGAGGCGGCCGTTCTAGAGGGCATTCCAGTCATCAGTGGAAATCAGGGAATTATTCATAGCAGTGGCTCTGCCAACGGCCGGGGGTAAAATTGCTTTGATTTCCCATGTCTCGGTGTCCACATCTGTATAAAGGAAAAGGGGGAGCTCAGCCATGAGAATAAACGCGCTTGGAAAGCCGTGGAAATACCCTTTCAAGTCAGCCTGATGGAAACTTCATGTTCTGGAGCCCTCTGCTTCAAGGCGAGCAATCTGTTTCAGAGGCGAAGCCGTGTATTTTTCTTATTTAAACCTTCTAAATCTGCTGGAGCATTAAAAATATTTGGCATTTCCACAGCACATTTCATTCCCAGCTCCAAATGCGTTTTACAGGCGTTCATTAATTAAGCCTCGTAAAACCTTGGGGAGAAAGGGAAGCAGCACTTATTAATTTGCTATTTGTATTGCTGCAGCGCACGGAGACCCCAGCCAGGACCTCAAGACCCTGTTATTTTAGACCTGACCTGCGTGGAGGAGGAGATGTCAGCGCGGCGAGGCGTGGGGGGAGCAGGAGGAGCCAGCGCGGAGGCAGCGGGTGGAGGTTGATGCTGGAAGCCCTCAGCAGCGCTCTGTCCCTGCTGTTTCACCTTGATGCCCTTTCCACCAGGCACGACAGAGCTGTGGGGGTGAGCATGGCTCCCACCCTGGTTCTCTCCCACCTCAACAGCTTCTCTGGGGGCTCCTGCCCCTCCTTACCAACCCCTCACACGTGTCCTGCTTCCTCACACACCACCTCTGCTTCATTTCACCTTCTGCTTTCTCCTGGCGACACTTTCTTGTAGCTTTGCCTCTGCAGCACACCCCCTTCTTTAAAAGGTTTAAAATAAACGCTTTCCCTTTGTTATTTTTAGGTCCATATAGATATTTTAAGTGCCTCTGTTTCGGTTCCATAAATACAGGGCAATAAAGCAGCCCTGCAGAGCTCTCCATCCCGGGTGGGTCGGCGGATGGGAGCTGTGAAGGTTACACCTCTGCTTCCCCTGCAGGAAAAACCGGGCTGTGCTGCGTGTTGTAAATGCCTTTCACATGTTCCCCAGATCCCAGTTAAATCGAACCCCAGAAGGTTTCTCCAAGCATGAAAAATGCATTTATAAGAAGCTGGAAGGAAGATGTATTCCATAACTACTCTGGTGACCAGGCGTGCTGACTTGTGTCACGTGGGGAAGGAACCAAGAAGGGGTATTTCTCGTTATTTCTGATGGGATTTTATCTCTCACAGCAAATCCAGGAACTTTTTCGTTTTATTTTATGGGCCATTTGATATTTATTTTTATTTCCCTTCATTATTTGTTGAGTGCACTTAGCCCCTTCCCCAAGGAGCCTGCCTTATATCTAAGGTGAGTTTTACGACCGGTGTTAGCGCAGCGTCTGAGCTGCTCACACAACTTTAATGTATTTATCCCGCGCACACGGTATATCAAGGCAGTCCTGGTGTTCCTACTGTGGAGAGTGGTGGGCTGCCTGTAAAAATCACAACTCTAACTTACTGCCTTAAAAAAGAATAAACTCCAAACTATTTACATTCTTTCATTTTACGCCATCAAGATGTATTTGAGTCATATTTTCACTGGGTTTTTTCTCCCCCTCTCTACAAAACATGAGGTCTAGCGATGTACCTTTCGCTGCAAGCCAAGCTCTGGCAGATCCCACGACTCCCACAGCTGGGGCTTTAAAATCTGCGTCCAACGCTGTGAGACTAATGACAAAATCATGAGCTGGCAGCGTTGCCTTTTCCTCCGACCTTTTCGTTTCATCCTGCTCGCAAACAGGAATTCCTCGCGGCTCGCAGCACTGTCAGTCCCTGCAGTTTGTGATGGGTGGAGGAGGCAGACAGCTGGCCTCAGCAAAGGGTTTTTCCCCAATTTCCCCAATTTTTGTTAGATTTTCCCCAGCTTCTCCGTTCCTTTATTTTCTGTTGTGATGGAGGAGGCTGTGGGTGATCTCCCTCTCGCTCCCCACGCAGCATCAGGGATGGACACTGCTCCATCTCCTGCTCAGCGTGCATGTCTTTTTTAGTACCTGTGATTCTGGCTGGTTTTATTCCCTCTCCATTTCTGTGTGCTCTCTGCTAATCCCTGGGTAATCCCACCACGCGTGTGAGCCCACGGAGGGGCTGAGCATGCAGGCCAGGGTGCCTCTGCAGGTGCTGGCAATGCCAGGGCTCTCTGTGTAAAGACAGAGCATGGCATCACATGAGCTGGTCCTTCTCCCCGCCTTTTATTTCACCCCATCAGGATGCCCTGCCTGAGTCTCCCTGCGATCGTGTTCAGGCTTGGAGGTGTTTTAGCTCTCTGAGACATCAGCAGTTGAGAGAGCCTCCTGGGAGGCTCCTTCCCCCCTTGAGCACCATCTCTGCCAGTTACCACCACAAGTAAGTCTGTGGCTGAGAGCACCCACCAGCCCTGGGGGATGAGGGACTCCCAGCGATGTGGTGGTACCTGAGCTCCCAGGCAGGATGAGGTCTGTAGGTTCCCACCCATCCTGGGGCACAGACCAGCCCTGGGGGTCCCTGCCCTCCTCCAGCAGTGCCATCTCACCCAGCACAGATAACACACGCGTGCCTGCGTCCGCCTGGTATTGCCGTGCCCGGTGCCGAAGAGTGAGCGTGAGGCAGAGGCGTGGGTGGGAAGCAGACAGCAGAGCCCTGTGGGGTCTGGCTTGGAGAAAGGCTGAACACCTTCTTTGATGAATCTTGGGCTCCTTCCACTCCCACGCCCGGCACGGCGAGCTGACGCACGCAGCACCCGCGGGAGCCGGCTCCGACGCCAGCTGGAGGCGTCGGTCGTCCCCAGCGCCGTCCGGCACCGGTGCGAGGCCACGATCCAGCAAATCCCCTCTGCACGTGCTGCAGTGTTAAACACACGTGTCGTCCTCGTGAAAGCAGGGGGACAGCTCCAGCGCCTGAAGGCGAGCAGGTGCTGCGCCGCGCCGCCACCGCAGCCCTTCAGGGAGCGCGGTTCCCATCCGCCCGGCCAAACCACAACCATACATCCCTGCTTTTCCCCGACCAGCTTGGCTGCTCTCCTCACCTGGCAAAAGAACACACGGCAGGGAAAATAAACACGGAGGGAAGCGAAGCCCCTCATGGCCCGCGTTCCAAGAAGTAATGAAGCCCAGGGAATGGAAAATGCGCGTCACTTGGCGGCGGGCTGGATGCGCGCAGGCGCTGCGCGCCGGCTGCCGAGAGGGTGCTTCGCCTCCCCACGGCACGGCCACGGCACAGCAGCTGCGCCAGGCCCAGCCACGGCACCGCGCTCAACTCTGACATTTGAAGACGCAGAATAATTTGGCTTCGTTAGCCTCCCCCTCCCCCCCCCCGCCCCATGCGGTCCCTCGAGCCGGGCTGGAATGTGCGTGGTAGGGACAGAACCAATCCCATTAGCACGAGGAGATTGTTTTTCCTTTGGTTGTGTTGCTGTTGAATCACCCGTGGCTCCGCTTCCTTGGGGTAGGTCATCGGAAGGAGGACGGGGAGAGGAAAGCCACGGGGGTGTTTTTCCCAGGTGGCTCTCCGTGGCGTGGCACTCCCCTGCCAGCCTGCATTTCAGCAGCATCATGAGGTTTCCATCTTTGAAGGCCACATGAGCTTTGCTGCCAGCTCTGGGATGGTGCCCAGCGTGGTTCAGATAAAGGCAAGGGCTCAGCTCCCACATGTGGAGTCAGGACAGTGCTGGGGCCGACGGCTCTGCCAGAGCTCACTTTGAACCCCCGTCCAACTCCCCAGCCCACATCCTCATCCTCTCTTCATCTCTGGGTGGGGATTTACCTCTGATGGGGTTCGAGCTGAATTTACAGCTCCGTGTGTTGGTGAGGACAGCACCGCATTGCAGCCATGTGCTTGAGGAGCTGGGCCAGGGGCAGCCAGAGGCAGCTGGAGCAGCTAGAAAAGCTTCTCTCCCCAGCTGAGAGAGCAGCCCGGGCCCTTTTTCCATCATCTTCAAAAGTCTGGCTCTGGCAGGGCCCAAAACCACCGTTTCCCCCCCAGTGGTGCTTTCTCACAAAAGACCCTGGACCACAGACCCCAGTGCTCATCCCAAGCAGAGCTGTCCCATGGCACAAGGGCTCTGGGCACCCAGCAGTGGGACAAGGAGCTGTGGGTGCTCCCGAAGACATCCCCAGCACGGGAGGGTGCGATGAGAAATAGGGGTGAGCAGCGCCGCTGGGAGCAGCCAGCGGGAGGGGAGGGAAATCCGTGCACAAATGCATCTCCTCAGCTGGAGTGTGCCAGCGGCGGTGGAGCTGGGCCAGCTCCCAGCAGCTGAGATTTACTGGGGGGGTGGGCAGAAAGGAGGGGGCATTTTCTGGGGGTGGGAACAGCAGCCCAACGCAGCCGGACGGGCGAAACCGAGCGCTGCCAGCGAGACCCCGCAGCCCTCAGCGCTCGATGGCACCTCGCGAGCGGGGAGATGCTGCGGGGGTCCGTGGGGGAGGTGTGGGGGGGCAGCTTGCTGGCCTCCCCCTGCTTTTTGAGGCTGCTTGCATGGCTAACAGCCCCCACCTACCAGTGTGTGATTTCCTCCCCACCCGTGGCTGGACACGGGGGAAGCGAGCGTGGGCACACGGATGCTCCCCGTGAGGCCACGACCCACCACGGGCTCGTGGTCCCCCACGCCCTCCCCACCAGCCGTGGGGTGGAGGGTGTGATTCCACCACGGGCTGGCTTGCCCCTTGCTCTTCTCTCTGCCTGAGCGGCCACACACCATGAGTTTTGCTTCCCCCGTGAAAAAATGAAAGAGGGAATGAGAAGGAAAAGGCGTCGGATGGAAAACACCCCGGCTGCCTGCTGGGGGGAGTGGAACCAGCTAATTTCATGCATCTCCTTCTTGTTAGAGTGGGGTCCCTCCTCACCTGCTCCTGGGCACAGCTTCCTGCACCCCGAGCCAGCAGCGAGGAATCTGACTCCAGTTTAAAGGCGAGGAGCTCGTCCACGGTTCGCAGCCCGGCTCCCATCCTGGGGGGGACCCGCTCGGAGCCGCTGCCGGCGGCGCACGGGGTTTACCAGCTGTCTGCACCCATCTTGTGCCCTGCCACCTCCCTCTGTGCCAGGGGGATGTACTGGGGGTCTCCCTTCTCTCTCATCCTGCCGGCCCCCGACACCCCTCTGCCCACCCTGGCACCCCAAGGCACCCAGCTGCCTGCTGAGGACACCCTGCAAGCCCCCAGATCCCATCGCCCATCCCTCTCCCCCTCCATTTAGCGAGCTCCATTTAGCTGTCCCCCTCCAGCACCCAGCATTGCCACCCTGCATGGGGGGGACATCACACCCCCAATTTAGGGACAGGCAGGGGCCGTGCTCCGGCAGCGGAGGCTGTTGGCAGGCAGCAGACCAGGCTCTACATCCCTTCTGGTGATCCTTCTTTGGCTGTGACTCGTGCCGAGCACCCCAGCATCCATCCACAGCCCCCCCCTGGGTCGGGCAGCACCTCCTCATCCCCAGCTCTGCATCCCGCAGAAAACAAGCAGCTGAGGCCAGCACCATCCCCGGCTCCTCGGGGGCCCCGCGTCGCTGCTGGCTCCGAGGAAGGGACCCCGCTGAGCTCCTGAAGTGCTAAAAACAAACCTCCAGGCCCTCGCGTGAGCTTTCGTGCCGTGCTTGGCACGGAGAGAGCTCAACTGTGGCGTGGACGCGGGCGCCGCGCCAGGAAAAACACACGCGGCGGGGGAAAGGTGGGCGCAGGCACGTGCCAGCGTGCCCCAGCCCTCGAGCCCGGGGTGTTCCGCTGACGTGTCGCGTGCGTGCGCCGCCCGCCCGACGCTCTCCCTCCTCCGAGTGGGCGCCCAGGTGGCCCCGGGTGTTCTGCGCTGGGAAAAGCCCTCGTTGCCCAACCCTTTTTCTTACGCACGTGGGAGCGTGCGGGCGCAACGCTCCCTGCTGCCGTGTCTCAGCCTCCTCGGAGCTGGTGGGGGCAGATGTTGGGGTGCACGGTCCCCTGCCCACCCCACGCCCTCTCAGCAGCCACCGAGCCCACGCGCTCCCCGGGGAACGCAGCGTCTCCTCGTACGCTTGGTGCTGAGGTGCTCAATGCAGTGGCTCCCCGGGGAGGAGCATCACTCCGTGTCCGTGCGAAACAGCCCACGAGGGGAATTTCTTTCCACTTTGGTGGAGGTTTCCTCCTGGCTCAGCTTGCAAAGACAGGATGGTGAGCGGGGAACTGACCTGTGCCCCCCACGCCGGCCCCGTGCTGGGGCTCAAACCCACTCCCCAGGGGCGATGGGTACCCTGAAGCCACCAACTCATCCAGTCGGGTACAAACCTTTTATTTCCCCTCTGCCCGCACTGCCCAGCCAGCCTGGGGCTGGGTTTGCCCTTCAGAACTGAAGCTGGGGGGGCTCCAGGGCCATCCTCTCCCCCCAGCTTGCTGCCCAGTGCAGTTGCACCCCGGTGATGGGGAGAGCCACCATGACTGGGACAACACCACAGACTCCACCGAGCTTTACACAGAGCCGAGTGGCCAAAAAGCAACAATGAAAAGTGTACCCCAAAACGGACACGAGACCTCCCCACACTCCCCCCCCCCCGCCCCAAGCCCAGTTCCCCAAACCCATATATGTTGCACGGGTGAAAGTGATATGGAGCAGCACAAAACCAGCAGGGATGGGGACAAGAGCCCCCCACCCCACCATGCCGTGGCCCCCCGAGACCGCTCTGCACCGGGGAGCGGCCGGCACACGGAGAAAGCCTAAAAACCCAAGGGTGGGAGTCGCAGGTAATAAGTTAATCTGTACAGATGTGTTAGGTGGATGCAGGGATGGCAGGGACCGCCGCCACCAGGATGTCCCTCCCAAGCTCAAGGGTGTCCCCACGGGGCGCCGGGGGCTGAGGAACCACATGCCGGTGCAAATCAAACCACAGAACAACACACGAAGTCAAGTGATGGAGAGCAGCGGGGAGATGGGTGGAGGCCCCAGCACACACTGGGGTGAGCCGAGGGGGTCCCTGCTTGGCTGGGAGACCCCAGGGCTGGCCCTGTGCTTCCAGGATAGCGCTGTGAGCCTGGGGACACGGAGGCCAGCTGCCGCTAGGTCCCGCCATCGGCTACAGCCCTGCGTCAGGCAGGGATGCTGAGCCCAGGATGGAGGCATCCAGCAGCTCCCACCTTCTGCCCAAGCTCAGAAACAAGCCAGGAGCACCAGGCAAGCAATTGCTGCCTTGTCCCCTGCTTGGTCCCACTGGTGACCCGCTGGCACGGGGGCCAGCCGCCCCAAAGGCATGACGGAGCAGGGAGGGGAAGGAACCATCCCAGGGCCCCCCGCGCAGCTCTGGGAAGGGGCCGGCTGGGTCCTTGCGTGGGCACGGAGGTGGTGAGATCCGCTCCTCTCTCCGGCTGCCAACGCCAAATCCATTCGCCACGTTTCGGCTCCCCAAGGCAGTCGGCTCTGGCCGGCGGAAGGGAGCTCCCGGGGCCGGAGACGGCGCCTTGGAGGCTCAGCCCAAGGTGGGAGGCCGGGGATGTGCCGAGCCAAAGCCCCAAACGCTGCAGACGCTCTCCATCCCCCACCGCAGCCGGCTCCCTCCTGCCCAGCGCTGGACCCATGCCCGGAGGGCTGCGGGGCCCCGGGGGCTCTGGTCGGGAGGAGGACGGGCTCCCCCCGCTCTGGCAGCTCCTCTCTTGGCTCTCGAGCACTGGAAACCAGGATCCCAGCAAACAGCACGTCCTTGGAGGAGGCAAAGTTGCTGCCCAGCTCCTGGGAGCCTCCTGGGGAGGATAGAGGGACCGAGGCAGATCGTACCCCTGGTCCCCACCGTGCCAGAGCCAGAGATGCCCCTCTGGGAGCCAGGGGCATGGGGCAGCGAAGCGGGGCTGGGGATGATGCCGTGGGGACAGTGACAGGGAGGTGGCGAGGAGGTGATGGGAAGGGGTGGGAGGGCTACAGGATGGTCTTGTCCAGGTCAACTTTGAGGGGCAGCGGCCCCGCGTCCTCGCCGCCGTGCGCGGGGCACAGGGTGACGGCGATGACGGGCGGCAGGGGGAAGGCGCTGGGGCCATCCAGGTCCTCCAGGTACTCCTTGTCACCGTTGATGCTCAGAGGCTGGAAGAGAGGCAGAGGAGACCATGCAGCCCCGGAGCAGGGGACAGGACCTCCTTGTCCCCAGACCAGGAGCACCACAGGGCTGGCTGGGGACATACTGCGCAGCACGGACATGCCAGCGAGCCCAGCACGGTGCCCAGGGACCACAGACACCCAGTGATGGGGAGACCCAGGGTGTCGGGGACCCCCCTAGGACCCCCTCTGGGCTGTGCTGAGCACCGCTTACCCCGTACCTGGGTCTTGACGTGCTGCTCGGGGGCAGTCACCAAACTGGCACAGCTCAGCCACAGCATCACCATGATGGAGAGGAAGAGGCAGGCGGCCAGGATCCAGCGAGGAAGCCCCGAGCGCCTGTAACACCCCACCACCCCCCGCCAAAGAAAAAGGGCGAGTTTATGGCAGGGCACGGGGCTGGGGGGTGGGATTTGGGGAGGGGGGAGCATCTGCTCAGGTGTGTCCAGCAGGTCCAGGCACCCCCTGGGCCCCCGCCCAGCCCCGCTGCACCTACTTGGACATGCAGCCCAGGAAGTCGTGCTCCGGCTGCGGGGGGTCCGGGGGCTGCGCCTTGGCTTTACCCCGTGGCTCCTTCACGGGGGGCTTCTCCCCCTTCACCCGGGGGCCTGGGGTGGGGAGAGGTGATGCTCAGCCCGAGCACCCATGGGCATGCCTGCCCTGCTCCCCATCCCCTTGCCAGCATGGGTGCTGGGTGGTCCCCTCTCTCCCCAGGGACCCTCTGCCCACTGGGGGGGGCACAGAAGAACCCAGAGGCTTCCTGGAGCAGCTCCCAACTCCGTTCTGACCCCCCCTGTGTGGGTGTGGGGTGTGGGAAGCTCACCAGACCCAAGAAGCGGGTAATTTTTTAGCTCTGGAGAAATGGGATGAGAGCCAGGAGGGCTTGGAGGATCCCAGACCCCCCCCACCAGCAGCCCAGACCCCCCCTCCCCCTGCACCTGTGTGGGTCTGGGGGACACGGGGGCTGGACCCTGGTCCCGGCCGCACCGGCTGAGTCTCCTGCGCGTCGCGTGCTGGATACTCCATCTCGGGCTGGGACTGGTGAGGCAGCAGGGAAAGAGGGAGGTAGAGGTGAGCAGGGGGGTCCCCATCCCTCTGGACATCCATCAGAGAGGGGACAGGGGACACCCCCACCTGAAACACCACGACTTTGCCATCGTCTGCCTGCAGGTAGAAGGTCCAAGTGGAGGAGATGAAGCTCTGGGCAGAGCTGACGATGTCGTTGCAGAAGGTGGAAACCAAATCAAACATGGAGAATGACAGCTCCTTCAGCTCCAGGCTCTGCAAAGGAGCAGTGGCACCGTGTCACCACCGTCCCCTTGTCACCCACCCTGGCAGACAACATCCCACTGTGAGGGCGTGGCCGGGTTGGGCTGGGTCTGGTGCTCAGCCTGTATCTCCCAGGGCTGGGGATGTGCAGGACCTGTGGTCCAGCTCCAGGAGACAGGGAGTTGTGGTCCCCAGAGCCATCACCACCCATCCCCAGGGCCATCACTTGTCCCTAGGGCCACCACCCATCCCCGTGGCCATCTCCCAGCCCCTTGCTCCCACCAGTTCTTTAAACAATAGGAGCGGAGGGGCCGAGCTGCCGAGGGCGTTTCTCTCCTGGCAGCCTCTCCCGTGCCCTGGATTCTTGGCCGTCGCGGCGGTTTGTTATTTTTAAAGCATCCCTGCTGGAATCCGCTTGGCTGCTCCCTGCCACTGCCTTCCAACATTTTCCGACAGCCCCTTGCACGGTCAAACCAGCAAACAGGAAATAAATAGGTCAGATTCTGTATCTAATTATTATGCTAAATCTGCTTTGCCTGCCTTGTCTGGGAACCCGAAGGAAAAATGCTTTGGGTGGGTGAAGGGGGTGACAGCCCTCCCTGTCAGCCAGTCACACCCCCCCCCCACCCTGATACTCATCCCTGACCTCAGAGCGGGGCTGGGAATGGGATCAGACACCAGGAAGGTTTTAAAACCAGGCTGCAAATGGGTTTTTCAAAGGAGCCACAGCGTTCTACGGCACAAATACATCTTGATCTGCACGAGTACAAAGCCAAAAGCCTCTACCTTGGGCCAAAGTCTAATTGAATTAATTGGGCAAAAGCTGAATTAATTAAATGTAGGAGGAAAAAGCATTGCTAATTGCTGGGAAGGAAAACAGATCAAAACTGGGGGAGCGTCCTGCAGCAATCACCAGTCAGAACCTCAGATGGAGGATGGATGGAAGGATGGAGAGAGGGAGGGATGGAGGGAGGGATGGAAGATGGATGGATGGATGATGGATGGAGGATGGATGATGGATGGAGGATGGATGGATGATGGATGGATGGATGATGGATGGATGGAGGGGTGGATGGAGGGATGGATGGATGATGGATGGATGGAGGGACGGATGAGCTGCATGTGTGAGGTTTTCTAGTCTCCATCCCCTGGAAGAAGAGGGACTGGGCTAAGTACCCACAGGAGGGGGCTCCTTGCAGGGGTGAATGCCTCCCCTGGCCAGTCCCCAGCAGCCCCACGGGGTGACAGCATGGTGACAAAGCAGCCAGGGTGTCCTGGGGGGTCACATCCAGCCCCACCACCTTTGGGGAAGGAGCCAGATGCAGGGACAGGGCAGAGCCACGGCCGGTGGCACCAGGGACAGGCTGGGTGGGTTAAGAGTGGGGGGGAACAGGGGGGTCCCCATCTCCCCAGCCCCTCACCTTCTCCTTCCTGCTCTCCACCTCGGGCAGCTGCTTGCGGCACCCGGTCACGCAGCCAAACTGCTCCTCCGCGTTGCTGTAGGCTTCGGCGCACGCTGCGAGGCAGGAGGGGGGGCTCAGGGTTAGGGGGGGCTGTGGGTTAGGGACAGAACCCCCTTACCTAACCCGGTTTACACCCAGTGGGTGTAAACTTGCATCCCTCTCGGTTTTCAGCAGAGTCCGGACGCAGCCCTGGGGCACAGCACGGGGCTGAGCGCAGGCTGGATGCTGGGGAGGGTGGAAGGCGTCGCGGTGGTGCCGGTGGTACAGGGGGGACCCCCCTGGGATGGTGTTTGGGGCGCGGGGGCCACTCGACCCTCAGCTCCTCACCTGCTTCACACTCAGCTCTGGTTGTGTTGAGCTCGGCACTCGCATCCACGAAGTGACAGATGGAGAACAGCCGGCAGCCCCGGTAACAGGCGTTGAGAACAGCGTCCTGCAGCCGGGAGGAGGAGAGCGTGGCGCTGGCACCCAGCTCAGCCCAGGGACCCCCGCCACGGGCCCCCCACATCCGGCTGAGGGGCACCGGGCACTGCCACCCGCCCACAGGACCACAGTGGGGGCTGGCACCCCGAACCCGGGGCAATGGCATCCCTGAGGGAGGGAGAGCTGCCTTCACCCCCCACGGTTTGCACCCAGTGGAGGGGTTTGCACGTGGCCTTGTCCCCATCCAGGACGTGGCAGGTCCCCCCATCCCTGTTGGGGCACTTGGCACCCCAGCATGGGCTGGCAGGAGGTGGGGGCTGCCAGGTGGTGTATGTGAAGGGGGGGTGCCTGCATTGGGGGGGATGCATGTGGGGGTCACTGCATCTGCATCACAGCTGGGGGGAAGCGGGTGTCCCCACCCATGGGATCCGTGTGCCCGCGGGGGGTGTGGGCAGGGCTGGGTGCTGGCAGGGTGGCAGCTCGAGCCCAGATGGGAAAACAACTCCATCCCCCCCCCAGCAGCGGGGGCTGCGGGGGCTCCTGCCAAGGCGCTGGCCTAGATACCGCCCTGCCACCACACGGGCTCGGGGACAGTCCTGGGTGCCACCGCGTGGTGCCCGGCGTGGCACGGCTGTGGCAGCGCTGATCGGGGCCTTCCGTGATGCTCCGGGTCCAGCGACCAGCACTCGGCTCCATCACCACCCGGTCCCCCCGGCCGTCCCCGTCCCCACTGGCCTGTGCCACCAGTGATGGCTCTGCCACGCCACCAGTGAGGGGGTGAGGGGGGCAGCTGGGGGGCAGCCACCCACTGAACACCTGACACAGCCTCACCAGTGGCACCCCCAACCTGGGACTGCTGCTGCCACCGAGCGCACCCCGAACCTGGCACAGGTGACACCCTAAAGCTGCGATGGGGAAAACCATTGTGGGCACCCCAAGGTGGGGGAGATGTCCTCACTGGGGGCACCCCACAGCCACGTCAAGGAGACCCCTGGGGCTCCCCCAGTGGTGCTGCCAGTGCCCCATGGTGCTCCCTGCGGGGGTCCCCGGTGTGGGGCTGTGCAGTGGTGAACCAGTGCAGGGTGGGCTGGTGCCCCCGGTGCCCCCAGTGCTCCCAGTACTCTCAATGCTACTGATGCTCCCCATGCTCCCAGTACCCCCATGCCCCTGGTGCCCCCAGTTCCCCCAGTGCCCGGTTCCCCCAGTACCCCCGATGTCCCCAGTGCCCAGTACCACTGATGCCCCCGGTATCCCCGGTGCCCCCCGGTGCACGATGCCCCCGGTTCCCCCCATGCTCCCGGTATCCCCGATGCCCCCAGCGCCCCCCGGTGCCCGATGCCCCCGGTACCCCCGGTACCCCCGGTGCCCGGTGCCGGACTCACGGCGGCGGCCCGGCGGGGCAGGCTGCGGCCGCACTGCCCGCGGCAGCCCGCGGTGTCTCCGAGCTGTGGCGAGAAGGGGTCGGTGGCAGCGGCGGCGGTGACGAGCAGGGCCAGGCCGAGGGCGAGCAGGGCCCGGAGGATGCGGGCCGCCATGGCGGGCGCGGGGCGCGGAGCGGCGCGGAGCGGAGCGCATCCACCGCCGCCGCCGGCCCCGCCGTGACGCGCCGTGCGACAGGCGGGGGGAGCCGGGGGCGGGGGGAGCCGCCGCAGCCTGCCGCAGCTCCGCCGGTACCGGTACCGGCAGCCCCCGCCAGCGGCACCGGCGGGCGGCGCGGAGCGGGGATGCTGAGAGCGGGGGGTGCGGGAGGATGGGGAGGGTGCGGGCACCGGGGGGTGCGGGGGTATCACGGGATGCGGGGAGGGGCTGAGGACCGGGGGATGCTCAAGCACCGGGGGATGCAGGAGGACGGTGGGGGCCTGGGGCCCGGGGGATGCTCGGGCACCGCGGGTACCGTGGGATGCAGGAGGATGGGGGGGCCTGGGGACCCGTGATGCTCAGGCATCGGGGGATGCAGGGGGACTGGGAGATGCAGAGGGACCAGAAGGGGTAGGGGAACCAGGGGATGTGGGGTTCTCTGGAGGACGCAGGGGGACTGGGGGACACTGGGGATGCAGGGGGACTGGGGGATGCAGAGACACGGCAGTACCGGGGGATGCAGATGGATGGGGGGAGCAGCAGAACTGGGGGCCACACTGACCCCAGCATCACAGAGGGACTGGGGAGAGCAGGAGGGAGCCTGGGGGGGGCACATGGGAACCAGGGGGCACGTTGTCACTGGTGGCACACAGAGACAGGGGCGCAGAGGGATGGGGCTGCCCTGGGAGCACATCAGCACCAGTGAGCAGCAGAGAGGGGAGCCTCACTGCCCCCCCGGGCCAGCACCCCCACAAGGGCCACCCCCCAGGAGGGGACAAACCCATTGTCCCCAGCCAGCACTAGACCCAGACCTGGGCCCTGTGATGTTGCCCCTGAGCCTTATTTATGGCAGCACCCCAAAGCAGGTCCCCCCTCCTCGGGAGGAGGAGGAGGAGGAGGAGGGGGGCTGGGGGCTTCGCTGCCCTCCAACCCTAATAGGGAACACATGGCAGGACCCCGGCATGGGGAACAGGGGGGGGTCTCCCGGTCCCAGCTCAGGCTTGAGGGGTGCTCCACACCCCAGAAAGGGGGGGTTGGCTGCATCCTCTCGGGGACTGCCAGGGGGGGATGCAGTGTCCCCCTAGGAGCGGGGAGCGTGGCCTCTCCTCGCCCCACTGCTCTCCGTCAGCTTATTCATCTTGTTAATCAAACCAGGGCCGGGAGAAAACGTCGTGCAGGCGGGCTGGGGGGGGGCTGCCCACTCCCCCCTCCCCACTGCTGGAGCCCCTCCAGCCCCTCGGCCTCCTGGCCCCCACCAGTGACTAATGGCCAAGTAAATGGGATAGATTGGGGGCTGTCACCGTAAATCACAGCGCTGCACTGCAGGTGAGCTTTCCATTGGGGGGGGGGGTGTGACAGAGCCAGAGCCCTGACCCCCCCCTGAGGGATCAAACCCCACCGGGTGGAGTGCAGGGAGCACTGGGGGGGGGGGGGGCAACGCTCCGGCCGCACCTGCCCGCCCCACACCGGGCACCGGCCCCCGCTGCCCCCGCTCAGCACCGCTTTCCCAGGCCACAACATCTGTGTGGGCAAATATTGACCGCCCTCCCTTCCCCCCCCTCCAGAAACACCCAGCACCTTTTGCCCTCATCACTGCTAACCTACAGTTTTTTTATCCACAGTTTTTCACAAAGCTGACACCCCCCCCCCCCACTGACCAGGGCATCCCCACGCTCCCCCCATGGCCTGGGGACTGCGTCCCCCCCCCCCATGTCCCCACACTCCAGAGCCCATTCCATGTGTTCAAGCACCCCCTTGACATCAAACACATTTTTTTCCCCCTCTCCAGAGATCAGCAAACTCCATCACGGGACTTTTTGTGCTTCCCAAAGCAAACAGAGGTGGGAAGGTGCGGCCGGTGACAGGGGCTGGGGGGGGGTGGGTGTGTGTGTGGGGGGGGTGGCAGGGAAGGGGTTAACCGGGTTATAAATTACCCCTGGATGTGGAAATGGGACTGAGAGGAACAGAAAGCAAACTCTGCCTGCTGGATTCTTTGCATTTTCTTCCCTCTTTATTTTTCCCCCAGGTCACTTTAAAAGGATGCAGGCAGCTCCGCTGCGCCTCTCCTCCCGCTTTCTGGGGGGGTCTGGGGGGGTTGTTGGTTGTTTTTTACACCCTGGCTCTTGAGCTAGATGCTGGCTCTGTCCAAGGACTTTATGGAGCGAGCTCTGGCTGGGAAATCAAATAATTAGATTAATTCAGGGTAGATGTGCTTGGCCCCGGCACTGGTGACACATGATGGAGAGCTGGCAGGGAGGTGACAGCTGGTGGGAAGCAGGACAAAGGATGCTCAGGGTTTGGGGACGTCACCAGGGCCACCCCAGGGTCCTGGGTGTCTGGAGGGGGGGGTCACATCTCGCCTGGGCAGAGCGGGGAGCTGGGCCCCACGGTCAGATCCTGCACCGCAACAGGGCAGAGAGGTCCTGGGAACAGAGCCACGCCGGGGGGGGCAGCCGGACCGCGCCAGCCCCAGGGGACCCCCACGCTGACGCCGCAGCCCAAGCCGGGGGTCAGGGGGGGCTGCAGGGCCGGGTCCAGCGGCTCGTGGGCAGGAGGGAGCGGCCCTGGAAAGGTCACTGTCAAAGGGCAGCGCTGACCACATCTGCCTGCTGACCACATCTGCCTGCTGACCACATCTGCCCGCTGACTCAGCGCCTCTGTCGCCGCCGGCTGCTCCCCGGACCCTGTCACCACCTGGGACCACGGGCACAATGTGGGGCTCGCTCAGGGCTGGCTCTGTCCCCCCACCCTGTCCCCATCCCGCAGGGTCAGAGAGGGTGAATGTCCCCGAGCCATCTGGGGTGACGCCTCAGACGCGTCCCAGGGGACACCAGTGGGGATCGATGCTCCCCTCTCCTCCCAGTGTCACTGTTCCCCCCACCTTCCCCCCCTGACGCCCCAGCAAAGCCTCCAGCCACCTTCTGGTGATGCCTTTGCAGGAGCCACCCATGTCACCTCTGCCAGCACCAGGGTGGGTGTCACCCCCTCCCCAGGAGCCCACCCATGGAAGAGGGCGGATGGGGCAGGTGGCCGTGTTGGTGGGCAGCTGCTGGTCCCCACTCTGGTCCCAGTGGGGCGATTTCCACTTCCCCCCCACCAGCACCCACCACTGGCTCCAGTCCCAGGGGGTTCTGGGGGGGGGTCTGGTCCCAGAGGGTTCCCGAGGGGCTCTGATCCCAGGGGGATTCCAGGGGGGCTCCAGTCCCAGGGGGGTTCTGGGGGGGCTCTGATCCCAGGGGGATTCCCAAGGGGCTCTGGTCCCAAGGGGGTTCCTGGGGGAGTCCAGTTCCAGGGGGGTTCCAAGGTGCTGGGGTCCCAGGGGGCTCCTGGGGGGCTCTGGTCCCAGTGGGGTTTGGGGGGGCTCAGGGCAGTGGGTCGGAGCGCGGGCGGCCGCCAGCCCCCGGAGCGGCCGTGATTCACTCGGGCAGAGCGCGGCGGCCGGGGCTGAGGTTTCTCAGGCTGGGTGGCTGCCGGAGCCTGACATTTTTGGGAAATTTCAACAAAAACAGTTCAGAAGCTTCCAAAGAATCCCCGGGAGATGGGAACAGGCATTGTTCGCCCGCCCTCCCCCTCTCTTCTTTTATTTTATGTTATTTCTAATCCCTTCAGCCACTGCCCGACACCTCAGAGCCCTGCAGGGACTCCCGTGCAGTGTCATCCCCCTGTCCCCACGTGGCTGCAGGGCTCAGCCCCCCCACTCCAATGTCACCCCTTTTAGAGGGGCACCCTGAGCCACCCAGGTGTCCCCTGCCACCCCCAGCACCGTCCCCCCATGCTCTGTCCCCTGCAAGGAGCGATGTCCCTGTCCTCGCAGCTGAAGGGATGCAGGGACAAGGAGCAAAGGGACAGGGAAAGCCACCAGGATGATGTCCCCATGGGCTGGAAATGCCCCCCCCCAGCTCTGAGCCCCCAAAGTCACCCACAAACCTCAGCCACTGCAGCGGTACCACGGCCTCAGGGCTCCCAGCCACATCCCAACCTCAAGGTCACGGTCACCCGGTCCCTCTGTGTCCCCTCTGCTGGGGGAGGGGGTGCCACCCAGGCACCCCCCAGCGTTGGGTGCCCTCGGGGTACCTTGCTGCACCCCATCCTGCACCCAGCCCTAAAGGACACGCAGTTGGGGACAGCCCATGTGTGGGGACAGTGGCCCTGCCACAGTGGGGACCCTGCTGTCCCAGGGCTCTGTCACCAGGCCAGGGGTCTGCAGACCTCTGGGTGCCATCGAGCCCTGGGCAGGGGGACAGGGGGTGGCACTGGGACGGAGCTGTGACACCCAAGGGGACGCTTTGCTGCAGTGCCAGTGACACAACCGGACACGCCACCGGCTCCGGGCTGTCCCAGGACCCCTGGGGACAAACGCAGCCCCAACCCGATGGGGGTTCGGAGCCACTTGGGGCGTTTTGCCCACTTTTTGGGGGGCGTTTTGGGGTAAACCCAGAGATTTTGGGATCGATAGAAAATGTCGGGATTTAGGGGAAGATTTCCCGTTTTCACCCCAAAAATTATCACAAGATTTTGGTCTCCTAAAGACACTTTCGATGGGGGTGGTGCGGGCTCCCCCCGGGAGGCCCCGGACCGACAGCCCGTGCAGCACCGGCAGCGGCCCTGAGGGCACGGGAGTCACCCGTGGGTGAGTCACCCGTGGGCTCTGCCGCCCCTCCCGCGGGGCTCGGGACACCCCCACCGGCCCGGAGCGGGGGTGCAGCATCCCGGGTGTGTTGGGGGGGGGGGGTGCAGCATCCCACGGCAGTACCGAACACCACCGGGCGGGTACCGCACATCGCGAGTGGGATCCCGGGGCCGGTACCGGAGCGGGGCGGCAGTGCTCCGGGTCCGGTGGCTTTGTGCCCCCCCGGAGGCGGTCCCGGGCGGGGCGGGGCGGGGCCAGGGCGGCATTTAGGGCTTTGGTTACCGGGGGTTGCTCAGACTTGCTCGGGACTATCCCCGGACGTGCCGGTGCGCTCCGTTGCCCCGGGGGCACCGACGGGTACCGGGAGCCGGCCATGCCGCCTCTACCGGTGCTCTCCCCGCTTCTCCTGCTCTGCCTCCGCCTCCTCCGTGCCGAGCCGCTCGCCTGTGAGTACCGGGAGCACCGGGAGCACCGGGCGGCTCCCGCAAGGTGGGCGCGGGGGTTTGGGGGGGGGTCCCGTCGGGGACGGGGCGGGCACTGCGCGGAGCCCCCCCCCCCAGGGCTCCCCCGGTTCGCTGCGGGTCGGTTCGTGGGGTGTCTGTCTGTGTCCCCACCCCAGGGATGCGGAGCGGTCCCGGGAGCGGCGGGGGCATCGCCGGGCGCACCTCGGGGCTGAGCGTCGGAGGGTAACGGGGTTCCCCCCTCGGCAATCAGCCGGGACCCCCCCATTTCCCCCCTCGGCAATCAGACGGGACCCCTCTCCCTCCCCGTCCCCGCAGTCCAGCCGGGACACCCCCCCCCCCCCTTCTCCCCGCAGAGAACAATAGAGGAACCTTTTTTGTTCCCCCCATCCCCAGAGCAGCAGGGACCCCCCAATTCCCTTGGGAATGCCCCCTCTCCCTATGGACAAGAGGGACCCCTCTCCCCCAGAAGGGTCGGTCCCCCCCCGTCCACCCCCCGCCCTGCAGACCCCCCCTCCCGAAGAACAATGCGGTTTCATTCCCCACCCAGGACAATGGAAACCCCCGTCCTCTGTCCGGAGAACAATAGCGAACCCCTTCCCCACACGACCCCCTCTCACCCCCGGGAGCGATGACCCCTGTTTCCCCCCCCCAGGGCCTCGGAGACCCCCCCTCATCCTGCTCTGAACAACGGGGACCCCCCCTTCCCCCCAGAGAGCCATGCCCCCCCCATCCCAGAGAACAATGAATCCCCTTTTCCCCACCCAGAACAATAGGGAGCTCCCTCCCCCCACGGAGAACAATACCCCCCCCCCCAAAAAAAAATTACCCCTGGGGGGCTCTACCACGATGCCCATTTGGGGGTCCCACCCAGTGGTGGCAGATCTGGGAGGTGCCACCTGTGAGCTGAGTTGTGCGTGGCCTCAGCCCCCAGGGGATTGGGGTCCCCTCTCACTGTGGATGGGGGGGGACACACACAGAGGATGGTTCCCCCCCCTCCCTGCAGACCCCCCAACCCCAATTCTCCTCCGTCCCACCCGTCGCCTGGCTGCGTCTCCCCTGCCCGGAGCGGAGGGGAGCTGAGATCCCGCTCCCCGCAGCAGGAAGCTGGGTTTCCTCCCTATGATGGGAATTTCTCGAGGCGATGGACGCTCGCTCCGACGCGCCAACGGGTCGCGCCAAGAGAACCCATCGCTCCCGTGTCCCCCCCCTGTCACCAGCAATGCCGTGGGGTCCCGCACCCCCTGACCTATACGTGGCGTTAGCAGGGAAGTCTCAAAGAGCAATAATTGGGGCGGGAATTGCTGAAACAGTGGAGGGGGGGATGGAAAAAATCCCCCCCCAAAATCCCTTTTGGAGCGTTGAGAAGAGTCCCCAAATTGAGGTGGGGTTTGGTGCCCTTCGTGGAGGGGTCAAACCCACCAGGGATGATGTGGGGTGGTGGCCAGACCCCCTTTGGGGACAACCCATGGATGCGTGGTGCTGCTCAAACCCCCTAGGACCCCCATTTCCCCCCGTCCCCAACCCCACATTGGGGTGCAGGGCGAGCGCTCACCCCACGTCCCCTCGACGTGCGGCGCCGGGGAACGGCAAAGCCAAATCTCCTTTTAGAGAGCGAATGTTTCCCCTCGGTTCAGCTCGGTCGCGCGTGCTGGAATGCCGGGGCTTTTTATAAATCCCTCCTGGAGCTGAGGGGTGGGCATGAGAAACGCCCGTGGGAGACCAGGAGGGGAGAAAACAGAGTGAAAAAAAGGGATAGGAGCATTTTCAGGTGCTGTGTCTGCCTCCCAACCTCGTTGCTTGAGCTTTAGAAGAGCTCTAAATAGATATTTTTATTTATATTTTAATTTTTCTTGCAGAATTCGGGGCTGCCCAAATTTCCTTTTGTTCCTCAGGGCAATTATTAACATTATATTTTTTTTTTCCCCTTCCCCCCGTGCACATTTTAATAAATAAATCTTAATAAATCTTCGCTTTTTTAACTGCCTGATCTCCCCCACTTATCCTAGTTTTAGTTTTATTTCGCTTCTTTTCTTTCCCAACCCCTTCCAACACCGATATAAAACGAAATGAAATCCGGCCCTTCGGAAGAAAAACATCAACGTTCCCGACACCTTGGAAATGTGGTTTTACTTTATAGCATTACTTAGCACCTGATCAGCATATATATATATATATTTATTTTTTTTTTAAAAAGGAAAGCCATAAAACCCCCTCCCGAGCAGGTATTTGAGTTGTAACTTATACATTCCATAGGCTGCCCTGCCTCTCTCCGGCCCTTTCCTCTCCAATCGGGAAAACTTCACACTTTTCCCTTTTAAAACACATGTTTGGCGTTGTGTGTGCGCAGAACGGGGGGAGAAATTGCAAGGAAAGCACGAAAAATAAATATCTATCTATATAATTGGCCTCCCCAAAGGCTGGGGGGGTGGGGGGAATGGCAGGAAAAATAAAATGAAAATAAAATAAATAGAAATATTCAATTAGCCCTTTCAGAGGGTTGCAGTGGGAGGGGGGAAATGTCTGTTTTACGGCGCTCCTGTGTGTTTTTTGGTGCTGTTTTGATTAAGATGGAGGAAAATGAGGGGGGATTTATGGGCAGAGCGGGGAGCGGGCACTGGGGGGGCTCCTTGGGGGAGATGGGGACGGGTTTTTCGGAGGCCTCGCTGGAGGATGGGGTGAGATGGGGGCTGATCCCCCCCCCTGGGAAAGGTTTATTTTGAGAAGGGGGGGTGTGGGATGGATCCATCCCATCACCCAGGGATGCTCGGGGTACCGTGGGGTACCCAACACCCCCCACCCCAGCAGCATCCCCCGAGCGAGGGGAGGCGCTGCTAACGAAGGGCTCCGCAGGGTAACGAGGATTTTGGAGGGTTAATTAGGGTGGGAGCCGAAGCAGAGGTGAAAGGCGATGGGGGGGAGGTCGGAGGGGAGAAGAGGTCGCGGCGCTTTCCGGGAGGTAATTTGGGATGTGAGGCTGGCGCGTGCGGATGGAGCCGATAACGCTGATGGACACGGGAAACCCCGGAGAGGGGTCAGAGGGGGGGGGGGTTTGCTTTGAAGCCCACCATGGAGGGTCTCCCTCGGGGCGGGGGGCTGCCAGCTGGTGTCGTTGGAAAATGGGAAGGGGAAAAACCCCACCACCAACCCCCAACTTTCCATAGCTGCTTTTGAAATCCTTTCCTCCCAAAAAATGAACAAAGCCCCAACCCAGCCCTGGAAAAACCACGGCGTCACCGAGACTCCCCCACCCCAGCCTCGTGCTGCAAAGGGTCCCCAGTGTCCGTCCCTGTCCTCCCAGTTACCCCAGTTCCACCAAGGAGCCCCTGAGCGCACACGGAGAGCGCAGCTTCGGAGGAGGGCGAGCGCTGCTGTGAGGGGCTGAGCCACCATAAGTAGCTATGTGTTAAAAAATACCCACTTAAGTGTATAGAAATTATATACAAATATATTCCAGTAGGCATAAATAAATTTGAATATATTCAAATAGACACAACTACATCTGAATATATTCAAATAGGCGTAAATATATCTTAATATATTCAAATAGACACGTAAGTATCTAATAAATTCAAATAGACATTAAATATATTTAAATACACAAATAATACATTCAGATATATAGAAAATGGATATAAGATACCTTCAGATATATAGAAAATAGTTATAATACATGTAAAAGTATAAAAAATAGATATAAAATACATTCTTATATATATAAAACAGATACAAATACATCTAAATATATAAAATAGATATAAAATACATTTAAATATATAAAATATATAAAAAATACATTCAAATATATAAAATAGATATAAAACACATTCACATATATATAAAATAGACATGAAATAAATGTAAATATATAAAAAATAGATATAAAATACATTTAGATGTATAAAATAGATACAAGATACGTTCAGATGTATAGAAAATAGTTCTAAAATACATGTAAATATATAAAAAGAGATATAAGATACATTTAAATGTATAAAATAGATATAAAATACATTCGGATGTATAGAAAATAGTTATAAAATATATGTAAATATATAAAAAGAGATATAAAACACATTTAAATGTATAAAATAGATATAAAATATGTTCAGATGTATAGAGAATAGTTATAAAATATATGTAAATATATAAAAAATAGACATAAAATACATTTACATATATAAAATACTTATAAAATGCATTCATATGTATATGAAATAGACATAAAATACATTTAAATATATAAAATAGATATAAAATGCATTCATATGTATATGAAATAGACATAAAATACATTTAAATATATAAAATCGATATAAGATGCATTCATATATATATAAAATAGACATAAAATACATTTAAGTATCCAAAACCAGAGATAAATACATTTAAATATGTTTAAAAATAGATATATTTATATAAAATCATACATTAAATTATATTTTTTTCCATCTCCCCCCCCAATTTTATTTCTCCGGCTGCAGACCCCGCCGTGATTTCCCCCCAAGACCCCACTCTGCTCATCGGCTCCTCCCTGGTTGCCACGTGCACCGTGAGCCCCGACTTTCACCTGAAAGCCCAGGACCTTTACTGGACCCTGAACGGTCGGCGCTTGCCCGCCGCCTCCTACGCCGCCCTCGGCCCCACCACGCTCAGCGTGGCCCTCGCCCACCTCAACGGCTCCAAGCAGCAGTCGGGGGACAACCTGGTGTGTCACAGCAGAGACGGTGGCATCTTGGCCGGCTCCTGTCTTTACGTCGGATGTACGTGGGGGGCGGCTGCGTTCGCCCTTTCGGGGGGATGGATGGGGGGCATCTGGAATTGGGGAGCCCCATGGGGATGGACACCCCAGTTCTTACCACGGTCACCGGTGCTGGTCCAGTTTTAACCTCTCCGTGGTTTGTGTCGCCGACGCGCCGGAGCGCAGCTGAGAGGCTGTTTTGGCAAAAATGACGCTTGTCCAAATCAATAATGGTTCAGATTTTTATCAGGGGTTATTTTAAGAACGATGCTACGGCTCGGGAATACAGAGGCTCAACTGGGAATGTGGCTTGGGCTTGGGGCTGGAAGAAAACAGCTCTGGACTGGGGTGCAGGACTGGGGTGCAGGATTGGGGTGCAGGATTGGGGTGCAGGCAGGATTGGGGTGCAGGGGTTGGGTGCAGGCAGGAGCTTGACCCCCCTCCAGCAAACACTTTCACATCCATAGGGCTGGAATCCTGTGCCCCTCGGGGACTGCGGTGGCATCGTGGGGACCGCGGGTTGTGCTTTACTGCTGCACCTTTTCACCCCCCCCCAAACCTCTTATTGTTTTTTCTCTCCCAGTACCCCCAGAAAAACCAGTTAACATCACCTGCTGGTCCAAAAACATGAAGGACCTCACCTGCAAGTGGGCACCAGGGACGGAAGGAGAGACCTTCTTACACACCAACTACACCCTCAAGTACAAGCTCAGGTGGGACCACCCCCCCCTTTAATTCCTATTCCTCTTAAAACCAGCCCACCAGCACGGGATTTAAAGGCTGGTGGGGAACGGGGACCCGATTTTTCCCCCCTGTTTGGGGATGGTGGCTGGTGTGATGAGTTTTGTCGGGTCTTGGCTGTGGATGGAGAAGCCCGGTTGAACTGGGAGCCACTGGGTGAGCCCGTGGGGACCGGTGACCCAACGCCTCCCTGGCGGTGTTGGGTGGCACATTGACAAGCCACGGTCCCCATCTCCTCACCCGGGGATGGGTAAGCATCCTCAGCTCAGCTGTGGCACCCAGCAGTGCCAGGACCGACACCCAGCGCCCCTCCGCAGGTGGTACGGCCGTGACAACACGTGCCAGGAGTACCACACGGCCGGGCCCTACTCCTGCCACATCCCCAAGGACCTGGCCCTCTTCACGCCCTACGAGATCTGGGTGGAGGCGTCCAACCGCCTGGGGGTGGCCGTCTCCGACGTCGTCATGTTGGACATCCTCGACGTGGGTGAGCGTGGTGTCACCGCCGCACCGGTGACCTCACGGGGGTTCACGCAGTGGGGTGTAGGAAACGGGTGATGTGTGAGAATTGGGCTGTTTTCTCTGAGTTTTGGAGGGTTTTGGGTTTTTTTTGCATCTGTGGCTCCTTAAGCCTGTGCCATCCTCACCACCCCCTGCAGTCACCACCGACCCGCCGCCAGACGTGCACGTCAGCAGGGTGGGGGACCTGGAGGACCAGCTGAGCGTGCGCTGGAGCTCCCCCCCAGCACTCAAGGATTTCCTCTTCCAAGCCAAGTACCAGATCCAGTACCGGGTGGAGGACAGCTCGGAATGGAAGGTGGGTTGGCATCACCCACCAGTGGCTGGGTGGGGACAGCACGGGATGTCCCCAACCCTCTCGTCCCTCCGCAGGTGGTGGATGACGTGGGTAACCAGACGTCCTGCCGCTTGGCCGGCCTCCGCCCCGGCACCGTCTACTTCGTCCAGGTGCGCTGTAATCCCTTCGGCATCTACGGCTCCAAAAAAGCCGGCATCTGGAGCGACTGGAGCAACCCCACCGCCGCCTCCACCCCGCGCAGCGGTGAGCGTCGCTCGGCGGGCAGGGAGGGTGCTCCCCCCCCCCCCCAATCCCCTGCGCCCACGGGATGTGCTGGGGGGGGGGGGGCCCGTTCTGTGCCCAACACCTGGATTTCTTGCAAAGGAGCCAATTTGGAGCTCGGCTTTCCCAGCTGGGAGCCAAAAAGCCGCTCGTTTTCCTCTTGCCCGCCGTTATTTACGGCGCGGCGGTGACGGGGAGGGGGGGTTCAGGCACGTCCCCTCCAGCGCCTCTGACCCCCCCCCCCTTATCCCCGCAGAGAGAGCGGCGGGGGGCTGCGACCCCAAAGGGGGGGAGCAGAACACGACGCTGCGGCGGGAGCTGAAGCAGTTTTTCGGGTGGGTGAAGAAACACGCCTACGGCTGCTCCAACCTCGGCATCAAACTCTACGACCAGTGGCGCGTGTGGCTGCAGAAATCGCACAAAACACGCAACCAGGTAGGTAAGGAGCCTTTCACACTTCTTTTCCCCGCCTGGGGGGGGGGGTGTAGGGTGATCCCCCGCTCTGGGTGGGGGACACACGCGGGGTGACACCGACCCTGGGACGCGCGGCCGGCGGCGACGCGGGGCTCTGCTTCTCTCCACAGGTTCTTCCCGGCGATAAGTTGTAGCCCGCGGGGGACCGAGCGCCGGCAGGATGACACGGGGCGCCCGGCGCCCACCCGGGAACACCCGTGCCCACCCTGGCCACGCCGGGGGGGAACAGGAAGGCGGCCGGGGCGAAACGCAGCCCCGCAGCCCCGGGGGACGGGATGGGGTGAGGTGGGGGGCGCGGGCTGGGCCAGCCCTGGGAGGCCCTCACGTACCGCTGGCCCCGTGGGACCACAGCCCCCCGCCGCGCCGCTCGCACCCCGCGGCAGCGAGGGGACCCCGCGGCCTCGCCGGGGCGGGGGGGACACGGAGGCTTTGCTCCTCACCCGCCAGCTGGAGCAGCCTCTGGGATGAAAGGGGCGGCGGGGGCTTCCTGGGTGTCCCCCCCCCACCTCGGCGCAGCACCCCCCCAGAAGCAGTTTTGGCTGTTTTCTCCCCAGGGGACCCACGTGCGAGCGCATGGGGGGGTCCGTCCCCGGGGAGCCACGCGGGCTGGTTTGAGGCTGCTGGGGTTTGCCCAGTGCCTGCTCCACTTTTGATTTAAACCAGCCTTATTTTGGTTCCATTTCAGTCAATTAGGAACAGATTTAAGCTTAATGCCAATAAACCTCTGAAACCCCACCGGGGTCTGCGTCAGCGGAGCGGCAGCAGCGCACGGGGACGGGGATGCAGCGGGCAGCCAAACGGGACCTGTGTCCCTCGTCACCCTGTCCCAGAGGACCGAGACAGAGGGGGTGGCACTGGGGGGGGGACAGAAGCCCTTTAGATGACACAACTCAGGGCAGCTCCGTGGGGACAGGTTTATTTTGGGTGACCATAGAAAGGGCACTTGTGGGGCACCAGTGCTGTTGTGGGGCTGGGGGCACAGCTCATCTTTGAGAGGAGGTTTTGGGGGGGCTGCTGCCAGCAGCAAAAGCGGTGCCCATCCCAAGGGGGGGCACTGCAACGCCAGGGAGGGGAACCAGCCCCACATGGGACCCCTCCACCAAGGGACCCCACTGCTCCTGGAGGGGTTCTCCACCCCTTCCAGCCCACGTCCAAGCAAAGGGGTCAGGGGAAGGTGCCCACCTTGCTGGGGGGAGCAAGTAGGGGCCCCTGTTCCACCAGCTGGCCCCTCCAGCCGTTCCCATGGGGACACCCATCACTCGACTTCTTCCGAATCGTACTTGAGGTCCTGGAGAATTTCGCTGATTGCCTCAATGGTTTTAATTAGCCTACGAGAGCGGATGGAAACTATAAATAAAGCCCATATGGAGCGTATTATCTGGGCCGCCTCGCCTTCCCCGCGCTGTTTATGAAACACTCAGCCCGGGGAGGCCGAGGGGACCGCGGCCGCGCGGCATCGCCAAACCCTCCCCGGGGCTGCGGCCGACAGCGCTTTTGAAGGCACCATCTGGGCCCCCCTGGGTCGGAGGGAGGGGGAATGCGGGGAAGGGGCTCCCAGTCTGGGGTAAGGGGGGGGATGCTGCCATCCGAAAATGGGGGGAGAAGGGCAGAGGGGCCACCACCTACTTGTGCTTGAGCTCCCGCACCGCCTGCTGATGGGCATCCACGTCGGGCTGGTCCTGCGCCTGCTGCCGGGCCAGCTGGAGCTGCGCCGTCTGCGGTGGGGACACGGGAGGAGCTGGGACCCCCCCACTGCAGCCCCAGCTTTGCCCTGGGGCATTGGCAGGACCCCCCCCCAAACCTGGGACTCACCAGCTGCAGCTTCTCCTGCTCCCGCTCCTGGAGGCGGGCGAGGTGCTGGGCCAGGTCGGGGCGGGAGAGCTCGTCCCGCAGGCGCCCGGCGATGCTCAGCACCTCCCGGGAGATGCCGTTAAAGGCCACCGTGATCTCGTGCACCAGCTGCCGGTAACGGGGGAAGTCATAGTGGGGGGCACTGCTCAGGTACGCCTGGTGGCCCCTGGGGACAGATTTTGGGGGGGGGGGGAGAAGCCACCATCACCACACGCTGGGGAGGGCACTGGGATGGTGACACCCTGTGGTCCCCATCCCGGTGCCAGGGGGGTTTTTCCTGCCCGGATTTGGCAGCTCTCCTCCCACAGGATGGGCTTGGGAGCTGCTTTTTGAGGCAGGGGTTTGGGGTTTTTAATTTTTCACTCGTAAGCCTGCATCCCGGGAAGTCCATCATCTCCTGTCGGATGCTAAAATAGGATACAGGTGTCCGGAGCAGGCGTCCCCCTGCCAGCTGGAGCTCATCAGCCACCCCAGCGGCCACCGCTCCGCCCTGGCGGCCCCTTCCCACCGGGATGTAAAAACATCGGGATGGGGGGTTCCATTCCTCGCTGGGGATCCCCCACCCCGGGAGGCCCCGTGTGCCCCGGTGGGTCCCGTTCCCGTGGCTGCCGGTACTCACTCCTCGAAGAGCCGGTACGCCTCGACGCGCTCGGCCTGCAGCTCCTGCAGCCGCTGCAGCAACGCCCTCACGGCCTCGCCCGTCTGCCGGGGACAAGGGGACAGTGGCAGTGCCACCAGCACGGTGTCCCCCCCACCACGAGGCAGCTCTGCTCCCGCTAACGGGATCGCATGGGGGTC
Source organism: Podargus strigoides (assembly GCA_028020825.1). Classification (NCBI taxonomy): domain Eukaryota; kingdom Metazoa; phylum Chordata; class Aves; order Caprimulgiformes; family Podargidae; genus Podargus; species Podargus strigoides. Next base: position 1,686,265 of record CM051649.1, read on the forward strand.
TCAGCCAGGTGTCAGGGCCTCGAGGGGCCCCCCCACCCCGGTATCGGGCTTGGGGGAACGCAGGCTGAGCCCGGTCGCAGCTCAGTCCGGCACCGAGACCCCCCCCACGGCCACGCGTGCACGAACCGGAGCGGCGCCGGGACCCCCCAGCCATGTGTACACAAAACAGACGGACACCGGGACCGCCCCGCCCCGGCCACGCGTGAACAGATGGGTTCGGTCCCGGGACCACCCCCCAGCCCCGCGTGCACGAACCGGATCACTCCCGTGACCGCCCCATCCACGCGGGACCCCCCCAGCCACACGTCTACCGACCGGATCGATCCCGGGACTCTTCCGGCTACGCGTGCACGAACCGGACCGGCTCCGGGATCCACCCCCCATCCACGCGTGCACGAACCCGACCGGTCCCGGGACCGCCCCCCGCCCGCGGGACCCTTCCCCTCCCCGTCCCCGCTCACCATGGCCCCGGTCGGAGCGCGCAGGCCCGGCGGGGAGCGCGGAGGCGGAGCGCGGTGGGGGAACGCCGTTCCGCCGCCATCTGCCGGTACCGCTCGGTATCGCCGCCGCCTCCGCTCCCCTCTCCCCGGTTCCCACTTATCCACCAGCCCCACACCCCCCCCAACCCACCCCCGGAGTCTTTGATTGGAAAACCACACCAATTTGGGTAAAAAAACAACACAAAACGGGTCGGGTTTGAGCGCTGCGGTGCTTTATTGGGGGTGCACAGGCAGGGGGACAGGCAGGGGAACCCCCCCTCTACTTGACCTTCTTCTTGGGGCGCAGGTTGTTGGTGTGGCCGCACTTCTTCTTCCGACAGTTGACAGCGCGGGGGTGCAGGCGGGCGTAGCACCTGGGCAGGAGGGGACATGTCACCGCAGCCCCCTCCCCATGGGGAAGGGGACCCCTGAGGAGGGTCCCCACGCCCTGGGGTGGGGCTGTGGGGGACACAGGGACGTACTTGCGGCAGATCATTTTGTCACAGTTGTACTTCTGGGCGAGCTGGCGGAGGGAGGGCTCGATGATGCCCCCCCGCAGGCGCAGCACCAGGTGCAGGGTGGACTCTGCAATGAAAAAGAAGTGTCACGGTGGGGTGTGGTGATGGTGGAGAGCAGCCGGTAACCCCCAAAAACACAGCCCGGGGTGCGGGGGTACCCTTCTGGATGTTGTAGTCTGCGAGGGTGCGGCCGTCCTCCAGCTGCTTGCCGGCGAAGATCAGGCGCTGCTGGTCCGGGGGGATCCCTGCGAGAGAGGAGCCGTGGCGGTGGGGGGTGGCGGGGGAGGCCCGCAGTGCGGGAGCTGCCCCGCGGCTCCCCCCGTACCTTCTTTATCCTGGATCTTGGCCTTGACATTCTCGATCGTGTCGTTGGGTTCCACCTCTAAGGTGATGGTTTTACCCGTCAGCGTCTTCACGAAGATCTGCATCTTGGTGCCGTTCGCTGAGGAGAGCAGCGGCCACGTCAATCCCGGCCCGGCCCTCGAGAGGCCCCGGTGTCGTCCCCCCCCACCCCGCACAGGGCCGCGCCGCCGCCATGCCCGCCCCCACCCGGGACGCGGCCCCGCGGCCCCCCATTCCCGTTCCCGTTCCCCTTCCCGAGCTCCAGACACCCCAGCCCTGGGATCGAAGCCTCAAGCCCGGCCCCGGGCCCGCACCGGACCCGCACCGCACGCACCCGCCGCCTCGCTGCTGAGAAAAGGGGCGGCCGGAACCGGAACCCGCCCACCGCTACGTCAGAACCGCTGCGTCATGGCCCCGCCCCTCTCCCTGCGCAGTCGCAGTGCGCATGCGTCACAGGCCGCCCGCCCGCTCCGCTGCTACAGACCAGGCCTCGGCGGGGCCTGCACCGAGGAACGGCCGCAAACCCACCCCGCCGTCCCCAGAACGGCCCCGCCGCCTCGGGAACGGCCTCAAGCCAGCTCCACGGTTCTGGGAACGGCCCCAAACCGGCCCCGCAGCCCCAGACTCTTCCCCTTAGCCCCTCACAAGCCACAAAGAGCCCAGGCTGGACACCACGAGGAGCCGGGGAGGGCACAAGCCAATGCCTTCACGGCCACAGGAACCCTGCGAGGGGCTGAGGTGGGATAAGGGGCAGGCAAGAACCAAAGGGAGACCCGGTTGAGGCTCTTCCGGGTGGGAAAGGGGGAGGCAGCACAAGTCCACAAGCAGCACAGACAGACCCACAGGAGGAAAGCCAGAGCGCTGGTGGGCACGCAGCGAGCCTCAAAGACAAAACACCCATGCCCCAAACTGTCTCTTCTGTGCCAAAGTCTCCGTTGAAGGTGGGGTTTTGCCGCTCTCCTGACCACAGAAATGAGAAAGGACAAGAGGCATTTCAAACCCACGTTTTACTTATTGACCCCAAAGCACATTGTGGGGTTTACACTATGGTGGCAGTTGAGAGACCGAAGGGCACCCTCCTTCACTCAAGTGCTTCTCTCAGCATTCATTTTCCTCTTTCCAAAAAAACCCAAAACCCACACAAATATAAATATAAGGTAGAAAGTTCTCCGGGGGCAGATGGCGGCGCAGGACCCCCACACCTAGTCCAGGTCGTTGGCTGTGTCTTCATCTGTGAGACTCTGTCCGTTCACAGCCGGTAAATCATACTGGCCTTGGGATAAATCCTCAAAATCCTGACTCGTGGTGGGAGAGATGACATCAGGACTGGTGTCACAGGACTCCGTGCTCTGCTCAGAGGTAGCAATGGTGGTTGTGGTGCTCTTCGGGACGGGGTCGAAGTCATCGTCGTCTTCTAGGATGGGAGATTCGTGGATGTCTGGAAGGGAAGACACAGACATGAGTTGTGCTGCTGTGGCTGCATGAGATCCAAGAGGCTCCCCAACAGAATAATTTGCTAATTTTTCATTTAAAATATTGTTTGCTTGTAGCAGCTCATCAATAAAGAACGATGCCATGTAAATTCATGGCCATTTGTAACTTCTTGTATTTAGTATAACCGAGGAGTTTGGAAAGGCCTGGACGTCTCATTAGCTCCTCCTGAGTCCTGAGTCCTGAGAGCCGCCTCACATATTCTCAGGAAAAGGGACTTTTCATGGAAGGGGACCGAGGGATCGGAAAGAACCACTCACTGCTGAAGGCCTCCGGGTACTGCTTCGCCAGCTTCCCCTTCAGTGTCCTGGGGAGGAGAGAGCGAGCTCAGTCCGCAGGGAAGGCGATGGACCCGCGGCTGAGCTGCCCACGCAGCAACGTAATGGACACGGACAACGTAAGCGAATCCCAGGGATTCCATGGGCCATGGGGCTCTCCCCCTGTCACCCTCTCACAGCACATCAGGTGTGCTCAGAGTCCCACATTTTGTCACCGAGGGAGCACAGATCATCCCGGCTGGAGCAGAACCAGGGAATCCTACAGCTCTGGCCCTGGCAGCTCCTCTCCCACCACCTCCACGCGTCACTTGACTGCACGTTTTCTCCTCTCCACCTATTTTTACCTCCAGGACCATCCCAAGCTCCTGTTTGTGTTGCGCTTTAACACCCTCGCAGCCCACCCAGACCTCAAGGAGCCACCCCATGCTCTCTGCACCGCCTCCCTCCCCACCAGCAGTGCCATCCCCACCCCTGTCCGCACCGGATCCTCCGGAAGATGCTGTCCAGATCCTTCTTCATTTCCACCAGCGTCTTGGTGTGGTGGAGAAACCGCTCATTCATCTGCTGCATGCGGACGCTGGAGAGGTTGTTGAAGTTGAGGAGCATCTCATTGGTCTTCTCAAATCGATCCAGCCTGCGCAGAGGAAGCAGACGGAGCTCAGCATGGAACCTGGGAGGCTCCCGGTGCCGGTACTGGGGTCCCCGTCGGCCGGTTCCCCCGGGACTCACATATTTTTCTGGGCCAGGATGATGGCATTGACGTCCTCGGCGTTGACCATGCCCAGCACTCGCCCGCAGAACACCTGCGAGGCTGTGGGCTCCATCGCGGCCTGCGGGACGGCGAGGGGAGCTCAGCCGAGGGGGCGGGAGCCTCCCGGGCCCGGTAACGGAGACACCACGCCCCCACTCCGCCTACCCCCTACGTCTCCGGTAACGGAGCTACCCCCTCGCCGTCACCGTGCCCGGTATCGGAGTGGCCCCACATGCCCCCGACCCCGGTGACGAGGTCCCCCTGCCCGCCCGCCGCCTCTCGGCTCCGGTAGCGCTCTCCCCCGGTACCGGGCTCCCTCGGGGGGACACAGGCCTGGGCCCCTCCCGGTGACCCCAGTGCCTCCCGCCGCCAGTGCCCGCGCACCTAGGGGAGCCTGTCCCGCTGCTTCACATGCCGGGAACGGGAGCGGCACCGAGGGCGGCACCAGTAGCCGCACCTCGCTTCCGGGTCTGGGGTCACGTCGAGCGTGACCCCGCAGCGTCAGCGCGCCACTGCGTCACAGCGCCGAGCCGGAAGTAGCGGCGGCTGTCGGAGGGGGGAGGCCAGGACCCCCTCCCCCGGGCATCACGGGGGGATGACACAGTGACACAGCCGAGACCGCCGCACCTCATCCCGGGCAGACATGAGTCCCCGCGCCATGGCCCAGCGGCGGGCATCGCCCCGCGGCGGCCCCTTTAAGGCGGCGCTGAGTCCCGTCCGGCCCTTTGTGACGAGCGCTCTCACCGCCCAATGGCGTCAGCGCGGTGGGCGGTGCCGGCCCAATAGGAGCAGCGGGGCGGGGCTGACGGCCGCAGGCTCGCGGGCCAGGTGGGAGCGGCGGGGGGCGCGCGGCGGCCGTTGCTAGGGGGAGTCCCCGCGCGTGACGGTGACGTGCGGCCCCTGGGCGGGGGGTGGGCACGTGGCGGCGGGGGGCGCACGGGGCGGCCTCTGCCGTTTCCGGATGCCCGCGAGGCCCGTTCCTTCCCGGGGGCTGCCGGCGTCTCCCGTGCCTGATCCGCACACCCCTCCGGCGGGCCCCGGGCCCGGCTCCCGGTGCTGTCCGGGCTGGAGGCCGCGTCCCCCGGCCCCGGTAAGCGCAGGCCCAACCCTCGTTCTCCCTTCCCCTCTGTAGGTTGCTCCGCCGCGATGGCCTCCAGCGGGGAGGAACCGAGGAGCGGCTCCCCGGGCCGGGCGGGCACCGGCACCGAACCGGCACCGACGGCGGACAGCACTCACCTGGACACGGCGGAGGATTTCGAGGTCCTGGAAGAGGAGGATGAAGAGGAGGACCTGAGCGAGCTGCCCCCGCTGGAGGACGTGGGCAGGCCGCCGGCCCCGCCGCGGGAGGACACCCAACCCTCGGAGCAGGGCGGGGGGGAACCGGCTGGGCACCCCGAGGAGTGGTTCGATGTTCTGGGTGAGAGCCTGGGCAGGAGGGCGCTGGGCTTGTGTGGCCTCATGGATGCCCCGGCAGCTCCACCGGTGCTCCCTGTGCCATGAAAGCCGGCCAGGAGTCAGAGCAGGGTAGTGGGAGTGAGGCTTTTCCCTCCCAGCCATGGGCTGATGTTCCTCTGGCTTCTCCTTGCCCAGGGAGTGGTTTGCTCAAGAAGAAGACGCTGGTGCCGGGCCAGGGGGTGGTCACCCGTCCCCGTAAGGGCCAGGACGTGACTATCCGCCTGAAGGCCACGCTGGAGGATGGCAGCGTGGTGGAGGAGAACCCTGCCCTCACCTTCACGCTGGGAGACTGCGATGTCTTGCAGGTCAGGGCTGGGAGAGGACCTTGCTTTGGGGGCTGCGGGGAGGGTTTGGGGTGGGTGACGTCCCCGTTCATGGGTCAGAAGCGGCCCCTCTGCCTTTGTTCATGCTCCCTCCCTGCGATGTTGTTCCCTGCAGGCTCTTGACCTGTGTGTGCAGCTCTTGGAAATGGGAGAGACGGCTTTGATTGTGTCAGATGCAAAGTACTGCTACGGCGCTCAGGGCAGGTGAGTAGGGAGGGCTCAGGGAGGCCCCAAACAGGGCTGTGAAAGCTGTCCCCTGTGCTCCTGGTGACAGGCCAGCCAGCAAGCCACAGCTTTCAGGCAGGGAGACCTGGCTTGCTTGCCACAGGTAGGGGACAGCAGTGTGTCCTGCCTGTGGAGAATGATCTGCATCGTGTCTTGTCTCAGGGAGCTTCCATGGCTCTGATTTCTGGGCCACATTGCTAAATCTGCATGGCCCAGTGGCTGGTGGGACTGGTAGAGGTGGCAACGGTGCCACAACTTTGTGCCCTTCTCTGTGCAGGAGCCCTGATGTCCCCCCCAACGCAGCCCTCACCCTGGAGGTGGAGCTGCTGGCGGCTCGGGATGCGCCAGACCTGGAGCTGCTCAGCGGGAAGGAGAAGGTAGAGCTGGCCAACCGCAAACGGGAGCGTGGCAACTTCTTCTATCAGCAGGCAGATTACGTGCTGGCCATCAACTCCTATGACATTGCCCTCAAGATCATCAGCTCCAGCTCAAAAGGTACCTGCTCCCACCCCAGGTGAGGGCCGCCTGGGGTCCCTTCCTGCTGTAACCCAGCTCTGGGGTCTTTGCAGTTGACTTCAGCCTGGATGAGGAGGCTGAGCTGTTGGATGTGAAGGTGAAATGTCTGAACAACCTGGCAGCTTCTCAGCTTAAATTGGACCATTATGAGGCGGCCCTCAAGTCCTGTAACCTCGTCCTGGAGCACCAGCCAGAGAACATCAAGGCTCTCTTCCGAAAGGGCAAGGTGAGGCTGGGAGTGTGCCAGGCAGTTCTGTCCCTTCTCCACAGTGTGACTGAGGGACTGTTCTCAGCCTGCTCAATCCGTGTCTTGCCTTCCAGGTCCTGGCTCAGCAGGGTGAATACAGTGAGGCTATCCCCATCTTAAAAGCAGCGTTGAAGCTGGAGCCTTCAAACAAGGTAGGCTGCTATTGGGTGCTGCTGGCGATCCTGCTGAGCTGGGTGTCTGCAGGGCTCTCTCATCCGTGTCCCTGCAAACCTCAGTGTCCCCTGTGGAAGGCTGAAGCCCGTGAAGGGAGGCTGGAAGTAGCCCCCAGGGCCTGGGCAGCCATGGGGTGATGCACCCCGTGGTGCAAGGTCTGAGTTTGGCTGGGCTGGTGGGTCCCTTATCTCTGTGTTGCGAGACGCCCTCTTTGCCCTTTGGTCCTTTGGTGGCAGGACTCTCTGCCAACCCATCCCTGCTTCAGTGACCCTGTGTGTGGCTGCTCCAGCGGCTCGTGCTGTGGCTGCGGGAAGTGGAGCAGAGCTGAGTCCCCGCAAACTCGCTCAGCAGCCTGGAGCGTGATTCACTGGGCGGTGGAGCAGCCCAGACCTCAGTCCAGTGCCCGGGCAGGGCGAGCTCTGGGTCAGGAATTTCCTGTTGGTTAATGATCAGCTGCAGCACTGGAGCCTCGGGAGAAATGAAAAACCAGCACCAGGAAATGGTCCCAGCAGGAGCGAGCCTGGGGGGAGAGCAGGGAGGTGGGGTGAAGGTGGGGGGCTTGGTTCTACAGGTGGGCTTTAGTCCTCGGCTGGGTCTGTTTTATCCACCTCATTTCTGGGAGTTTCACCAGACCATAGCGGTTTGTGTCGTGATCTGGTGCCTGAAGGTGGCACTGAAAGCAGGTGCTTGGTGGTCCCGCAGAGCTCATGGGCTGAGAGCACCCCTAGGGAAGGGTGAGCAGGACCTCAAACCCTTCACTCCACGGCAAGGCCAGCGTGGGCAGCCGTGGTGAGCGAGCAGCTCCCCGGTGTATCTCCAGCATGTCACTGTTGCTGCTCACCAGCCCATTGGGATGAAGCTTTTAATTGGAGAGGGGTGAAAAATCAAAATGCCCGGCAGTGACGTTACCATTGAAACCACAAGTACAGCAAATTACTGGCCTGGCTGCCGGGACTCTCGGGGAAGTGGCGGTGCCGCTCCAGACAGCAGCGTTAAACACGCGTCACTGAGTCACGGGCTACCGGTGGTGAAAACAGACTCGAGAGATGCTCCTCTCCACCTGCCTCGGAGGAGGAAACTTGGTTCTGTGGGATTGTCAGCACCTTTCAGCTGTCATAGACCCACCAGCTGCTGGGCTGCCTTCTCCTGACCCCTTGGGAACACGTGTTCTGGGAGCAGGAGATGCTGATGTGTGTCCCACACCGACGTGCCAGCCCCGGTGAGCTCGGGGGGGTCTTTGCTGCTTTGCACCCTCCAGACACCCAAAGTCTCGTGTTCGAGGCAGCGGTGCTGAGCATGGCATGCTCTGGTGAAGTCCTGGCCCGGCTCTGGCCGGTGTGGGTCGCCGGTGCCGGTGTTCAGGGAGGCATCAGAGCCGCCCGGAGCGTGGCGTCCCCAGCAGAGGGCACAGCACGGCCATGGCTGCACCACCAGGGCCACCGCAAGGTCCTTCCTGCCACCGCAGGCTCAGGGAGCAGCTGGCAGTGCCACGCTCGGCTCGCTGGTGGTTCGTGTGGCTTTTTGGGAGCCTGTGAGCTCCGTGTGTGATGCAGAGCTTTCTCCTGCAGCGCTCCCTCCCGCCCCAGCCATCGCTGCTGCTCGGCAGGTACCGACACGCTCCTGGATCTCCCTGCAACCCCCCTTCAGACCAGGCTGAGTTCAAGCCCGCTTTCCCAGCCTGCTTCCAGGCAGGATAGTGGGAGAGCTTGGGCACATCTGTCCCCAAGGCAGAAACTTTTCCATCTCGATTAAAGGATAAAATCCTCTTCCTGATGTCTGGCATCAGCCCGGGGCTCTGCTCTCCACTGCCAGGCAGGGAACAGCTTGGGACAGAAAGGACATAGGGGCACTCAGATCCATGGGGCACCCAGCCTGGGTGTCCAATGCCAGCCTGGTGCAGCCCCTCGGTGCAGGGGAGTGGGGCAGGATCAGGCCATCAGCCCCCCCCAGCTGCTTCTGAGCTGTACCATGAAGCTTTTCGGGGTGATCAGATCTGTTGCTGGTGGCACTGCGGTCCCTGTCCCCTCCCCTGCCCCACAGGGATGGTGCAGGGCCGATAACTGCAGTGCCACACTCTTCTCCCCAGACCATCCACGCTGAGCTCTCCAAGCTGGTGAAGAAGCACGCGGACCAGAAGAACGTGGAGACAGAGATGTACAGGAAGATGCTCGGGAATCCCAGCGCCACCAGCGTCCCGGGGAAGTGCAAAGACAAGCTGTCCTGGGTAAGGGGTGGTGCTGACCTTCTAGGGGGGTGGCAGAGTGGGTGGGGATCACCCCTGGGCTGGGCAAAGGGGATGTGTTAGTGTCCCCCAGCTCCCTGGGGGCTGATGCAGTCCTGCTCCCAGGTAGGGGACACCCTGATGGGACCATGGGGTGGGCTGTGTCAGGGCAGCAAGCTGCCAGGAGCTGGGGCTGCTCTGACAGCCGTGCCAGGAAAGCACCGATGGCTGTGGCTGTGCCCCTGGCTCTGTCTGACGTGTCCCGGCGATGCCAGCTGGAGGAGCTGGACTTTGCTCCCAGCTGCCGTGCTCAGGAGCCCTGCTGGCTGCGCTGGTGGAAAGCTCTGTCAGCTGGGCTGCCGGTGGCACACGCCGTCCCCGCGGACGTGCCGGCCACACGCTGGGCAGAGCCGACGCAGCATTTGCCTTTTTGGGCTGCGTTATCTGGGATGTGCGTTGGGAGCTCGGTGCTGCCCCGTGGCCCCGTGCCAGCGCAGGCAGGGCTGCACGTCCCCGCTGGCGGCGGGGCTCACGGCACGCCACACGCGTCCCGTCACCTCACCGGGTCTCTCCTCCTCAGTCCATCCCCTGGAAGTGGCTCTTCGGTGCAACAGCCATCGCACTGGGCGGCGTGGCCTTGTCCGTGGTCATCGCGGCAAGGAACTAAGGATGGCGGTGGGGCAGCCCCACGGCACAGCACTGGGATGTGCCTCTCTCCTGCTAAGCAGCTCCCACGGGGCTCTGCTGACCCCCTCCCCATGGACTCGCAGTTCCAGAAACACGGATGCTTTCTCTGCTGGAGGTGCCAGATCCCCCTCCCGACATCCCCCTGTATCCCTCCCGGCGCAGGCGGAGCACAGCTGTGGGGATGGAGCCACAGACAGAGCAGAGACACCCCCCCCCCCCCCAGCACCCTCCCAGCAATCAGGGGCTCAGTCCCCAGTCCCGAGCGTGTCGGGGGGAGCGGGAGTTCCTGCACACCGGTACTCTGTGGCATCCCCAGCGCCGTGGTCCTGCTGAGGGGATGCGATGGGGAAGGAAGCTGTGAGTGTGAATGGGCATGGTGGATTCTGCGGGTGCAGTGTGCCAAGGGGCATGCACAGCGAGATCCCCCGTGTCCTGGGGGGCTGCCGGCGGCTCAGCTCTCCCCCAGGCACCCGCTCCCCTCCTCGGCACTTCCCCGCAGCGTGCAATGTCCAAAGGAAGCCAAAGAAGCCCACAGCGGGGGAGGAGAGCACCGGACACCCCCTCTCTGGGCTCTCTCCTGTCGGTCCAAGCTCTTGGGGGTCCCTCCTTGCCCTGCAGCTCTCTCCAGCCTGGGGCTGTCCCCGCTGCCCTGGTCTCAGCTCTGCTCACGGGGGGGACGTAGCACTGTCCTCCCACCCCAAACTGACTGTGAACTCCCCAAATAAAGGACAATTCCTTCATGCCCGGGCCTCTTCATTGCCAGCTGGGGGTGGAGGGGGGACGCTCCTTAGGGCTGTACCCCCTCTTATCACACACACAGGGCTGCAGTGGGGCTGGGAGGGGCTGCTTAATTTGGGGGGCGAGGGGGGAATTCTTGGGCCCCACACAGCTCTGCAGCAGCCGTGGCAGGAGGGAGCAACATCAGGGGCAGGGGATGCTCCACAACCGGGGTTGCTTGGCTCTGGAGAGTGCTGTTGAGCACGGAGCTGTGCCCTGGAGTGCTCGCAGCCCCCAGGCCCTGTTTGGGGGTGCAGAACCAGGGGCCTGCGGGCACTGCCTGGCTGGGGGGGATGCCCAGGGGGAGGCCTGGGCCTACAGGCCCTGCTTGGGGGGAACCTGCAGGCTCTGTCTGGAGGGGGAAGCCCAGGCCGTGCCCAGGGGACGATGCCCGGGGGATTGGGGATGCCCGCCCGCCGCCCCCTGCCCCGGGGTCCCCCAGCGCTGGAGGGTGCACCAAACCGCCCTCCCCGCCATGCCCCGTGGACCTCGTTTGCATATCCCCGCCTTTTCTTCCCATCAGCCAATCGGACGCGGAGGCCGGCAGCATCTGGCCAATGGGAGCGCGCGCTGCCCACCTCCTCGCCCCAGCAACAGGCGCCTCGTGTGGGCGGGGCTGGCGGTGCGTCGGGCGGACGCCTCATGAATAATGCATAAAGGGGCGTGGCGGCGGCGGGAGGCCCCGGCGGCCCAGGCGCGGAGGGGAGACGGTCCCAAGATGGCGGCGCTGCAGGCGGAGCGCGGGTACGGGCTGTCCTGCGGCCGCCTCGGCCGCGGCACCCGCGTCTCCGTCTTTCACGTCAAGCTCACGGAGAGCGCCCTACGCGCTTTTGAGAGCTACCAGGCCTGTAAGGTAGGGACAGCGGGCGTGGGGCGGCGGGCACGGCCCTACGGCGGGCGAGCGGCCGCCACGAGGCCCTGGCTGGAGCCCCCCGGGCGGTACCGGCGGGGTTGGCACCGGGTTGTGTGTGTGTGTGGGGGGAGGTTTCCTCATGGGATGAGGTGGGGGGGCTCCGGTCCTGCTGCCGTGAGGGAAGGCGGACCGGGGAAATGGCGGGGGGGGGGTGTCGTTCGGTGTGAGGCCCTCCCCGGTGTGCGACTGAGGAGATGGGGGGGGCTCCCGGCCCCCCGGTCTGTGTGAGTCACCGGGGGGGGGGGGCGATCCCACTTTCGGTTACCGGAGGGAGACCGGAGTGGTCTGGCTGTGCCCCTCCCCCGATAACGCCCCGGGGGTCCCGTGCCGCCCCCCCCCCCGGTTAGTGATTGAGGGGCTCCCACCCGGTAGGTGACCGGCGGCGGGGGGGGGGTGTTAAGATCCTCCGGTAAATGGCTGAGGGGGACCGGGAGGTGTCGGTGTACCCCCTGGTAACTGTTGGTGAGACCCCACTGTGCCCCCCCTCCTTTCCCAGTGGCTAACTGGGAGACCTGGGAGCCGAGCTATGGGTGCCCACCCCCCCCCCCCCGGTAGATGCCCGGAGGGGGTGGGGGCGGCCTCTCGGTGCCCCTCCCGGTAGGTGACTGGCAGCCATCGGTAAATGGCTGGGGGGTGGGGGTGGGGAGGGACGTTGGTGCCACCCCACCCGGTGTGAGAGGGTGCCCCCCCTCCCCTCCGGTGAACGTGGCCTGGGGGGGGGGGGTCCACCCACATGGTGCCATCCCAGACTGGGGGGGGTGGGGGTGTCCCTTCCTCGCTGCCACTGTCTCTGGGGCACCCGGTTGTGTCCCCCCCACCCAATGCTGTGTCCCCCCCACCCAGTTCTCCGCTCCCCGTGGCGGGGAGGGGGGGATGAGTCCAGGCTGTGGCTGTATTTTGAATTTTCCAGATTGTCTTTTCTGAGCTATTTCCTCGCAGTCCATCCAGAGAGCTCATTCGTCACCTAAACACCGACTAATGGCACCGCTCGGCGTCTGTCCCCCCCTTGGAGGGACTGGAGAGGGGCGAAAAACTCCTTTTTATTCTCATTTCATTTATTTTCTCTTTCATCCTGCGACCAGCGTCTCTGTCCCCTCGCCGTGCTGGGGAGCTGGGGGACACACATACTGGGAACCTAACCCGTTTGTCATTAGGAGCGTCCTGTCCTGCCTGCCAGCTTCTGTAGGATAAACCATATATGTTGTCACAACACTATTTTTAATTTAAGGGTGTTGGTTACATCACATCGCTGAATTGGGCAATCGCTGTATGAGGACGAAGGTAATTACTGTACTGGGCTTTATCAACTTAGATTTTAAATGAGTGTTTGTCAGCGTTATGAGAAGTCAGTGGCAATAAGTGGCTTGGATAGACAGAATTATTAGCTTTATTTTCTCTGAAAAAAGGAAAAATAATCCAATGAAATGCTTTCTTATATATTAAGAAAGCCTTTTCTTTTGGGGGAGGGAGAGTAGGAGGACTGCAGGCAGCTGTGTGCAATATTTTGGGATGCTTTTCCCAGTCTGTGTCACACATGAAGAGCGGTGTTTATTTGCTGGACGAAGTCTGGTCTCTCCCTCGTTTGGTGGCCGAGGGCCACTCGTGAACTTTGCTTCCTTCACCACCACCCCAGAGAGAAACAGTCGCAGGCTCCTGGTGATTAAATGGGCAGGCAGGGTGAGGGCAGAAGAGCTCCCTTGTTTGTACAGTGAATAACGTGACAATTAGTGGGTTATTAAACACATATGCTCCTTCTGCCTTTGTTCTATAAACAGTTTCTCCAGCTTGGCCAACGTCTCTGCTTCCTCCGGAACGCCGGGCCGCGGCGATGCCGAGGAGCCTCTTTGCTAGCACACCTTGGGAGCCTGTGTTTATCCAGCCTAGGCTCCGATTTAATTTTACTCTGCAGTAAGTAAATGGGAAATAAAAATACACTAGGGCTTCTCCTCGCTTCGGTTTTAAGTGTGGTATAACTGACGACAGCGTTGGGTAAGATGGATAATGGGCCTGGAATCCAATCCTCTTGTTTGTGTTACCTGGAGGCCGACGTGTGTGCGGTCTGACCTGTTTTGGATGCTGGGATAGCACGTCCAGGCGATTGCTGCGACAAGGCTCTGTCCCTTTGCCAGGGCAGGCAGGGGAATGTCTTTGGTTGCTCGCTGGAGTTTGTTCTTGGGCTAATAATAATGTATTGGGATTACATAATCCAAAAATGATCACCCAGCTGGGCGAGCTGCCATTTGGTTTGAGTGTCCCTTGTGCCAGAGCAGTTGTGTGGAGCTGTGCTGTGTGTGGATCGGGCAGCAGGAGGATGGAGGAATGATATTTGTCTTCTTGAGTCTCTCCTGCTTGGGTCCTGGTGAAGGGAATGGCCACAGGTCCATGTATTGATGCCCAGCTCCGTGCTGCAGGAAGCTGTTGCTGTATCATGTGGAGCTGCTGCTGAAGAGACCCAGATCACAGCTGCCATCTCCATGAACAGATTTCTTTCTCCAGTAGCACGGAGGGTTACGCTCACCTGAGAGAAATAAGTCTTAAAAATAACACTGGTGCCAGAGGGGGACACTGTAAGATGTCACCCATCTGCTCCTTGTGAAACTTTCAGCCCCTGAAACCGCTTCCACACGGTTGTGAAACCGTGAGGGCTGACTGCTGAGCTCCACAACTGACAGCTGAGTGCTGGAAAATGTGTCCCAGGTCAGTTTGTCCACTGGTGAAATGGAGCCGCTCCGCTGCATTCGCCTAGAACAACTCTGGGCTATCCAAGGAGTCTGTTCTTAACTTGCAGTTTTTGGCATCCCCTTTGGGGCTGTGTGCAGGCTCTGTTTAGACCTTTCTGTCCCCCTAAAAAGCAGGGCATGTCTTCTTCCCAGCTCTTCTGCTCTGCCTCCAGCTTTCCTGCTGCCCGTGTTGAGGTACGAGGCAGCTTCTCGTGCCCCTTCTTTTCCTCTTCCATTTTTTATCCTGGACCCTGTCTTTTACACTTGATGATGAGATGTTGTGTCTGTCCATGGTGTTCATCTTCTGCTTTTCACACCCGTTTTTTAAGCAACGTGGGGGTTTCTAGGTAGGTAGAAATCAATGCACGGTTTCAAATGCTTCGTGGCAGTGGGTGCATCTCACCCTGCTGTGGTGTGGGTGCCGGTGGTGTATGAACAGAGTTAGGGCTGTTCCTGGAACCCTGACCTGGGAATTTCCCAACTTTCATATATTTATTTAAGAACTCTTTCTGTGGCTTGAGGAGCGGTCCTCCCGAGCTTGGCTGATGGATTGGCTTTTGATAACAAACGCCACGACCGCAGCTGCGCGCCTTTCTCTGTTATTTGTAGCTCACGTGTGGAGCTGACGCAGCTGATGGAGGCTCACCTCGCTGCCAACCCTGCTCCTGGCTTATGTGGTGGCCTCCTGATTTTAGGAGGGTGTCAAGGGGGTTGTAGCACCCCTGCTTCCATCAGCGTGTGATGCTGAAGGGCGCCTCCTGCTCCCCTTGTACCTCTCTGCCCCTGCTGCATAGGGAGTATTTTGAACTGAAGCCACCGGTTGAACTTTGGCAGATGCACAGATATTTATTGGGGGCTGAGGTGAGATAACCAAAGCACATTGCCCCTGTGCTCTGCCAGGTGAATTTTGGAGCTGTGGTCTGCCAGACGTGGCTTCCTGAGTCATCTTCCCCGATGGAGCCTTCCGTGCTTCTCTTCACCCAGCCGTGACAGGAGGTATTTCTGAAAGGCTGGGGTTAAACCGACCCCTCGGAGTCACCACTTGCTGAAAGAACTTTTTCAGGCTTTGATTTTTAGAGCAGGTTGTTAGAGTTGCCTTCATCTTGCTGTGTTTAAAGCACGAGATACAAAATGAAGGCTCCTGCTGTCATTACAGGGTCTTTAGGGTAATGCGTATTCATGCTGACTTGGGAATTGAAAGCTGCTGGCAGGTGTCGGGAGGAGAAGAACAATCCGGCTTTGGAATCAAAATTCATTGAATTATCTTCAGGCTTTTTGCATCATTCCTCCTTTCCTGTAACCTGTTTTTTCCTGTCCTATTAATTCACCCGAGCTGTAGTCCGTCAAAATTGAAGCTCTTACGACATCGGGAGCATGAGTCGGTGACACGACTGAATGAATCAGAGGCGATTGGCTGGAGAGGAACTCATGGTTACACATACATCTCCTCACCATCAGCAAAAATGGGACAGGATATTCAGAACATACCCAACTGCTCAACTCCTGCTCCGTATTCTTCACCTCCACCTGAATGTGGCACCTCCCATTCGAAGGAAGGGGACAAAGGAGATGTTTCACATTGTGCACGAGGAGTGTTTTGGCCCGTGGCAGTTTCCTTTCAATTATTTAGGGCAGCTTTTTCTCTCGACCATGTATATATACCATTTGGATCTGCTCAAATTATAGATTCATCTCTCTACTTTTCAAATTGCACGGGGAAGGAATTGTCTGTAATTTACATCTAAAGTGACGTACAGTTGCTATGGGATTCGGTGGCAAATTATAAACCCATTATGCTGGGTTGTTGGTTTTTTTTCATACTGGTGGTAGCAGACTGAAGCAGTAGCTCTAATTGGGGACGTGCTAAGGGAAAACAGAAAGTTTGACAGAATCCTTGTGACCAACAGTGCTTTTCTCAAACGTGATCTGCTTTTTGTCAGCGAATCGTACGACACCGTTAATCGCAGAGGTTGAGTTTGGGTATTAATGACTTCTTGCTCTCTAGCAGTGCTGGGGAAAGCAAGCATGAAGCTTAACCCCTTAGATTATTTTTATGAGGCTAGAGGTATTCTTAAGATATAAAATGGAGTGTTTTGGCACGGATATTCTGGCTCTACCAGCTGGATCTTGGTGGTTGTATTCATTACCCAGCCAGACTAAACCCCTCTCTCCTTTTCAGTGTATTCTATAGTCGGTTTCTTACTCCACTTAAACAGCAGCAAAGGGAGAAAGGAAAGCTATTATAGTGTGTTTTTTACTTCTCTCTGAAGCATATCTGATCAGACACAGCAAACAGACGCCTCTCTTCTCAGATCCATCTCCCAGTAAGCTCTCCCCTGGCCAACGTGTGCTGCAGCAGGTCCTGCCTGGAGTGGCTCCTGCCAGCCAGCTCGCCCAGCGTGGAGGCTACAGCTGATCCTCCAACATCAGCTGTTGTGGTGGTGGTGGTGTGTTGTGTTGGTTTTTTTTTTCCCCTCTGAAGTGCTCTGTCCTGTTTAGTGAGTTTTTGTCATAGTGCTGCTTGGCAGAGGGCTGGGGACTGTTGAAATAGTTCACTTGCATAGTGCCGACTGTTGGGATAGCAGCAGAGCCTTTATTACTGGCTAGGGAGGGGAAGCTTTGTTTGAAAAAGCATTTGAGGTGTCTTGTTAATAAATGAACGTGTTATCTCCTCAACAATTTGCACGTTTCCATCTCGGTTCTGCCTGTGTGTAACTTGTAAGCCTAAACTTGCGAAGCGTCTCCAAATCCCTGGTGTTTGTGCATGTTGAAAAATGGGAAGGGACAGACTGCATGCGTCACTCTCGTACGAATTTGTGCCAGCTAATCCATGGGAGAAGAATACATTTTGGCTGACTTAGTGGTTTTGCTGCTAATGCACGAGAGAATGCATTTGAATGGCTGGAGTGGCTGCACGGGTTTAGGTAGACTTTTAAGTGAGATTGTATATCTGGGATCCTGTACTGGATCCCCTCATTTGTGAATGTGGTTGTGTAGTATCCTGACTTTGTTTGGGTTTTGGGGAATGAGAGAAGTTGAGGTGGGAGGCAGAAGGAAAGTGGTCATCAGCTCAGCGTCATAACATCAGGAAAGTTGAGCTCAAGTTACCTCTGAATAATTAAGGTTCATGCTGTTTCTGGAGGAACCATTATTTGGAGTGAGCTTAATGCTAATGAGGAAAAAAAAAAGGCCTTGATAACCGGAGCTATGCTAATATTTTACACAGGGTGGATACAGCAGAGCCATCACCCAAACCAGGCTTCTGCATTCAACGTGCCTTAGCTTGACCTAGATGCATTATCCAGGAAAGGAGCTTGGATTTGCTGATAAGAAGAGTTTTCTATAGTAGCTCATGTGTTGCTTAGAAACATCCCATGTACAGAAGGCAACTTTTGCACACCATGGTAACCTAGTATTGCCTTTTGACTGCTTTGGTTTTTTTTTTCCCCAAAGAATTGCTGTAATAAAGAGCATGATAAACCCCTCAGCAGTTGGCTTGCAGAGGGCTGGTGTGTATCGCTGCTGCAGCAGGTGGACTCCTAAAATCCAATCCTTGCATTGCTCCAGCAGAAAGGCAGCCTTGAAAAAACACAGCTCTGTGCACTCGGTCTCTCCTTTCTTTACATTGGACTAGTGTCTTTTTTTTAATTTGAAGAAACCAGCATTTGTTTTAACTCAAAAAAGAGGTCACTGCTTGTGAGGATGACTTTGCTTAGCTGCCTACCTCCACCCACCTTGAGTCTTCCCTGATGTGGTATGGTCCTACTGCAGTTAACCCTCTGCTCTCCCTCTGTGCAGCACAACTTTTGGCTTTTGTAGCCTGAGGTGTTTATGGAAACCCAAGATGTTTTACTTCTCTTTAGAGGCTCTTCAGGCCAGCCACCTCCACCAGTTACTCTTCTTACATGCAGAACCTGCAGCCATCCAGGGAGGCTCTGGGCATGGTCCTGGGGCGTGCTGCTCTGCAGGAAGGCAGGTCATTGCAGGGAGAAGGCTGGAGCCAGCGTCTCGAAGGACAATCTGTGCCAAGGCTTGAGTTGTGCTGCTGGCTTCAGCCCCTGCTCTGCACCACACTGTTGGGTTTCATGGTAGACACAGACTTTCCACTTTAGGTTCGTGCCCATGTGTGATGGGGTTTAGCAAGTGCTGTGAAACTACCTAAAAGCAGCTGTTTGCCTAAACCTTGGTAGTATTTCGATCTCATCAGTACAGACATCCTCTTGACTGCTTGGCTCAGAGATTTTTTGAGGTCCCTGTGGTTTAGCTGACGGGCCATCCTTTGGTAAGAGCCACCACCTGACCCCCATGGCAGTTTTGTTCATACAGGAGCAGTGCTGCAAGGATAGTTTAAGCTAATTGTCATTCTTTAGCAAGAGCAGACGTGTTACTTCAAAACCTAGGAAAAAAACCAGCAGGATGCAAGAAATGCTCGCTCAGTCCTCGTCGCTGTGCCCAAAGGATCCATATTTCCTCAAACCCAGATGGAAGACGCTAATTTAATCTTCTGTGTTCTAACCCACTGAGGGCTTGTTCTGTGATGGGCTGCAATCAATACGTTATGTGCCAGTTGTGGTTATTTGAATCATATTTCCACATTTCAGTGTCTAGACTTTATGTTTGTATGAGTTTTGTTGTACCTTTCCAGCTCCGGCGCTCATTTCAGTTGTTTTTGGCTCCTGGTTTCTATGAGAAAGTCAAATGAGCTGTGTTTCTGTCTATCCCAGTCCCCAAATAAGAAGGGAACAAGGGAATAGGCAGAACTTATTTTTTTTTAAGCTCTTTCGCCACCATTTTTTCTCTGTTCTGAGAGAACCTGTGCGTGGATGAGCCGGGTTCTGCCGTTTGGTGACTAAAGATGAAAGCGAAGGCAAACCACTGATGGCTGGAGATAAATCTCTCCTTGTTTCTTGCACTGGGAAATACGTGCTGTGAAGGAGGTACAATCTTGATAGAGGCAATCAAGGCTAGAAAAAGTGAACACGCACACATTTTTAGACCTACAAAAATCTTGATAATCCGCAAATTAAGAGCATTAGGTGGGAGTGAACTGACTGCATGTACTATGCTTTGGTTTTAGCCAGCAGCTTTCTTGTGCTCACAGATATTCAGGACTGTGGATGCAGGAGGCTTGCTCTGTGTTTGGGACGTGTGAGAGGTTCTCTGTGATGCTCAGAGAAGCTGATAATGACACAGACCTCGATTACATTAACCTGGCTGTGACCAGGAGGTAGGACAGGCTTCAGTAACGTTAACAAGTCACCAGAGGAAGTAGTAGAAAATAGTGTGTAAACCACTTGAACTGAGAGTGTATACGTTTGATTCTGAAGGCAAAACTCCTGGTGTAAAGTGTGTTGTGGATAAATCAGTGAAAGGAAATGATGTTCCCAACTCATAATTTTAAAGCTTGCTGCCATGACATTTAAAAGACATCTGAATAGCAAGAAAAATGGTTGTGTGGTATGCAAGGAATAAAGGCTGTGGTGACACCTTCTCCATCCATCTCTGCCTGCCTATCAGCTCTTTGCCTCCTGTTTCTCCCCTGCTGTTTGGGGGGGATCCACCTCATTGCCAAATCCATGGCTTTACCTCTTCCAAGGAGCTGAGCTCCGCGCAAACATCGGTGTAAATTCTTCCATTCCTTTCAGATCCAGGATTCAGTGGATGCTTTTCAGAGCCCGGGATGGGTGGAGTTGCAAGGAAGCAAATTTTTCCACCCTGCCTGAGCTTGGGCAAGCGGAAATTGTGCCTTGGAAGCCATATAAGGCAAGTCAGTCTGCTCTTGCTGGGCTCACCTTTCCATGGGGAGGCTGGAGAAGGGAGCAGCCCTTGCTCACAGGGAGAGCATAAGGTCTGCTGGTCCTTTGAAGTTGTTCCCTCTGCGTCTGACACTCGCCGGAGGTGTGGTGTGGCAGGCCTGATTAGGTCTCAGCGACTCATTCACTCCCTGACTTGTGGGGCTTCAGCACGCTGTCCCAAAACGGAGGCGTAAACTCATGATTCAGAATGAAACAGCTATAAAATGAGTGGAGCTGGGAAGAGGTTGATGTGGGTCAGAGTGGAGCTGCCTTCTGTCACAGAGGTTCTTCGTTTCCTTCAGCTGCGGGTGCTGCTGGTGACGGACTGAGCTGAGCAGGACTTTGCTCTGAAATGATAGTTCCTATGGCATTAAAATAGATTTTCTTGCCAATACTGATGGCACCTGCTCATGCTTGCGAGGGTGCTCAGCCCTCAGAGTCGGTGCAGCCCGAATCCTGACCTCTGCTGCTGCTGCTCACAGAATTAAGAACCACTTCTGCTCCCAGAAATAGTCTCCGAAGAAGTGTGTAGGAGCTCTGCTGGCCAGTTTCTTTTGAGAAGTGCTTTCGGTGACACCTGTGACAGTGACCTCACTCGCTGTTTTCCCTCTGTGTGCTCTCCAGGGCAGCTGTGTTTTCATGGGAGCGTGGTGGTCACGTCCACAAGCTCTGCTTCCTTCTCTCCCAGTGTTCACAGAATCACAGCACAGCCTTGGTTGGAAGAGACCTCTGAGCTCCCCCAGTCCAACCATTAACCCAGCACTGCCCAGTCACCGCTACCCCACGTCCCTCAGCACCACATCTGCATGTCTCTTGGTTATCTCTGTGCTTATGTGCTGTTCACAGTCAGAGTTTTTTGTTAGGGAAATTGCTGGTTCTCATCCTGTTTGCTTTTCCTGCTCTTAAGATCTAAAATTCTTCCTGCCTTAGTGGGCTCCACCTTCCCTGATGCCATCAAAGAGGTGAGGATGAGTGCTGTGCAGTTTCTGAAGGCTCCTGGACACCTCTGAGATGCTCCAACATGACATGGATGGCTACCAAGCCTCATTTTCACCCCAGACAGCAAGTGTGGTTTTCTAAAGGAGCACGATGCAGCCGAGCAATCACATTGTAACAAACCAGTTCTCCCAGCCTGGAGTCGAGGAGCAGACTGGTGCTGAGGGGGAGTCCCGAAACACACCGCTCCGCTGAGGAAACAGCTTTTTATTTCATCTTGAGAAATGGGGAAATGGGAAGGGGGAGGTGATAATGGATAAAGGATAAGGTAAAACACACTTAACCTTTCTGAGTGTAAACAGGAGATCTTGGGTCCGTTGGAAACGTGTGCTTTTGTTGACGTAGAACATAGAGGTGATTAAAACCGATTGCAAACATTCTTCTAGGGGTGATTCTGGAATCATTTGAGGACTTTGTTCTTAATGGTGCAGTGGCAGTGACTGCATTAATATCTAAGAACGCTTTCTTTTTGGGTTTCTCAATGCAGAGGGAAAATAAGTAGATTTCTGACTGAGAAGGTTTGATGTTACAGCGTGTTTCCATGCCCTTCCTACTGGATCTCTGCACTCCTTCCTATCTAATGTAGGTGCTGCCTGCATCTCGCTGCAAGTTTTAGCACTCTGGTACAATTAAGGCCATTTAACTCAATAGAAAGGCCTTTTACTTGTCATTAAGACTAAATTTATGGCCGCTGACAGCAGGAAGAAGCACACTTTTATTCCGACCTCAGATGGGTTCAGTTAAAGCAGAAGGTTTCAGCTAACAAGAACTCGGGGCGGATTGTTATATTTAGAGCAAAAATTCTGGTCAGACAATTAAGTGCCGGCTCAGTGGCCACACCACTTCGTTTGCATGTATGAATTAGCTGAACTGCCTCGGCTCCCTGTCGGGCACGAGAGATTCTCTGTCTTAATGTACGAAATCTCTGGGGGCTTTCGGGCTCGGACCCGGGGAGTCTCTGCCCGTCTGTGGTCAGTCTCTGTTTAGTCAGCAGAGGTGTGGTATGTTTTTACTGTTCTTATCTGAAAATTTTCTCGTGTTCATTTTTGGAATGTGTTGTAACCTGAACTTTCACAGGTGTCCTTGCGGGGAGCAAAGGAACATCTGACTTGGCTTGGGGTTGTTTTTTTTTTTTGGAGGTAGATTTTTTTTTTTTTCCTGCCTGTATAGAAGAGTATGTTCTTTCTTTTACTGTTTGTCGCTTTATTTTTGGAGCAGGTTTGCTACCAACCAGCCTGGCAGTGCAAATAAAGACGTAGCTGAAACAGTGCGGGGTCTGTGCTTCTCGCCAAAGGGAAGGGAGCTCCTCGGTTAACTCGGTAGTGGCTTCTTCAGGCAGCTGCCTTCACCTCTCCGTCGGGGAAAGCAAGCGCCGAGGCTGTGGGCGGTGCTGTGTTAGAGGGTATGTAGCACAAGGAGGTTATAACATGGTAGAAAGTCTAGTGGGGTTGTCTGGCTCAGTGCTTTCAGTTGGATTTTTTTATTGTGGGCAGTTTCCATTGGTGATAGGAAATAAAAAACCTGGTGTTTGTGATCACTTTATCACTGATTCCTCCATGAAGATGGTAGTGACATCCTTGTTGGGTGCTGAGTGTCCATTGGGTTGTGTTCCCAGAGTCCTGGTCAGCATCACAGCACCTTGGTTTGCCTGAAAGCCAAAAGAAGCTGTGTCTGAGCATCTTGCTCGAGCTTTTGAGGCTGATCTGGCTCGTGGGGTGTCAGTGGTTGGGTTCCTCTGGGGTTCCTTGAGGATCCTGGCTCTGCTCGCTCTGGTTTATCGTAGCCTCTCCCAGCCTGGCTGGCTCTGACTCTGTGAGGAACGTCTGAAGATCGTCTTAAGTAGAACTTTGGCAGACTGGTAATTACACTTCCCTTTAAGTGTCAATAGGATATAGCTGGGCACAGGGAGGCAACTGGCCCAGGCTTGTTTTCCTAGGCTCAGCAGTGTGTGTGTTGGGTGAGATTTGTTCTGGGATGGTTGAACGAGTTCGTCAATCTGATCTCTAAATTGCCTTTCTATATTTTTCTCTCGCAAGGAAAGTAGTAAAGCTGTGTGGAAGATAAGGATCATACTGATGTTTCAGCAGCTCCTTTAAGCCATCTTATGAGCACATAGGCAAGTGAATCAGCACCGGTGTCTTAATATGTCCTAAAATAAATTAGACTTTCGTAAGCAAATTCGGTGGGTTAGAACTGCTGTATTTTCATTAAAAGATGGCAGTGGAGAAAACGCTCTTTAAAATTCAGCCTCAGGGTTGTGTTGTTCATTAACTGATAGTCACTCCTGTTTACCTTGTGTGATAAGTACGACGTTAAGAGTGGTTAACAGTGCCGATGCCGTCACAGCTGCCCTTCAGAGAGAATTGCTCTTTTTTTTTTATGGCTCAGTTTACTGACAGGTGGGTTGGTTGTTGTGGGTTTTCTTTTTTTTGAGCTAAAATAAATGCAAACAGCCAGAATGTACCTCTCTTAATCATGGAAACCTGGCTTTTATTTTTTTTTTTTTTTAATGTCCTGTTCTTAGCAGCTTGGTAACGCCGTTCTGGGTACAAAGGTCATTTAAAAACCTGACATGTCAGGCCAGCAACATACTGCTTCTTAATGAGGCTTAAAACCAGCATGTGGCTGCCTGGTGGAAATAGGTTCGACTCTGGAGCAGCAGAATAGAGGGAGATAAGAGCTCAGGGATGTGATAGAGTCATGGACTATCAGTGCTAGGCTGATGGTTGGACTCAGTCTTCAAGGTCTTTTCCAACCTAGATGATTCTGTGAGCTTACTGGGCTGGGATTGCTCAGCTTCCCTTACACCAACCCCCTGTACCCACGTACTTGTGGTTCACTAGGGTTTTAATTTTTCTCTTGTTATGCAAATGAGCACAGGTGTTGGACACCACATTCCTCAGAAGAAAAGCAACTGAAATATCTCAGAGTGATTTCTTCCTGGGTTTCAGAAGTTGAGGTTATCTCCTCCTCGCTTTGCCTTCTCGCTGCCCCGTAGCCAGAGGTCCTGTGATGCCTCTCTTGCTTCATCACCATCTTGCTTAAACCCTCCTGTCCCTCCTCCCTGGGATGTCACTTGACATTGAACCTTAAGTTCCTTGTTCTCCGTGAAGCTTCGTCAGTAGTTTGAATGTCTGAGGGCTTTTGCTCTAATCCTGTTCCCCAGCACTTCAAGCTCCAGTACTGGAATTTCAGCACCTTCAGCCTCGCCTCAGTCTTTTCGGCTCTTTGACTGTTCTCCAGCTAAAACTAGGTCAGAAACCACTGTCGGCTTCTGATATTTCGCTATTCCTGTTTTATAAGTTGTAACCCAGTGTTGCTGTGTTTTAATCGCTTTAATTTCAACATATTAAATGTCTCAGCTTGCTCTGCACCAGCAGCCTGCTGTAGGAGAGCTGCTAAAACTGCTCCAAATAACATCTTGGCTGTAAAAGCAACGTTACCTTGATTGGGGCTGAAAAGGTGAATTATCCTTTTGTTATGTATAATGCCTAAGATGCCAAACGAACAGATTTTTTTTCCACAAGCTCCCTCTAACTGTACATTTGCTGGCAGTTTGTGTACAGGCAGTTTTTTAGCTGTAATTAACCAGCTTCTCTTTCTTGAGCAGCTTTTTAACCTGATGGGTGAAAGAAAAATAGCTTTAAAATGTAAAAAAAAAAAATAAATAAAAAAAAAAAATCAGGTAATTGGAAAGCCACAGGTTGGTGAGGAACGCAGTATGTTGGAAGTCATTTAAAATATTTATTTTTAACTGGGAGTTCTAGCTGACTGTACCCATTCAGCGTTTTTAGCAGACTATTATTGGAATGGTGTGTGAAGTCTGAGCTGGAGTGCCTCAGTACTCAGTGAAATCCACCCGGTGTAATTTAAGAGTATCCTTGCTCCTTTCTTTTAGACAGACTGGGAACTAGCAATATTGGAATTCTTGGGCATTCTTGCCTAGATGGTATTTAAATGAATCCTTTTCAGTGTAGCTTAAAGGTTGTGGGTATTAAATTCTGCCTGAGCTGTTGTCCTGAAAAAAGTTTTCCAGAATGACAAGTTGTTTTATTAAGCTGTTCTTAATACTCTGTTTTCTTTCATGTGTCTCCTGCTCCTCTGTGTACCTTGTCTGTGGATCCCTGGGTTGGGAACCCTTGGTGTGGAGGTACCAGTGTGATCCAGTTCTTGCTTACAGACCCAATAAATTCAGGTGGAGTGGCAGTGTCTCCATATTCCCCCTGGGAAATATTAGCTGTGTTTCACACGTGGAGGAGTTTCAACCCGGAGGTGAAATGCTTTATATAAGGTCATGAAAGGAAAGCTTCTGATGGAGAGCAAATGGGACAAGTCTAAATCTGGTTCTGAAGTCACTTGACATCACTTCCACGGCATGGCCTTCAGCCTTGGATGGAAGTGTTTTTCCATAAGTGATTAACTTTATTTATTCGTGATGGGGATGAGGGGGAGTTGTTTAGGATGTGCTATCATGACACACTTTTCTGTATTAATTTAGGAAACGTTTTCTTTTGATAGTGAAGGATTTCATACGGTGCAAAGCTAAACCCAAAATATTTGTTGTATATAGACTTGATACAGCCAGTTATGGAAAAGCTTTCTTTTAACTATTTAACTTGGTTCTAAGCATAAGAGTGATGTCTTCATCCATGTCCTAGGTCTGATTGGCACAGTGGGAATGTCTGTGCTTTATAGTCGTTAAAGATAATGACCAAGCAGATACTGGATCATCTGTAAGCAGCTTTTATAGGATAGCAGTTCAGAAAAAAATTATTAACTCTTATCTTGGGCTAAGAATGATGATTTTATGGCTGTCTTGGAAGATGCTTGGCTGGAAAACCATTGTATTGTATTTATGTAGCATCAGAACTAAAGGTGAGTTGGTTCAGGTACCTCTGCAGCAGTATGAGCCCCTCTGCTGACCCACACAGCAGTTCAGGAGAGGAGTTTGAGAGAATAACATGTGAAGTTGGAAATAAGAGGAGTGTTTAAACAGAATGTAACTGGCCAGTAATGGAAAACAAATCTTGGTCTTCCTTATATTTAATAGCAAATTCTGAACCTCTTCAGTAAAGCCTCTTGAGATCACCACTTTCATTTCAATTTAGAGCCCATTGAAGGTGGGAAGGGTCAGGAATAGAAATGCTGGGTAGTTGCTGTCGTCCTTTTTTTTGGGTAATCGGTCCAAAAATGTCTCCATCTTCACATTTCACAGACCTGATCTTGTCAAAATAGACTGAAAGCATTATGGGATGTATTGCTTCAGAAAGGCTGATGGGTGCAAAGGGCTGTTTCTAAGATGGGCGGTAGCGAGCCAAGTGATGTCCCTGATGGAAATGGGGTTCTTCAGTGTTGTCATGAGGTTTTTGATGTCCTTTGAGCGGTGGCCACATCTCCAGCATCTCATAAACAGTTAGCAAACCCCCCTTTTCTTTCAGGGGAAGCACAGAACCCTTCGTTCAAGGACTCTTGTACTACAGGAATGGCTTTTAAAATATTAATCCGAGAAAATCTAAAACCCCTTAACAATTCTTGGCTCGTAAAACTGTTTAAGTAAAGTCTTTAGGGAGAACCAGAGCTGCTGTTCACCTTTAGCAGAGTTGGGAATTTTGGATGATTCAGTTTCCTTCTGCCAGTTGTTGGGGTTTTCTTTTTCTTCCCCCCCCCCCCAATCCTTTCCCAATTGACCAAGATCATCTGATAGCTACAATAAAATCCTGCTGCAAAAACAAGCAGTGTTGCATGCAAGAGACGATCACCCAGGGAATTCTGAGCATGGATGTCTTAGTGGGATTCTTGCCAGGATAAGGTCTCTCTAAATTGTCTTGTAATGCAAATTTTTTGCAAGATGTTGAAGCCACGCTGCTGGATTTCTAAGAGACTATTTAATAATTATTAGTATTTCCAATCTGTGGAGGCAGAACAGGAAGTTTCTTTGTGGAATAATGTTTGTTGTTGAAAACAGTGTTTCAAAGCACATCCACGTGTTCAAAAAACAAATCTAAGGGTTTGCTTTCCTTTGCCTGCACTTTAGAAATACCAATATTTACCTTCCTTTTTTTTCCCCTACCCTATCTTTAACTTACAGTATCTGCTAAAAGATTTAGTGCTAAAAGATTTAGTGCTAAAAGCTATGCAGTACTGCCCTGTAAGACAGGGATAGATTCAGGCTGACTTAAATTCTGACTTAATTTTTTTATTTAAAGCATTTCTTTTTCCTCCTGTATAAGCAAGTCAGTCTAGGGTTGCTGTTTTACAAAAGAAGTGAGCTTTGGGATGTCTTAATTTAACATCAAATTACTTCTCTCCAAACTTCATTCAATTACTTAGGAGTTGCAAAACAATTGAACTTATTTCTAGGTTTGTGCTTAAATTTTTGGGATGAATTTGGCAGCGTGGCATTATCTTTATACTGAGTGCTTTGGGAAATGTTGTTTCAACTTGTTTTATGCTTTCCCTCTTTTACCTTCTATTGCTTTTAGTCTGAGTTATAGAAGAAAAAAATCCCTTCAGGAGACATGGTAATAAAAATAGCAATTTGTGCAGGATTTTGTTGATTTCTGATGTGCTGGTGGAAAAGGGGAAGGGGTTTTTGAACCTCTGTCCTGGGGATTGGGTTGGGGAGAGGAAGGTAAGGGCATTTAAATGGACAGGTTTGATTCAGGAATGCAACGCTGACTAATAAAATTAAAATGTCTTTGAGGGCTCCTGGTTCTCAGTCTCAGTGAGGGGCTGGAACACCCTTTTGTAATGAGGAACGGAGGCAGAAAATCCAGTAACACAAAAAATGGAACTTCCTTTTCAGAGAAATGCAGTAATTGTATCAAAACCACAAGGGTTGCTACTAGGAGTGAAGGAGACCTCCTGGGTTATTGCACTAAAAAACAGGCATGATGTCTTGTGTTTTGGTAATTCTTTCATTATAGACTTATTTTTTTTATAGATACTGAAAAGCTGCATGGGGATGCAAAGGTTCTTTTTTCTCCCCAAAGCCTTTCCTTCACAAGCCTTTGGAAATGGTGGGAATTGGTCTCCTGACAGTAAAACCTCACTGAGACTCCCCATCTTGTTAATAGTGAAATTGGTGGGAGTTGATGATGATGAACTGACAGATAATCATCCTTTCAGCTCTCCTGGCAGTCTGGTGTCAGGCGTAAAGAGTTGAGACTTTATGATTATTGCTTCTCTTGCTAGACTTAATTAGTAGGTCTCCCTTAACTCCCTGGAAAAGCAAAGATAAAAAACACAAAATAAAAAAAGGAGTGCTGTACCACTGGGGAAACGTGCCTGTAGTCTCCAAACTTGGATTCCCAGCTGAGTCCATCAGTGCTGAAGATACACGACTGCGTCTGAGTTAATTGGGAGCTAAGGGCCCTCGACGCCACAAAGCCACCTTTGATCTTTTCCTGGTCCTGACAGGATTTGTTGCCCTTGACCTCAGGCTGCAAGTCACCTCCTGGTTGGGTGTGGAATTCGGCTTTCCAGCTTCGACCGAGCACAGAGCTGCTGCTGCTCTCCATCGCACTGAGCCTCTTGGAAGCAGGAGTGGTGGGATCCAGTGACTCAGTGGCCATTGGAAAAGAAAGTGGCATTCAGGACAGAAGTGTCGTGGCTCATAAAATGAACTGGGCTGTATGTATCTGTCCCTGGTGCTCATTCTCCTCTTGCAGTGTCTCTCCCTGCAGTAACCTGTCCCCTAACAGGTGAGCCCATCTCTGGAGACAGGTAGGTTGCACTCTTGGGTCTCCTCTGGAAGTCCTCGGTCCGTGGTCTGCGCAAACAAAGCTTGTTTTCCCCTTGGAGACAGAGCATGGCATCCTCACAGAGCCTCTTACAGCTGTTTCTGTATCCATCTCAGTGCAGAATTACTGCATGGAATTGAGGAATGGGGATTGCAAGAAGTCGTTTGGTGCTTCCTGCTCTCGGGAAGGAATGGATCCAACAGAGATGCTGCTCTGTCTGCCATAGCCCGGGCTCTCCTACGGCCAGGCAAGGTCACCTGCTGTACAGGGAGCAGAGCAAACGCCACACCAAGTGGCAATGCTTTAATTATTTCTCTAAGGGATTGAGCCTCCTTTTAATTTTCTTCCTGAAAGGCATCGCCTACGTTGCGTGCATGCGTAGCTTTCCTTTCTAGTGGAAAACTACTGTACCTTGTGCTCGCCAAACCCCTTGGCTTCGTGATCGTGAGCGATGTGTGGTTTGTCCCAGGATTTTTGCAGCGTTTGCAGCGAGTTGGAGCTCCCTTACCAAAGCTACCTTTCACAAGACTTTGTGGTCTGGTGCTAAAGATGATCAGAATATCAGATTTCATGTCAGAGGCATCTGTTCTTTTTGGAGTTGAAAGGTTTATTTTTGCAAATACGGGAGGAGAAAAACCACAGTTTGGTTCTGCAGGAGGAAGCAAAGACTCTTTTTTGAAGCATGTCTGGAAAGATTTACTTGAAGTTATCAAGTTGAAACACAAAAATTTCACTGGGTTTGAGCGTAAAACTTAAAGTACTCTGTATGTAAAACGTCACTGGTGGGAGTTTTGGTGGAGTTGCTTGCTCGTGCTGTGGAGGGTTTCAGAGATGAGACCCACCAAGGAGCTTTGTACTCAGAACAGGTGAGGAGAGGTGGGTTTGAAGAGCTGGGTGACCGCTCTGGTAGTGGTGTCACAGCTGCTGTGTGGAGTTCTGAGGGTGCCTGTGGGTGTCTGGGTGGCCAGCCTGCCTCTGCTATTGCTCTCTCCATCTCTCCCTTCCCCTGGTTCCTCTTTATAGAAAGCATTCTGGCTTCAACCCCTGTGCAGCAGGGAGGTGCTGAGGGGCTTTGCCTTGCCCCTGCGTCGCTGCTGGGGGAAACACAGAGCTGGGTGCTTTTGGCTTCAGTTTCCAAATGAATTCTGCTGCAAAGAATCACATCCACAGCTACACGGAGGATCTTTTTAACCTGGATTAGGCGAGATCAGAAGCTCCAGGCATGCGTGAGAGAACAGGCTGCATGGCTAGCTCAGCTCTCGTGCCTGTGGGGTGACATCTTGATGACAGTGGAGTTTAATTGCTTTCTGGTTTGCTGATACAAGCTATTGTCCATTTAGGGACTGGGTTTCTGCTTTACGTTGCAGGCACAAAGCATTTCAATTAGCCTATGCTTTTTTTTTTTTGCCCCCAACATAATCATGTGTCTTACCCTAAGCTTGCTCCAAGGTGGTGGTTTTGTGTATTTGGAGTGGGGTGGTATCTTTGATGCTGAGATTGTGTAGTGACGTCAAATTTTGTTTCTTTTCCTCAATAAGGAGCTGTGACTGTTGAAATGCTGTAGCTCAGCCACAGTTTCACTCACGTCAAGGGTGTTTTGGAGCTGACACTTTTAATAAAGCTTGTTTTCTGTCTTACAGGGTCTTGGGTTTTGACCCTGGGAAGTTTTAAGTACTGCAAAAGTGATGTTTGTGCTGTCGTAGCCCCCTTAAAATGATGCAATTCTAAACAAGGAAGCCAGTATGCATTTTAGCAATTAAAAACTTTAAAAAACATACAGCTTAGCATTTTGGCTGACATAAAAGCTCCTCGTCGTTTTATTGCTGCTTGTGCTGTGTTACAACAAGGTGCTTTAATATTACAGTGATAATATGCAGCCATTAATGCATTTAGGGAGATGATAGTTCTATTATAAACATGGAATATAGTTCAGAGTCATTGGTAAGTCTCCAGCTCCTAAACCTTTAGCTTCAATGGTTGTGGATTTACATGGAATTAGGACAAGGGGTGATGGCCTCAAGTTGTGCCAGGGGAGGTTTAGATTGGATATTGGGAACAATTCCTTCCCCCAAAGGGTTCCCCAGGGCAGGGGGGGAGTCCCCATCCCTGGAGGGATTTCAGAGCTGTGGAGATGTGGTGCTGAGGGACATGGGGCAGTGGGGACTGGGCAGTGCTGGGTTAATGGTTGGACTGGGGGAGCTCAGAAGGTCTCTTCCAACCCAGGCTGTTCTGTGAATTTCCAAGACTCTCTCCCTGAGAACATATATTTGAACAGCCAAACCAGTAGCTTGTCTCTGAGGTGTGTGTAGTATAAAAAGGTCTGGAAGGCTTTGTAGTTTAGGTGAACAAAAATTATATAGGATGTATAATTTCCAAGTCTTGGCAGACCCGATCCCATCTGTTGGTGTCCTCAACTTCAAATGAGCTTGTTGGGAGGCCTTAAATTGCAGATGGAAATTGTGGTGCAGGGAGATGGTATTTTAATTCTGTAAGTAATAGATGTGACATTAAAAAAGAATATTTGGGAGGCTTTTTTTTTTTACTGCTGTGTTTCTGGTCAGAGGTAAATATAAGCCTTGAAAACGTGGAATGTCTTGGGAGAAGTCTTTTGTCTCTACCTAAAGTACAGTGGGGCTCTCTTGGGCTTTGGCTAATTGACTGCCAAACTTCACACAGAGTCACTTGAAGTTGTTGTGGGTATATTCCAAGGTATATATTTCCCCTGGGATTTATTTACTTTGCTACTAATGAACTTTGGGACTCTGTGGTGTCTCTTGCGAGTCTGTCACAACGAGACACAGGATATATTTCTGCTTTGGTTTTTGATCTCGGTTTTGCTTTTCAAAGTCTGCGTGGAGTGTGTAAAATGAAAATGTAAGTGGGAATCTCAATGGTTCTGTTCTCATTGGGTCTGCATGTGTTTTTTCCTAAGCACCCAGCTCTGCTCCATCCAGGTGTCCTCACAGATTGGGATCTGACCCTTTTATTTTCATCCTTTGCCCAGTTGTGCTGAGAAGCTGGAGGAAGCTGGGGAGGGGTATGCCTATATTTGGGTCACGCTGCGTGGGCAAAAGAAACATCAACTAGTCATCAGCAAAGAATTAAAGAGGAACTCAGTTTGGGGCATTAGCAAGCCTGAAATTTCTGGATTTTAAGCGATTTCTGTTTCTTGGTTTTGTAACTGGTTTCTGAGAAGCAGTGGCTTTACCTGGCTGGAATGGCACGTGGCAGTTCAATGTCCCCTTCATGCCAGCCTTGGGCTTAGCGTGGCTTTATAGATTGTCTGTTTATTGGAATTCTTGCTACTAATTGTAAATGTTTGCAAGGAGCTTTGAATCCTGAAAATAATTCCCTCCTTCCAATGGAAATAAGGCGAAGCTTTCATGTGCTCTGTTTGCTCGGAGTTTGTGACTCTCAGCATTCAGGGAAAGGAACAAATACACTGACACTAATATAGGCAGATGTTTGCCATGTAACGCTGCCTCCAGTGTGAATTCCAGTAAAT
The DNA here is from genome assembly GCA_028020825.1 of Podargus strigoides. Taxonomy (NCBI): domain Eukaryota; kingdom Metazoa; phylum Chordata; class Aves; order Caprimulgiformes; family Podargidae; genus Podargus; species Podargus strigoides. The sequence continues at coordinate 1,718,420 of CM051649.1, forward strand.
GCATAACAGAACTTCTGGAAACAATGTATTCTTTAATTATCTGTAGTTCCCTGAAGAAACGGGGAGGTTTCCAAATGCTTACTCGACCTGAGGATTTCAAATGTCCTTTCTGATCCTCTGTAGGAATATCCCATCCAGCTTTTCCACTCAACATTTTTAAAACCTTGTGCCAGCTTTGGTCACACCCGATAAACCTGAAGGGACTACAAGAAAGCTGGAGAGGGACTTTTGACAAGGGCATGGAGTGATAAGACAAGGGGCAATTGCTTTAAACTGGAAGAGGGGAGATTTAGATTAGATATTGGGAAGAAATTGTTGGCTGTGAGGGTGGTGAGACACTGGCCCAGGGTGCCCAGGGAAGCTGTGGCTGCCCCCTCCCTGGCAGTGTTCCAGGCCAGGTTGGATGGGGCTTGGAGCAACCTGGGCTGGTGGGAGGTGTCCCTGCCATGGCAGGGGGGTTGGAACCAGATGAGCTTTGAGGTCCCTTCACACCCAAACCATTCTATGATTAGTTTTACATTGAATTTGTGTGTGTTATGGGCACTTTCTAGTTCCTTTTACTCTTCACTGAAGCTTCCATGTGCTGGATCTGGAATATTTAAGTGTGAAGAGCTGTTTGTGCTTTGCCACCACCTCTGTGAGCTCTCAGAGTATGGATTAAGGGTTACCAGCTCTCCTCTAGCCTGGGGAACCTAGAGGATAAAGATGAGCCTAATACCACACTAATAAAAGCCAAATGTTTTGTGGGAGCTCTGAGGCTGAGTTTTGGGTTTTCTTGGTTGAATCTCATGACTTTTGAAATAATCTTGAGGGTATGTGGAGAACTGTCTGACAAAAAGCACTTGGGTCAGTGGGGTTTGATTCATGTTGGTGTCCCAGAGCTTTTGTGGTTGTAAACTTGCTGCTTTATTTCTCTACTGTGCCTGAAGAGTACAGCAGGAGCTGTGGGTGAGCTGGGTGCAGAAGGATGGAAATGCTCTTTCCAGGTAGCAAATAAGTGAATTTTTATGGAGTGAATTACTGGATTGTCACCAGACATAGGTGGGGTCTGTTCCCAAGTCAGGTCGATGCGACAAAGCTGGAGATGTCAGTTTGGGTGGATCTTGGAGAATTACAGCCACACACTTGCAGTTTGGATGTTCATTTGGAAGTTGTCCCTATGAAGCTTTGGGGCATTGAGTTGGACTGCAGGAAGGACTCTCCTGTTTTAAGAGGGTTCATTTATGGTAAGATGGGAGGAAACTTGACATGTTTTAAGGGTCCATTGTAGGAATTAGCAAACAGTGAAGCTGTGGTAATGATTTGCTGACCTTTCTGTTCTGCCTCGAGAAGCCTTTTGTGGAAACAATAGTGAGCAGAGACATGTCATTCATGGCCTTAGGTGTGTTTAAAGGGGCTTTGCTTGCTCTTAGTTTGTGCACAGTGTAAAAATCCGTTATCTCTAGTCCCACACATCCCAGCAGTTGTGCTCATTCACACTTGGACCTCTTCATTTGCACTGTCACCATTACAGACCCACGTATTAACTGCAGAGGTGAACATCTGGAACCTGGCAGCAGCAGCAAACCCACTGAACTGACAGGTTGTAGGTTTAAAATACTTGAACTGTTGCTTTCTTGCTTAGGTTTTTGTCTTTATCCTCATCACCTTCCAGAAGTTATTCTTAAATATAGTGAGTCTTGTGGAGGACCAGAGCTAGACTTTGTCAGCTGGAAGATATGGTGCTGTGGGTGGCCACGTTGCTCGGACAGGTGTGTTGTTTTGCCTCTTAGTTGAACACAAAGGTGAATTTTCATCAGCATCCTTGATTTACCAGAAGTTCACTGAACCCTGTAGGTTGGTGTCCTCTGGAGAAGGCAGTACCAGGGTCCTCTCCTAGGGCCCAGGAGAAAATTTCTTTTAATTAGAAGGAAAAAGAAAGAGGGAAAGACCTCATTCCCACTAAAGGTGGATGGCATGGCATTTCTAGGAAGCTGTAACAAAGGAAATTCATTGTCTTGGCATCACCAATGAAGAATTAAGTGACTCTTTAGATGACAGATGAATTTTGGAAGCAGTAGCAAGAACTCTTTAAAATTGGGGTTTGTCCATAGAAGACTGTTGAGGAAAGTTAATCCAAATGAACTGAAGGTATAAATTGAAATATGATTTTAATTTGATTTAGCTTAAATCATCTGTTTTACTCTTCTTCTGAATGAAGGTGTCCATACAGGAATTTCCTTTAATCTAATAAAATACTTAAATTCATATCCTTAATTAGGTTAGGGTGTGTGTTTGTGGTGTTCTTTCATGAGCATCCTGAAATGACCTGGAGCTGAGGAATTGGGCATCAGATGGGAAGTGGTGGTTCTGTGGGTACCTAGAAGTGCTGTATTTTGGGGGATTCAAGGAAGTAAAACTAAAATTTGCCATTTAACTCACATGAACACTCATTTTTAAGTTTGAGATTACACATTGAAAACACTTTGTATGTAGATTAGGGAATGTGCAAGTTCTGTAATTAAAGCTTGTCCTGATTTGTGTAACAGTACTTCAGTTATTCTGCTTAGGTGCTTCATACTACCTTTGTGTTCCACTTCAGTAATTTTCCAGAATTAATTGCAGAACTTCACCAACCTTTAATAAGATCCACATTTGGATCTACTCTGCTCTTGTGAGACCTCACCTGGAGCCCTGCGTCCAGTTCTGGGGCCCTCAGCACCAGAAGGACATGGAGCTGTTGCAGCGGGTTCAGAGGAGGGCACGGAGATGATGTAAGGGCTGGAGTACCTCTCCTGTGAGGACAGGCTGAGAGAGTTGGGGGTGTTCAGCCTGGAGAAGAGAAGGCTCCAGGGAGACCTTAGAGCACCTTCCAGTTGCCTGGGGGGCTACAAGAAAGCTGGGGAGGGACTTTTGACAAGTGCATGGAGTGATAGGATGAGGGGTGATGGCTTTAAACTGGAAGAGGGAGGTTTAGATTAGATATTGGGAAGAAGTTCTTGGCTGTGAGGGTGGTGAGACACTGGCCCAGGTTGCCCAGAGAAGCTGTGGATGGTTCATCCCTGGAATTTTTCAAGGCCAGGTTGGATGGGGCTTGGAGCAACCTGGTCTGGTGGGAGGTGTCCCTGCCATGGCAGGGGGGTTGAGACGAGGTGAGCTTTGAGGTCCCTTCCAACCCAAACCATTCTGTGATTCCATGATTATTTTTAATGTTTCAAATGCTTGTTTGCTGAGGTCCATTTGGACACATTTCTGGCCACGCTGCACAGTACATGCTGACACGGTGAACAAAAAGCTGGCGGGTCTGTCGATGAACAGCGTGCTGTGGTATGCAGTGTCGTGGCACTCCAGGAATTCAGCGATCTCGGTACGAAGAGCAAGATGTTGTTTATTGTTTCTTTATAATAAAGGTTGTTTCGGGTCTATAAAAGTCTCTATGTGACACAGGGTGAGCGCTGTCAGCTTCCAGCCTGTTCTTGCTTTGCTCACAAATAGCTTGTAACAATTTGGGGGGTGATGCAGATGTGTTAAATCACATGGGATGAGCTTTTAAGAGGCTCTGAAGAGGATGTCTTGGTATGAGCTTATTCATCTCTGCTAGAAGGATAGTTTCTTGCTAGTGAATTTAGGGGGTTTTGTTAATGTCAGCATATTGTGACTTAAATTCTTCACTCCTGGGCTGAAAGTGTTTGGAAAGGTTTTAGGAGAGATGATAACAGCTTGAAAGCCCATTAAGTTTAACTGTTTTGTTGCTAAATGGAAATGTCTGTTCCTGTAATCCCTCTGGAAGTGCCTGTGATTCTTCCTAGTGTCGGGGGGATACAGGCAGGAGCACCCACAGGCACCGTTTGGACTTGGTCTGGTCACCTCTTCTTGGTGTTCCTCCCATGAAAATGTCACCTGTGTACGTGGCAGCACCTCCACTCCTGAAGGACATTTCAACCTCTCTGTAAATTCTTCTTTGGAAGGCTTTGTGATGGGATCCCACAGCCAATGTTTCTCACCCCGTGGCACACAATTCTGGGCTGCAGGAGGGTGTTTTTTAAGGTGCCTTGGAATGCTTTAGGAAAGCATTGACTTAAGGAATCAAAGCAACACAGCCACGATTCGACTGACATTTAAGAAATGAAAACTTAGTGTGGCTTGGATCCCATACATTATTTCTTCCCCTATAGTTGAAACCCCTGGTAAAAGTTGGAATTCCGAAGCCTTTGTGATCCCTGTGAAATCACAGCGGTGCAAAAAGGGTGAAATTCTGTGTCTTGAGCAGAATTAAGGGGTTTTGGTTTTTTTTCTAGCTGTGGCTTCTTGAAATTAAGCAAATCCTCATGGAGGAAGAGGCTGATTGCTGCAGTGGGCACCGTAACAACAGTATTTTGCAACGGAGTTCGTTTGCTTTTCCAATGAATTCCCAGCTTTCTGTTGGAAAAAATGTGCTTAGTGTCTTCTTGGCCCTAAAACTGTCATAAATATTTTTTTCCCCTCAAATATCCAGTGTTTAACTCAAAACTTACATAAGCACCAAAGATTCACAGCTGAGCTGTTGTGTGCCTGAGTTGTGGTGTGGGGGTGAGGAGGGAACCAAGTGTGGCCCCTCCAGGCATGGGCTCGGAGATTTTCTCAAGTAAGGGTTAATGACTTGCAAGGAGGAAGTTCTTTAACCACTGGTTAGAGTTACATATGTATGTAAATGTTATTTATATATAAATGTTATGGGTTTATCCCTTTTCTGAGTAGAAATCACCGTTTCAGGAGGCTTTGTATTTTTCTCACTTGGAATTCTATATATTCCCCTGAACCTTTTCCCTTAAAAAAACCCAACTCTGGGTGAAATATCAAGCTGAGTATTTTTTGGCAGCGGATGTTGGAGCTTTAAATTTCTCTAAGCTAATCTTTATTTTTTATTTTTTTTTTCCCCACTTGTTTTTGTAGGATGCTGTGACATCAAAACCAGTAATCCAGTTTCAAGGAAGCCAAGGGGTAAGTTTGTACGTGGGTCGCCTTGGAAAGTTCTTTACTGGTTTATACAGTTAATCTGGGTAAGGCATTTGTTCTGTATGTCCTCTTCAAAGAGTGATGCTGTGATGTTTTGAAAGGGAGAGATGTGAAATTCAGATGTGATCCAGGAATGAGGGTTTGCTCATTGATCGCCTGGATTATCTCTCTATAAAAACTACCCCCCCCTCTTTTATTTTCTAACCTTGCTAAATCCACAGCAATGCAAAGTGCTGCCAGCGGTGCTGGTGGGGAAATTTCAGTTTGATAGAGCCATGGTGTTGGGTAGAACAAGGTGGTGGGTGCAGCAATCCATGGAAACCTCACCTGTATCCAGAGGGAACACCACACCAAGGTGGGTAAACCCCTCCGTGCTGGGTACCAGTTCCTTAGAGTAGCAGTGCTTGGAGGTGCTATGGGTGTGCTGAAGCTTTATTTAATATACACCTCGAAACAGCTGTGCAGTTTCTGTATCAAAAGTTGGTTTTTTTTTTATATTTAGGAGTTTTATTTCTCTAATTTCTGTTCTGATGACTGAACTCCTCCGAGGTATTTATAGGTGCTTGAAACTGTCTGTCAGGCCAGTTACTGACAGAGCTGAGATTTAATTGGTGGTGGTTCTGGTAAAGTAGTGCTGCTCTTCAATGAAGGTTAAAAATACCATTTCTATAGCTTTTAGACACCAAAAGGCATGTGTTTTTCTCATGCAGAGCACTGAAGTTAAGAGAATCTAATATTTTTTTTTTTTGAAGGATCTGAACTCAGCTGTAAATAACTTCTTAATTTTTTGTGGTGGCACAAGAAAACTTTCCAAAATTCTTGAATTAAGTAGAGATGAAAGTCTAGCACGTTCGTCTGTGCCCATATTTTCCTCAGTGATATAACAGTACACAGCACTCTAACAAAACCTAGCAGGAAAGACATGATTGTTATCATAAGCTAAGAAGAAAAAATACAAACCTCTTTGTCCTGGGAAATAAAGAAAGGAGCAATTTCCAGGTTTTTTTTTTTTACTTTGTTTACAACTAAACTTCCCAGAAAGCTCTGCATGAAAGCTTAGATAAAAATCTGCAACTGAAGTTTGGCAGAATTAGACGAGGCAAACCTCTAAGGGTGGATGATTTGTCGCTATTAGATGAGCAAGCAGCTTTGCATGTAATAAAGGAGCTAAAAAGGCTGCAAGCGCTTTCCTTCCCCTTTGTAGAGCACCTTGAGAGGATCTACACCTAACTTTTCCTGCAAAGCTGCTTAAGTCCTAGAAATGCCTCTTCTCTTAATCTTCCTCCTGGAAGGAAATGTAGCAAAAAGAATCAGAACAGCTTAAAACGCTCCGCAGCCCTCGGCTGCTGCGCTCTCCCCGTGCTGGGTTTCACATGGATGTGGTACAGACCTGGGTGTTTTCAGGTTAACCAAAAGAAAAGCTATTTTTAAAGGATGCAGTTCCTTAGACTAGCTTTAAAAAGATGTATTTTAAAAGGATGTGCAGTTCCGTATTGTGATTTTTTTAATGCCCATTTAAAAATGATGCAGTTCCTTATCATAATTAGAAACATTTTAAAATCACTTATAAAAATTACAAATTAATATTGAATGCACTTAATTATATTTGAGCCCTTAACTTGCCAAGAAGAGGGGTTTGTTGGTGCAGGAGCTCACCTGTAAGGAGAGTGCAGGGTGAAGGGAGGAGGAGCGGAGCAGCGCCCGGCGTCGCCGCTCACGGAGCGAAGCGTTGAGCCCGGGTGGAAGGAGGATGTTGGCAGCCCAGAGCTGACCTCCGCTCGCCTCGTTTTCAGCTGGTTAATTAATTGCACTGTCAAGTAAAGGGCAAAGGTAGAGCTTTGAAGAAAGCGAGATGTGGTTCCATTGGGGCAGACAGAAAGAGCTCTTTGTCCTTTTATTATTATTTTTACTGGGTATGACAAGAAGCTGGCAGCTGTGGAACCATCTGGTTTTAAGTGTAGCACTCCTATATGTGCCCTGCTCTAAGGAACTGACAAGGGGGGGTTTAAAACCTTCCCAGGGACCCTCTGATCCATCAGACTGAAAAGATAATTTCAATAATTTAACAAGTTTTCAAATCCAGACAATGGCATTAAAACTTATTTGTTTAGCTATTTATTTTTGGAATGCACTTCTTCCACTATTCCCTGATTCCCCAGTTTGTTGCCTTCCTATTTTGCTGCCTAATAAATGTTGCTATGGAGAAGATTTCCCATTAACGTAGTAGGTTTTGTATTAGCACATATGTCAGTGTGATTGAAAGCAGTGTCCAGTGATAGATTTTAATAATATGGCTTTTCTGTGTGAATATCCTTTTTGCAAGAAGGAAAAACTTAGAAATATTTGATTGGGAAAAGCAGGATATAAAATAAGAGTTTAAAACAAACTCCTGCTTCCTTAATTTAATTTTATTCTCTAGGAGCCTCCTGGCCTGTTGAACCTCATGATTTGTGGGGCTTTTAAATTACTGTCTGTGTCTTTTTAACCTATTCCCAGTGTTAGTCTTAATGAATGCTGTCAAGGATACTCTCTGCTTCTGATATGCAGAAAACAACTTTCATGTATAAGACAGTAATTAAAACAGAGAAAGGAACTGGGCAGGAATAAGCCATGGGGTCAGCAAGGTGGCAGCTCTCTCGGCCCGGAGCTGAGAGGAGGTGGCAGTGGTTTTAGCTCAGAATAAAGCAGCTGTTTTGGTGACAGAGGATGAAACCTCCTGCATGGATCCTGGTCTGGATCAAATCTCACGAGAGTCTTTATAAACCATGGACTGTAAATGATCTTTGCCTTGGGATGCATTTCTTTATAGCAGTGCTAATCTTAATTAATTACCTTTTCAATGCAGTCATCTGTGTAATAATCTGAATTTTGATAGTAAGTAGGTTGTCGTTAGCAGAGTGTTACTCTGCTTTGAGATGCTAAAGTGGGACTATGTGGATATTCCTCAAGAGCAGCATCTGTTCGTTGCTTTTTCATCCTGAACTGGATTTTCTTGGATAGCTCTGGGAGTTTATACAGAATCTGAAGCATTTTGCTGGTTTCAATGTGCCTGTAGATGAGAATTGAAGAGCTTGAGCACCAAGGCATTATGAAGGGTGGTGCATAACTTCATAAGAAAGGCTGAAGATGCTTCTGTTTCAGCTAAAGCACGTGCACAGTTAGAGATATTAGGTTGGGTTAAACCTGCAGGTGTTTACTGGGTGAGGGGAGCAGGGAAAGAACTGAACTGGGGGGAAAAAAAACCCAGATGCAGCTTGCTTAAATATGACTGTTAGGAACAAAAGGTCTTGACATGACGTGACTGGAAAGGATGACGTCTTCCCCCATTTCTTGGGATGGACTTGTGCTGGTATTAATAGAGGGAGGTGAAACTGCCATTCAGAGTGAGCTGTACACAGATGAATGTTACTTGAAAGAAAAAAAAAAAACCCCAAAAAAACAGAAGTCACATCTGTCCTGAGCTATTTTTAAGTGTCTATGGTTACTGGTGTAATACTCAGCACCAAAATTAGGGCTCCCTCAAAGCAGTTACCATGCTGATTTGGTGGCTTGAGAAACCTTCTGTTTTAGCTAAAAATAATTCCTAGATAACGGCCAGTTTGCATATGCTACACTTTGCAGTACTGGAAGGAGCAGCGCTTAACGCTGAAATGACTCTTGCTCCTGTCTTGGTCCTTTTGAAGAAGCCCCCAAACCCTACCAAGGAAGCCCCCCCAAACCCTACCAAGGAAGCCCCCCCAAACCCTACCAAGGAAGCCCCCCCAAACCCTACCAAGGAAGCCCCCCCAAACCCTACCAAGGAAGCCCCCCCAAACCCTACCAAGGAAGCCCCCCAAACCCTACCAAGGAAGCCCCCCAAACCCTACCAAGGAAGCCCCCCAAACCCTACCAAGGAAGCCCCCCAAACCCTACCAAGAAAGCCCCCCAAACCCTACCAAGAAAGCCCCCAAGTCAGGGCTCTCTGAGCAGTTGTTTTCCACCAGGGTAAATCAGGAGCCAGGAGTTATTTTAGGACATGAATATAGGGTTCAGTTACATCCTGCAGGTTTTATTTTACGAACCCGTCGCGTGCAGCACCAGGCTGTCCCCCAACGAGCACCCCCAGAAGCTGAACAGCCCCATTGCGTTGACCCTCCTGCCCTGTCCCCAGCGAACGAGCGCTGTGCCAGCTGTAAAACCCCCACAATCTCACTGTTGACATAACTCCGACTTCGTGGGGATTCTCAGCTCGCTTGCAAAGCAGGAGAGAATTCTAGTCCTTCGTGTGGCTGGGTGGGGGCAGAGGGTGTTGGGACAGATTAAGGGCTCAAGGCTGCAGAGCACATTTGGCAGAGGAGATAATGGAGGGTCGGCGCTGCCCATCACCGCCTGCGTCGCCGCCGAATCTCTTCCTGGTGGGTTTTTATCCACGTCCTGGGGCTGTGCAGGGGATAACTTCTCCCTCTGTGTTGCTCAAGTCTGGGTTTCTTGCCTTGCTGTTTCGAAAGAAGGGGAAGTCTGTTGGGAGGGCTGGCTGGAGGATAGCTGGAAAATGGAACATGCTGCACTAGCTCAGCTCCCTGCAGGTCATGGAAGCATTTCTTGCCAGTTCTAAGAACATCTCAGTGGTTTAGCGAAGATGCAGAGGGTTTCCAGGCTGCTGTAGATGTCTGAGGTCAAAGGGAAACCACCTAAAAAACCCTTCTGTGCCAGCAGCCCTCGTGTACAGAACACATGTATTTTGTGCATCTATGTGGCAATCTGGGTAAATATAAACCTGTGTGGTAGAGCGTAGCCTAAAATAGGCTGGAGCTGATGTTCCTTCTGGCTCGTTTTCTGGAAGCCATCTTAATTATCAAATATTGATGCAAGAGTAGAGCTGAGATGCTGAGATTTATGGTGGGTCTCAAACACGGAGGGGAAACAGTTTCCCTTCTGAAAAATGAATGGCTGGGGGGAGAAAAACAACGCCGATCGCTGTGGAGTTGTCTGCGGAGCACACTTAATGCTTGATTAAATATTTAATTTAGCAGCAGCGTCACACTCTACTGTGAGCCATGAAATCTCGTTATGGAATTATAATCTCTTAAAAAAGAATAAGCATGCTACCTAGTGACCTGGCTTGTCCTATGTTTAGTGCTGGATCACTAATTCTAAAGAAACCAGTCTCAAGTGCTTTAAATTGAGTATAAACAGCAGTAGGAAGTCTAGTTTGAGCCTGAATCGAGAGAATTGGGTCAGATTCCTAGAACAAGATTGTGGGCTCTGCTTTGAAAGGCGTCGAGCTGCCGGCTCAGCCCTCTGTTCTGTTACAGACAGAGCTGGTTTTCAGCTCTTCTACATCTGGCTGCCTCTGTTACCTTATCTCAACAGTGCATATAGTTTTGCTGACTTGAATCCTCCTTGCAGTTTGCTCTTCGTAGTCTCCTATGCAGTAATCCATCTGCTTTACTCGTAGTGGGCTGCAGAGTGGCTGTAAAGCACTGTGACTGCAGAAAGATGGAGTTGTCTCGTAGGCTGGGCTCCCCAGGTGACCAATGTTTTTCTCCTCCCAAACAGCACATCGCCATTCCAAGGCCCGACCGACCTACGGAAGTGCGGACTTTCACATTTTATCTTTCAAACATCGGCAAGGACAGCCCCCAAGGGAGTTTTGACTGTATCCAGCAGTATGTGTCGAGGTGAGTGGTACAGCAAAAGAAAACCCAGCCCTAATTTTAATATATCTTCTGTAGAATCTTCTCCTTAACAAACCTGAGCCTCAGTGCGTGTTCTTCCTTTTTAGAGCCTTTCTGATCCATTTGTGTGTATTTGTGTAAGGAAGCGCTCCCAGAAGAATCTGTTTATCTCTCAGCTTGTCTCTGTCCCCTCCTATTATTTAGAAAACGTAGCCCCAGTTACTCACCAGGGACAGATGTGCCTGTTTGCAGTGTCAGGAGTATCTCTTCCGTTGCCTTTCTTTCGCAGCAATGGCAATATCCATCTGGATTGCCTTGGAAGCATACAGGATAAAATCACCGTGTGTGCTACGGATGATTCCTACCAGAAGGCAAGGCAAAGCATGGCACAGGCAGAGGAGGAGACTCGCAGCCGGAACGCTATACTCATTAAACCTGGGGGCAGATACGTAGGTAAGCAGCAGCTTGATTTGGGGGCGTCTTTGCTAGTTCCTGAAGTCAAATGCCGACGTATGTTTTGCACATGGAAGTCTTTAACAAGTATCTGGTAGTTCCTTGTGGGTGTCTGATTTATTAGGGTGCTTCTCTCCTTGTACTGTGACTCCTTCGTGGCTTCCATCTTCACCCCAGAACATGCGTGGTGGTGTTTGCGTGGCCTCTGAGGGTTGTTGGTGTGCAGTCACATCACTCTCTGGTGTTATTTTATCATGTGGTGATGCTCAGAGCGCAGTGCTGATCCATCAGAAGTGTCTGTGCTCCTAGGGAAGTCAGATAAAACATACCACTGCTGTTGGCACACATCTGGGGTGTTCCTGCGCTTGAAACCGTAACGTGCAACATCTAGGATGCAGGCAGCAGTGCCCTTGTGTTAATAAACAGAGACTAAAGCAGTGCTGCTGTCTGCAGCCTCAAACCATCTTACTGTGACAACAAAGGGACAACATTAGGGGAGGAAATAAAACCGTGGCAAATACCAGTGGGTTCCAGAAGGAGCATGGAGAGACCTTGCTTTGGGCTCTGGTCACAAAATTAAGGCAGAAATATTAAGCAGAAAGTGAAGTTTCATTATTATTATTTTTTTGAGCCAGCTGTTTTTTCTGCAGCCCATGTGATCTGTAGCCAGAGGATGTCTCTGATGAGAATGGTGAGTTGCAAAACGTACAACTGCCCCTGACTCATTGTTTTATCAGCCAAGTGCTCAAAGCTGAGAAATAAGATAGTAATCAGGAAGGAAATGCATTGATTTCCTGTAGACTAGAAGACTATTTTGTTTAGCCTGTATTTGAGAACATTACAGTAAGTGGATGAAGTCGTTAGGCTGGTGAGGGGAAAGATCCTCAAAGCAAATTGCTTCCCGGAAAGACAGAGCAAAACTTTGGATTTAAAAATACTCTTTCTGGAGAGTCCAACCATGTAAAAAGCAGCAGAGTGGAGTGCAGGCAGCATGTATGAGATGCCAGTGTTTAAGACTGGAGGAAAGCACCGGTCCAAGAAGGACAAGGACAGTCCTCTTGTGGGATATGCACGTATTTGGTGTGCCAGCACCATCAGCTGATTCCCTTGCAGGCTGGGCTGGAGGGAGAAGGCTGGCTCTCACATTTCCCTGAGAACACGGGGCTCAGCACTTCACCGTCACTGGAGTCATTCCAGGCAGCTCAGATGTGGAAGAATTTCTATGAAATGTTGAAATTGGAGATGAGCAGTACAGTAAAGATGTACACCAACACTCGAACGAATATATGTGTAAATGGCTAGCTGATATGTCTGTAGGGGGATGTGTGTGCTGATCTATACACTAAAGATGTGTGTGTGTACATCTATATATATGCACATCTATAAATATTTTAAGAAACTTCATGTTCTGGCTTGACTTAGTTTTTCCTTTTCCTAACATTGAGCATTTTGGCTCTAGCCTTAAGGAAATGTCCCAGTGTGTTTTTGCTGTTGATGACCTGGCAAGAGTTAAGGGAATTCTAGAAAGCTGACGTATCTTGTCCCATTTCTGGAAATGAAGTCCAGTTGACCTCTGAATTTTGAGATGTTCAACATGTGAATTGTTGTTTTTCTCCCCCTCAGCCCTGCCAGTGATGGGCTGTACTTACTTGCATCAGCGTGGTGCGTAATAAAAAGCCAGGAAATGGGGACTTGAGTTATGCAATCTGCATTTCAGTAAAATAAACACAGCAGACAATCACCCGTATCTTCTGATGACCCATTTGAAAACATTACTTCCTAGCAGTGGAATCCTGGAATTGTCCGAGTTGGAAGGGACCTCCAGAGGGCCCCCAGCCCAACTCCCCTGTGGGACAGCAGGGTCCCCTCGAGCACATCCCTCAGGGCTGCACCCAGGCCAGGCTGGGAAAGCTCCAGAGAAGGAGACTCCCCCCTCTCTGGGCAGCCTGTGCCAGTGCTTGGGCACCCTCACCCCAAAGAAGTTCTTCCTCATATTCCAATGGAACTTCCCATGTTCCAGGTTGTGCCCATTGTCCCTCGTCCTGGCACTGGGAACCACTGGGAAGAGTCTGGCCTCATCCTCCCTCACCCCCCCTTAGGTATTTGTGGACGTTCATGAGATCCCCTCAGCCTTCTCTGCTCCAGGCTGAAGAGTCCCAACTCTCTCAGCCTTTCCTCCCAGGGGAGATGCTCCAATCCCCCACTCACCCTTGCTGCCCCTGCTGGACTCTCTCCACACACTGCCCTGTGCAGCCCAGGCTGGCATTGCCCTCCTTGGTGGCACGGGCACATCGCCAGCTCAGGGATCATTTCCTGCCTGCCAGGACCCCCAGACCCTTCTCCTCAGAGCTGTCCCCAGGAGGTCCCCCCCTCCCCTCTCCTGGTGCCTGCCATTCTTCTCCCCCAGGTGAATTGCTGAAATAAACCTCCAAACTCCGTGCAGTGATTGCTGGGTGTTGTTTGTCCTAGTGAAGGTCACTTCCTTGAACCAAAGTGATTATCGATTGCATCTCCATGTTTTAGACCTTGGAACCTACAAATTTTCTTTTCCAATGTTGCCTTTGGTAGCAGGAACCTGCCTTGGTGACCTGTTTCTGTGTTTAAAATAGCCAAATTCTTCCATTTGCATGTAGTAAGTGATGTGGGATTTGTGTGAGGGTTCAAGTTAAAGCTGTTTATCAACAGGAACGGGAAAAATGAATTCTTGTATAATGTTGTCAGAAACCAAGAACCACATTTGGGTGGTTCATGTCAAGCTGCCTCTGAGGGCTTGAGGTGAACTTTTGAGACAGCTTTATGTTCTCACGCATACCTAAACATAATTGGAGGGCGAAGGAGTTCTTACTACAGTGTAGAAGGGGTTATTCTGTTCGAGTGGAGAGCGCTCTGATGAATAGGCAAATGTATGGGTGTTAGACCCCATTCATGGGGCTGTGTTCGGGGGGGAAGGGAGGTGGACCCAGTCCCATAAAGTTCCTATTGTTCTGAAAGCAGAAACATCTGCTGGAGTAGCTTTTTTGCTGAGATCAGCAGCAGGGAGCCACTTGTTGACCGGTTCTGGTCTTTCCCCTCCATATTTTGACTCTTCTACATAATCAGAATTTTCTTCTCCTAGAGAGGGGAAAAAATAGTTAGATTAGCTGTGGGGATACGTGCACTTGGGATGAATGAAAAGCTGGCAAACAAAGAGAGCTTTATGTAAGCTCGTGGCCAATAATACTCAGGTTTCCAGAGCTTGGTGTTGCTGTTTACATGTTACAAGCTTGTCACAAACGATAAAACTCATGGGATCCTCATTCCGATGGGGTGTGCTGGTTGTGTTTGTCCTTCACTGTCATCTCCTGGCACTTCAGATGTACCCGTGCTGACAGACCACTGGCCTTCGCAAGGTGACTGCTGCAGTTTACTATTCTCATCTCATTTTAGGCAAAAAGGTTCAGGTACGTAAACCTGCACCAGGAGCTTCCGATGCTGTCCCCTCCAGGAAGCGCCCAACGCCAGTCAACCTTGCCAGTGCAATAAAGAGAGGCAATAGTGCCATTTCTCAGAGACCCTTCAAAGATAGGGTTGTGCACTTACTGGCACTAAAGCCTTATAAGAAACCTGAACTTATTCTCAGATTGCAGAAGGATGGACTTTCTCAGCAGGACAAGGATTTGCTGGACAACCTTCTGCAACAGGTTGGTACACTGGTGAGGGCAACAATTTAGGTAAAGGGATTTGTCTTCTCAGAAGGGTGGTACCTTCTGTGTTAGCCTGGATGTAACCCCTGTCTCTCAGAGCTGCAGCTGAATGTTTCTCTAAAGGCCAACAAGTTTACAATTGGTGTTAGTATTTTCCTACAGAAAGCAGAAGCCTCTCATATATATGACACTTCAGGTGTATGTAGCTAAGCTGTATGATTTTTGGTTCACCAGACCAGTCACTTCAGAGCAACACGCTTGGTTGATCATGAGAATTATCTAACAGAGCATCTCCGAGCTCTTTGATTTGCTATAACCTTATAAATCTATGTATTTTCATTAAAGTGGACATAAAGGGACACATCCTCTATTGGTACATGTGGTGTTCCCTATGAGAAGATAAAAACACGTCCCTCTCCACTGTGCTTTACATCACTGTGTTATTCAGCCCCATGCTTTCCCTGCTTAGGTGTGACGATCATGCAGCTTCTTGCAGAGCACATTATTTGTATGTCAAGTGTGAAAGCTGTCTCCGAGCTGAATCAGTTCTTAACACTTTGAGTCATGTTGGAGGTGCCATTTTAGGAACTGCAGTAAATACCTTTATTCCTCTTGCACTGCAAAACACATCATGGGTATTTATTGAAATGCTGCAGCTGCCCTTTTCTGTATTGGGTTTGGTTTTTTTCTTTACTGCTCTCCATAGGTGACAGGGATGAGACAGTGAGGAGTTAGTTTGCCCAAAGGCACAGAGCAGGTCGTATTGAAAATGGAGTTATTGCTGGCACAACTTACTCTTTCCCTAGATATTAATCCTCTAGCCCTGAATTTTCCAGCAGCGCCACAATTCTTCTCAGCACCCCTTTTGAATGCTATAAATAGGTTTAATACTAAAAATGCTGTTTCTGATAATCGCCTTCTATCGATGCTCTCCCAAAACCCTAGCAGGCAAAGTGGTGTGTTTGGCAGTGTCAGCCTGACTGGGCTAAATGCTGATTTGGCTGTAAATGTCTTCCTCGTAAACTTAATCTCCTCTCAGTGCTACCAGGGCTCCCATCCACAAGCAGACACAGATAAGCTAAAAATTACAGGCTGTGTTAAAGCTACATGTCTAAATATGTCTAGGTGTGGGTTTCATTGTACTCTTGCATCTCTCATAGGACTCTGTGTTCCTGCTGGCCTTTTTGCCTCATTTTGCAAGGTTTCTATTTTTGGGAGGCTTGGGGTGGAGCTTGCAGAGTTTTACACAGGCAAAACAAGGAGGTAGCAGCTCTCAGCCTCTGTGCAGAGAAAAATCTGGGTTCTGCCTGGGTTCCACGCCTTGCCGAGCAGCGTCTCCCGCTGCGGAGAGAGGCAGCGAGCAGAGAGATTCTGGGAGAGTTTGTTTTTTTGAAAGAGAAACCAGGCTTTGCTTTTGTCTCTTGGGCATGTTTACTGGGATATCGAAATGTAAAAACACAGCTCAAATTCTGCTTGTGTTTTGGCTCAGGGGTTTGGAAAGCTGACAGGACTGAAAGGAAAAACAAAGCGTTGGTCGTGTAAACTGATAACTGCGCTTTTTATTTTGTGCTTATCAGGAGAGCTCTGCTGGATTAGTTCTGCAGCTTTTTTTTTTTTTTTTTTGCTGTTAAAGTCACAGGGGTTTTTTAATATTAGGAGGTCGTAGTGTCCCTAAAGCAAAGGCAGAGGAATTAACAGCATCTCCCGTTAATGTGAGGCTTTCACTCCTTTGCTGTTCGGTGGTGCTGCTCGGTGGAACAGAAATTCCCACAGCTGTCTCCTGAAGGCAGTGAGCAGTGCAGAACACTAATCCTTCAACAGATGCACAGTCCCTCCACTGCCTGCATAAAAACATCTCCCAGTTTCAAGTGTAATACAGTCATCGAACTGAGCAGCTGAAGCAGTGAATTTGGGACGTGGTTGCTGCTGTTCCCACTCAGTCAACCCCACTGTGGGCATGGCACTTGGCACCTCTGCCTCCATGTCCCTTGGATAAACACAAATTTCAGGCTTTATTTTCTTTCTAAGCTTGCAGTGTTCTACAATCACCTCCAAGGGTTCACTAGGAGTATCTGTGAAAGCTCAATTGGAGCTTTTTGGTCTGTGCTGACATTGTATTTCTCAGATGCATAACCAGCAGCAAGAAGTTAAATTTTCAGTCAAGCCATGGAAAGACTGATGGAAGTGGGATAACTCTTAAGTTGTTTCCATCCTAAGAATTTTACCAGTTCCAGCAGTGTTTCCTATCCGCGTGGGCACCGCACGGAGCTTTGTGGGGAAACTACAGGCGATAGAATCGGATGAAATGTCAGAAAGCTGAGTGTAGCACGCTGACTGCAGCACGTGACTTGGGTGCAGTGCTTTGTTGTAAAACCCTGGGGTTTAAGCTGGTAATCACAGGTTTTGTTCTTGCCCTGAAGTTGTCCTCGGAAAAGTTCTCCTCCCTGAAATGCAGTGGGTGATCCTGATGCACTGAACTGCACGGGGTGGCTGCAGGCTCCCTGGTGCATGCTCCTCGAGAAAGCAGGATTAGGTGATGGGAGAAATTATCTGCTGGCAGTTGTTAACTAAGCTGTGGCTGTGAGAGTTCCTCTGCCAGCTGATAAACTGCACCATTTTAGCTGTCGGACAGGTGGGATAAGTGAACTGCCTGTTCCCACTAGGATTTATTTCCAGGTGTTTCCATAAACTTCTGGTGTACCATTCCGGACCATCTAAGCTGAATAATCTGTTTAGATATCACTTGTTCCCCTGTAGACTGGATATGCTTTGAAAACTCATAATAAACTATTGCAATGATGAGGCAAAAGGAAAGGCACAGCTTAAGTAATCTAAACAATTAGGAAATGAAGTATAAAGTCTCGTTCTCTGACACCAACTGCTTTGAAGCCTGTGGAGATTTTGCCTATAGTGTAGGTCTCTGATAAAACAAGTGAGAAAACTTAACCCTAACACTCTTTTTTTTACAAATCACTTCTGTTTCAGGTGGCGAATTTGAGTGCCAAGGACAGCACTTTCACACTGAAAGACTGTGTATACAAAGAAGTGCAGAAGGACTGGCCTGGCTACTCAGAGGGAGACCAACAGTTGCTGAAGAGGATACTCGTTCGGTAATTATTCCTTCTCTGTAATATCACCTGGAGCTTGAAAATACTGGGCCAGGTCAGTTGGTGTAAGCCAGGGTCACTGAAGTCAGTAGAACTAAGGTGTTTGACTTATTTTAACATAAAGTACATCTCTTTAGTCGACTTCTACAGCTGCCTGGGTGATAAACTTGGCTATCAAAGTGGAGGCACTCTTCACATCATCCTTTAAATCATTGTGCTCAAAGCTAAGGGGAAGACCTGAATGGGGAGCAAAAGCTGTTGAAAGTTAATGGTGGTTTAAAATCCTGGGGGATGAATGGATTAAGGCAAATGTGTCCAGCTCCACTCCCCATTGAAACTCTCCTTTCTCCATGTCTTCTTGTACGTGGCTTCCTGTGGGGACTGCCCTGCTTGTTCCAGGCATGGAGAGGAGCATTACTGTCCAGCCACATCCCCTGACTCTCTTGCTGTGTTTTTCTTGTGTTACAAGTTCTGTTGGTATCACAGTCACCTTGCAAGGTTAGGGTTTGATTAAAGGATGCATGAAAAGGCACGAGGCAGCTCTGTAGAGATGAGTCCCCTAAACCACGTCCTGACTGTCCCACTGCCCACACAGTGTTATCTTCACTGTCCATGGGATGCTTGTTCTTATTCTTCCAAATAGCCCTTAGCAGAGTTAGTTGAGATGATAGCTTTGCCATCAGTTGCAAAACATTTTTGTTTTCCTCTACAGATATTTTTCCTTAGAATAACAGCACAGCCTTGGTTGGAAGTAACCTCTAAGCTCCCCCAGTCCAACCATTAATCCAGCACTGCCTAGTCACCACTACCCTATGTCCCTCAGCACCTCATCTACACCTCTCTGAAATCCCTCCAGGGATGGGGACTCCCCCCCCTGCCCTGGGCAGCCTGGGCCAGTGCCTGATAACCCTTTCAGTGAAGAATTTTCCTTATATCTAATCCTAAACCTCCTTAGGTGAAGCCTCCAAGCTGGGAAGGTTTTGGCTGGCAGGCAGCAGGAAAGTAAACCTTTCTCCCAAGTTTCTAAAGGAGAATTCTGCTCTGTTTATATTTCCCACTCTGGGTTCTCAGTGTGTTTGTACTGACTGGCTACAGATTTTCTAATGCAGGCAGAGATTTGACTTGACTTGGTTTTGCGATTTCTTTTATTGCACTTTTGGTTAAGATTAAGCAGAGTGTGCTCTGTTTGAACAGTTTCCATGATTTGAAAGCACAGTTGGCTTGGAGATGAGACTTTGTTAAACCAACAGAAACTTGCACTTAAAGTGCTTCGGCGTGCGAAAGTAAAAAATGAAACTCGTTTAAATGGCCTTGATGTTGAGTTATAATTAAATGGAAAAATACAACCACCATGCAATCTTTATGGCTTTCAAAAAAAAAAAAAGTTAATTTCTCCCTGTAGAAAGCAATGTTTACTGCTTTTTCTAGAATTGTGGCATTCAGTTATGTGAAGGTCTAAAAATAGGCCTTGGCAAGGATGTATTCAACTGTACAAACAAAGACCCGCTCGGCCAATGCAGGTAATGAGGCTCCAAAATGGAAAAAACATGTAGGGTTTGAAGACAGGAGAAAAACATTCAGGAAAAGGGCACAGGCACCAGACGTAGGGCTTCACGTCGCCGGCGGCGGTGGTCTGCGTGGTTGCCTAGATCCAGCCAATTGTTCAATGTCCTCCTGGTTTGCGGGTCTGGTTGCCACTCAACGCTTCAATGGCTGCAATAATTAGTACATCTGCAAATATTAAAACTATATCTAGCAGTGCCCATGTTAGACCAACTCATTCTTCCTTGTGTTTGTGTTTTCCATCCTTCCACCATTGCAGCTAAGTGTTTTTTCTGCTGTTGCAAGAGCTGCTGTGTTGAACGCGGTCGTCTGCCATTCACTTCTTTTTTTTTAAATCCATAATTAACATGTTGGGAGATGTGATGATTGATTGTGCCCAGTTCCAGAGGGACATGGAGCTACTGGAGAGAGTCCAGCACAGGGCACTGAGGTGATGAAGGGGTTGGAGCATCTCCCATGTGAGGAGAGGCTGAGGGAGCTGGGGCTGCTCAGCATGGAGAAGAGGAGGCTGAGGGGGATCTCATCAATGCTCATCAATATCTAAAGGAAGATGGGGCCAGACTCTTCTGGGTGGTGTCCAGTGACAGGACAAGGGGCACTGGGCACAAACTGGGACACAGAAGGTTCAGTCTTAAGGAAACACTTCTTTCCTGTGAGGGTGACTGAGCACTGACCTGCCCAGAGAGGTGGTGGAGTCTCCATCTCTGGAGACATTTAAACCCATCTGGACGTGTTCCTGTGGGATCTGCTCTGGGATCCTGCTCTGGCAGGGGGTTGGACTGGGTGAGCTTCAGAGGTCCCGTCCACCACTCTCTGACTCTGTGTGACTCTGTGAAGAGGTTGCTCAGTCTCATCAGACAGCATCCAAAAGGCCACTTTCACTGCAGTGTTGATGGAATATCGCTGTTGCCCTTCCTGTTTTCACAGTCTCCTGAGTACTTTTCTCGTGTTGATCTGTGGCTGTTGAGATTGTTCTAAATAAAATTAAACAAAGAGACAACTGAAGCCAGCACAGCAGGGACACTGCAGACAGTACAGCCTAAGGTTTGAGCTCAGGTTAAAGACAATCTTGTGAAAGTCATGAGCTCTCTCTCTGAAATAATTTCCCAATGTTTAAAACACACGTGTGTGCTTTAAAGCTGATTATTGCCTCTTGTGGAAGAGCTGGGACGTTGGTTGTTTAGACTGGTGCAGCTGGTGACAAAATGACTGCAAGGCTGGGTTATTAAAACCTTTAATCCTGAATTTTATTTAATTTTTTTTCAGCTGCAGCTTGATGCAACAGTTTTTCCTAGGTGATTAATATACATGTGATGAATACACGGGTGATTAATAGAAGTGATTTATATATGGGTGATTTGGCTGATGCCAGAAAGAGTAGGGCAAAGCTGGTGCACTGTGAAACTCCTCTCTGAGATCTCCAGAGCCCCTCAGGCGGTGGGGAGTGGGGACACCCAGCGTGCATGTGAATTAACACACACACACGTGATCAGAATGATTTGCATCTTACTTCTTTTTGCTCCGAGAGGTTTCTATTGTTTGTGGGACACCGACCGGAGCAGCGCTGGTTTACATGATGCAACTTCAAAGTATTATTATAAAGCCCTAAATGTAAATCCTAGGGGACCAATAATACAGTTCCTGGTATAATCCTGCTTTTCCTGGACCCAGAGGGGTTTGCTTCTGAAAGAGGACTGCTCTTCCTCTAAAATCAGTATCCCTGAATCATCTAGGTTAGAAAAGACCTTGAAGATCATAAAGTCCAACCATTAACCTAACACTGATAGTCATTGACTATACCTTACCTCTAAGCACTCTATCAACTCTTAAATGTTGTTTTAATGGTGCTAACAAGTGGGAGAACTCATTCCTCAACATCTAAACTTGAATTTCAGCCCCTTTTCTGTGTGCTTGCTTTGTGAATTTTCTCATTAAGTCAATTTTAACTAGATGGGGCGAACTCAGCGGGAATGAGTTTAAATAATGTCTTGCTTATTGAGCTGCGTTTCAATCGGTAGCAAGAATCCTATACACATTAAAGTTCAATGCCAGATTTTACTAATCTATATATGGATTGTTTGTCTGAGCTTCTAATTCATGTGTTGTAATGCTTATGTCACCAGCTCAAGAGAAAAGAGGTAAAACTGTTGGAAATTTGGTTCTACCCTCATTAGGGAATGTTCTCCTGTGTCCAATCGCTCAGCCTGCCTCCTCCTTCCCTGCCCCAGTGTCAGTCCAAGGTGTTACCTCCACTCACAGGGAATTACCACAGTCATGGGAAGGCAAAAAAGAGAGAAGCCATTACCATCTGTTGTTGATATTTTCCTTTAGTAGTTTCTTCTTCCTCGATTTTGTCTGAGATGGAAACTGTAAGTGCCTGAACGAGGTACTTTCACGGCATCTTCAAGCGGTCGGAATTTGAGCCTGCAAAAAGGCTCTTTGCAGGAAGATTTGAAATGCCATCTGTTGGCTTGTCAAGCACGAGATGTGAACAGCCCTGAATTCTGTTTTTCAGGAAACTCTGTCAGCCGCAGAACAGTTTTCAAGGAGAAGCACCTTCCCTGAGTCCACCAAAAGACAACGTCAACTCCAGCTCTCCTCCTCAGGTCGGTCGTCCCTCTCTGGAGGGTGGTGGGTCTGGTTGGCTCCGTCTGCTCAGGATGGAGCTGCTTGCTTGGACGTAGGTCTGGGCTGAGCTGTTCTGCCTGTCTGTAATCACCTGCTGCTGGAGGCTGTTAGGTCAATAGGTTGTTGGGGTGGTTTTTTTTTTTTCTTTTCCATTTTATTAAGTTAGAGTCTAATTCTGGGTTTCCTCAGCATCTGTTTCTCTTCTGGATGTGGTTCAGTGACGGCCTATGGGGAGGATCTCTGACAGCACGTCTCAGGTTTAGTTTTAAGGGCTAAATTTTTTTTCACAGTGCCTACATCCCTCGTGGAGTCCCTGGGAGAATGAGCTTGTGTTTTACTCATTACTAATAATTGACTGGAACGAAGCAGTAATAAGTAGCTCCCAAACACGGTTGAGTTATTAAAAACCATGACCTTTTGCAACCTAATTGCCGTGACAGATCAGGGGCAGGTTGGGCTGCTCTTTGATTTGTTGAGATGCCAGTGCACAGAGCTGTGAAAAGTACATTTGGACTGTTTTTCCATGATGATAAACTATGAAGGAGCTGCGTTTGCTTGTGCCTTGAGCAGAGTCTGTCCCCACTCTTCTCAATATCTCTCAGCACAGGCATTTCTTGCTAGAAATTGTGAAATGTCGGCTTCCCTTCGCTGCTGTGGGTCAGCCCAGACAAGTTGAGTATTTATTCTCCTCCTGCCAATGGAATGTGTAATGCCTACTTGTCTGGACAGACGCACTGAGGATTAGTGGCAAAGAATATTAGCAGGTAAAGAAATTATGTGCTTTCTGGCAGTGAGAGGGGAGGCAATTCTCTATTGAGAACAAGAACTGTGCAACTCGTTTGCCAGGTAGCTAATTCCAAATCCTCTTCTGCTCTGCTGAGGGCTTGTTCTTGGTGAATAAAGAATGATCCCCTTGGTTCAGGTTAGAAAAGACACAGTGCTGTTAAGAGGTTGGGCTTGTGCTTTTCTTAACCTGATTTTGATAAAATGTAGGTTGAAAAGTCATCTCGTTTCTGGCTGTTTGTATTTTGAGAGACTCCGAGGTCTGGAGAGGAGGTTCTGGTCTCTTGAGATGACCCAGTTGAAACTTTAGGTGGTTGACTGGTTTGGATCTAGTAAAAGTGGGTGCAACAGGAGCAACCAAACATGGAATCTAAATGTTTCCAGCAGTGCTTCTAACACTGCTTGTGTCAGACAGCAAACCACAGACAGCTTTTTACTGTAAGCAGTCATTTTTTTTGATGCTCTATAGCTGTAGTTTCTATTTAGAGAAGGGATGCCTGCTAATGGGTGCTGTCCCAGGAGAGGATTTGGTAGCCTGGAATGTAAAATATTTTGGGAAAGTTCAGTTGTGGAATGAAGGGGAAGAAAAAGGTTGGTCTGGTAATTCTAAGGGAGCATGGCAGCAGTATGGCATGAATATCCCCCCCATAACCAGAGGGGGGAAGTTTGGTGATGCTGGAGTGTGTTGGCTTTAGAGAAAGGGCAGCAAACGATGGCAGTTCTTCGATCTGTCACCTGGTGTGGCTCTGCAGTGGAAGGCAATGGCCCCTCCTTTGGGGAGATGGACACCCTGCTCTGCTGGGAAGGCAGCAGTGGTGTTGCAAAGCCGGTTCGACGTGCTGGCCTTGCCCCTTGAGCTCTTTGGCAGTATGAGCAGCTCCTCTTCCTAATTGCCTTGACAAGTAGAAGGGATTCCTGGTGCTGCGCAGTGTCCTTGAGACCCCTGGAGTTAGCGAAGAGAAATGATAACTGGGGGGAAGGAGGGGAAGGAGGGAATTGCTGGCTCCTCAACAAAGCAGCTGTGCATCCAGCTGCACTTTGGTGTTTGCAGATCTCCCTTTGCAAACAGATGGCAGTCCTGCCCGAGACATAAAGAAAACAATACAAAACAGCCAAAAGAAATAACCAGAACTATCGCTTGTTTTTCTTCTGGGCACTAAATAATCTTTCCTTGGAGTTTCTGCAGCCCTGCACTGCTGGGCAGGCACATACCACTGCACTGATGGCTCTCCAAGGTAATTTTGGCTGGCTCAGGTTGGAGTGAGCCCATGAGCTGTAGTTCTGGCTCTGGGTTGAGCTCTTCTTTCTGCTGCCTGACAGATGAGTTCTTCCGTGGTGGGGCTAACCTGCAGCCTGTAGGCATCTGCTTACCAGGAGATAGGGGCACTTGGAGGTTCTCCAGGTCCTGCCTGGGATGCACAGGTAGGGCTGATGGGGACAGGCAGGAACCACTTATTTACACTTTTTATTTAAAAAAGAGATTTTCAGGTCACCTCGGTGGCTTTTAAAACTGCTGCAAATGTCCTCTTTTGCCTTAAATTCTGAGAAGAGTCGATGTTCCCTCACCTCTTCTGGGAAATGCCTCTTTCTTGAGAAGAGGAAGGAGTGGTATTGCAAGGGTAAAGTTGTTTTACCACAGAGTTGGTAAAATGAGTTGGGAATAAGATGCAGAACTTGCAAATCCCTCCCTGCTCCAGAGGTCTGAGCACATCTTTCCTTTGCAGGGATTTTGGGATGCTCTAAATGCCATGCCAGGACCAGGACAGATGTTTTTATGGTTGTTTCTGTTCTCTCAGTGCCTGGGACAGAGGCAGGGTGAAGTACAGGGGCTTAGTACTGAAGGTTTGAAGTAAGATGTGAGGAGAGCAGGCTGGGTTGCATGGCCTGGGTGAGGATAGTGCAGGAGATCAATGATTGCTGGTGTGATGGTGGGTGTCTCTGAGCTCTCCCATCGAGCTGTGGGCTCCAGATTGCAGTCAGGACTGGCAGGGAGTGGGTTGGGATGGAGCAGCTGCTGTAGGACTGGGTGATGCTGGAGCCTGTGTGTCCAGGACCAGCCTCCAAGCTGGGACCCGTGCAGGCAGCTCTCAATGATACCAGAGCTCTTTCTGGGGATACCCCCTTGTTCTCTGGTACTGCACCACCACCTAGTGGTAACAGCATCCAAATTTCTAGCCTCAAAGCTTCAATATGTTTGGGTTTTTTTTCCCTTTTTCTTTTCCAGAAACGATCCCAGCCGCTGGAGTTTATCGATCCCTTGGCCAACAAAAAACCCAGGATCTCACATTTAGCTCACAGAACTCAACCCACTTTCAACGGGAAATTGAATTCCTCCAACGGGAAGGATGCCCCTACCCCTGCCCCTGCCCTGCCACCGGCTCTGCCGGAGTCGGTGAGCTCCAGCTCCAACCTCCCCGTGCTGGAGCTGCCGAGGCCCCACGATCCCCTTTCGGATGTCAGCAATGACCTGACTCACAACGGCAGAGACTGTGAGAACCCGGAGACGGCTGACAGATTGACTCATCCTTTGTCAACAGACTGTCCCCAAACGAGCAAGCACAATTGCAGCTCGTATGTAAAAACCAAGAAAAAATCCAAAAAGCACAAAGATAAGGAAAAGGAGAGAAAGGAGAAGAAAAATGAAGAGAAATGCAAAGAGGAGAAGCAGGACTGTGAAGTAATAAAAAATGCTGACTTAGTTAGTGTTCCCCAGGAGGAGGTCACAGGTATGTATGGTCGGAGAGGTCCTCCTGTGTGGCTCACTCTAAGATAATACATGGTATTTGTACACCATAAAACACTGCTTATATATTGCATATACTGAAGTACAGCAGGAGAGAATCTCTGGATTAAATGGGAGGTCAAAGCTTTCTGGGATAGTGCTGGAAATTACCTACAAAAGCACAGCACTGGAAATAATGGGAAAAAGCACGTGTGCTGTGAAATATGGAGACACACCCTCTGTGTGATGATTTGTGCCCATCACATTAAAGATATTTCAGATCTCCAATGGAAGATTTGTGAATATCTTACAGTGTGATTTCCAATGTGTGATTTCTGCTCTTAAAATCTATTGGAGGCACGAGGAGCGTGTCCACTTGCAGAGATGCTGTGGGTAATGAAACAGCATCACTGCCCCTACCTACAAACCAACAAATGCACTTCCTCTCCTCAGAGGATATCAGGTTTTTCCTGTTTAACCTTTCACGCTGCTTGGAACTGCCTCAGACCGTGTCATGTTTCTCCTTGTCCAATTAAAAGCTGTATTAATATACGGAGCTGGAAGGCAGACATCAAGATGTGTTGGAAAAAGCAGTGCTGCTTGATCACTTCCAGCTCGGGCGTGTGGTATTGTGATGGCTGTGGTATTGATTTTTAACTCAGTAATGAAAAGTTAGTCACAAAAGCTTTTCATATTGGACCCAAATGAAGGATAGATAAGTCTTGTGATAAACACTGTTGGAGCAGTGTAGAACCAGCTCTTCCAGGCTGCCACCACCTTCCCTGTTGTATCCCACTATTACCCTGAATTTATTTGGGCAGGTATTCACAGCAGTGAGTGTCACCCATTGTTTTCCACCAAGCCAATATATTTCTAAGTCAGCTCTACATACTCTTAGAAATCCGAGCAGAGAATCCATGGTAGCTGAGCCAATCCCTTCCCAGTGCCTGCACCTTTCCTGCTTTCTGTTATTTCATGAGTGATGGGACTTCCCCTGCAGCCTCCAGGAATATTGCAGCTCAGTCTCTTTTTGCATCCATCTTATTTTCCTTTGCCCTGTTCCTGCTTTCGCACACTCTCTGTGCTTGGTGCATGAAAATCATCTGATTTTGGCTCAAAAAGGACAGTGACTTGAAACTAATTTGTTGAATTCCTGGAAAAGCAGAGCTTCACAGGGCATTGAGGTTATTAATGTTAGCTCTTACCTTCCCCACAGTCTTTGTAGCACCTACAAAACACACTTGGATAGCTCACTGGTGATTTTTAGTGGCAACACGTGGTTCTGATCGTTGTGTGGCACTGCAGAACCACTCTCTTCAGATACTGCTGCTGGTTCAGTCTGTCTCTTGTAGTTTTTCCTGTGAATCCTCTTTCTTCCTCATGTACCTCATGTCTTGACTGGTAGTTGATAGATAAATACATTCTCTCTCTCTCTCTCGATATATATTTTGGTCAGTATACCAAAACACCCCAAATTCTTTCTTTATGAAGTTGCTGACCCTTTGTAAACTTCATAAATTTATAAACTCCTTTTCTGCTTGGCTTTCACAACAGTTTAATGACTGGCTCTCTGTTAATTAGTAGGAGCAGAGTTCTGTTCCTGCTGCACTGATGTGTGCGAGGTAACGAAGGCGAGCTGGACTCAGAGTAATCACAAACAGGATGTGGTCAGTGGCTGCTTGGATCTCATGCAGCCACTCACATCTGAATGGGGATCTTTTCCTCCTGTGCCTCGCTCTGTGCAGACAGAGTGGGTCTGATCCTGCTCCTTTTGTCTGCAGCAAACTCCTGGCAGCCTTCCCCAAGCCCCCCTTGGACTGGGGACTGACTGCAGGGAAGCATCTCCTGGGAGGTTTGGAGGGACCTTCAGGGTCCTTTCAGCAGTCAGTAGGTGGCACTCATAGGCAAAATAAACCTCCTTTTCTCCCTTTCTGCTCCACCATCTTCCTCACCCACACCCTGCGTGGTCTTTCCCACGGGTGGTCAGGTAAGGATGAGAGCAGAGTTGTCTGCAAATGTCTGCAGTAGGAATTGAGGTTGGGGGAGGGTCATAGTGGCACTATTTTCTCTGCTGTTCTGTTCAGGACAGCCTTTCTGTGGAAATTCAGAGAAAAATCAGTTTTTAAAGGGGTATAATTAGGTTTTTGCCTTTTTCACTCTCCTCTTGCTTCGCTGCTGTCTCATGGGTGCAGCTGACTTTCAGTGTAATACACAGCTTATGAGGAATACCCTTTTCAAACCTGTATCCAGCTGCTTGCTTCCTCCACACCATTCATGCAGTGTTCGTTTGAGGATGGATTTGGTTCAGAATCCTGTCCCTCCTCAGGTCTTTGATCCCTTCACTTTAAACTCCTCAACATTCTTAGCTGAGCCTTCCTTGATGGCTGGATGTTAATGATTGGACTTGATGATCTTAGAGGTCACTTCCAACCACGGCTGTTTTAGGATTCATGTTTCTTCAGTTTCATAGAGCAGATAATCTGCACAGTGTAGAATCAGGATATGATCTTCAGAGGTCCCTTCCGACCCATACCACTCTGAGAAAAGAGCCTGCACCTTGCCCAGCTCTCTGCTCTGCTCATCTGGCCTTATCAATTTATTTTGCAGCTTAGCAGTGGTGCTATCGGTGTTATCCCTCCCCTGCAGGCAGTGCTTATAAATCAATTAATTCAAGGTTATTTTTGCTGCTCAGTGCATTGGCTAATGCTGATACTATTTTGCTGACAGGCATTAGAGAAACCTTGAAGTTTCACCCACCTTATTGTGGGTCTTTGTCCGTTCACAGCAAAACAGAAATCCTTTAGAATTCGATGGACTATGATAACTTTATGAATTTGAAGTTGAATTGCATAGAGCTGTAAAGTTTCAGGCTGTCTGTAAACAAGTTTTTGTTTTTTCAGGTTTAAATGGAACATGCAATAATTCTAGTGTACCAACATCAACTTCAGAAATGCCAGATTATTTATTGTAAGTATATTTATCACTTGCTTCATCACTTTGGGATCATGTTTCAAGCTAAAAAATCACAATTTATGGGAAATTTTTATTGGGCTTGCCTTGATAGAACTTTGCAAAGTGGGTTTAAAAAAAAAAGTATTCCACTTTGCAGATAGTTCCTGAGGCTAACCTTGGTATTGGATCTGTGCTTTACCTCCTTGTGGAGTTCAAGGTTATCTTCCTATAAACCAATTCTTAAAGTACTTCAAGAAGTACTTCTTAATCCTTTCAAAACCCCTTCCTTTCATACCTTGAAGGGGTTTGAAAGGATTAAACATCTCTGTGTTAACAGTTGGGAGCTTTGAGGGGAAATGATCTGTTTTAATGTGATGGAAGATGGGGCAAGAAAGGGTTTGGAGAGACTGGTGAATTCTTCCCCTGTTCAGAGCCAAGATCATCCACATAAACCAGTGAAATATTCTTTGTGGGGAGGTTATAACCCGTGGGTTAGGATGCGAGTCGTTTCACCTCTTGACTTACTAATCAGATCCCCTTGAGGTTAATTAAACAATATACTTGTCTGCCGGAGCACAAAAATCCCTCTGCACAAAGCCAAGAATCTGCATAAAGCCAAACCTGGTACAGACAGAGCTCTGTGACAGCAAAGTGTGGCTGTGGGTGCCATTCCCTGTGCACATCTCGGGGGTTTTAGTGCCATCAGATCTGGTTTGGCTGCGCTGTGATCACTTGAAGGGAAGAGGTGGAGGAGGAGGAGGAGGCAGCATCCGCCCTTGGCTCTGCAGGAGCAGGCACTGGAGCTGACTGGAGGATATATAGAGTTGTTGTATGGTTACAAAACTGCGGTTTGCTGGGCAGTGTGACCCGTACAAACCGCTCCGAGTTGGCATCTCTAACACCATTCAGAAGAATGCAGATGGCTGGGGTGGGTTCTCTCTTACAACGGACGTGCTGATCCCTCCTATAGAGGCATCTCGCAACTCCTTGGTCCATCTCCAAAGAAATCCCTCAAGGTTTATGAACTCCCACAAGGTTTGTGAGCTCCTGTAAGGTCTGCTCTCTCACTTTTTGGTATGATCTGACAGTTTTGGTGGTCACCTCCTTAAATTACAAGGTCACTGCTGTTTTGATCATGGAGGCACATGTTTTATCCTCGTGAAGACAACTTCCCTGTCTCATCGTAGTGATCCTGTG
Source organism: Podargus strigoides (assembly GCA_028020825.1). Lineage (NCBI taxonomy): Eukaryota > Metazoa > Chordata > Aves > Caprimulgiformes > Podargidae > Podargus > Podargus strigoides. The sequence continues at coordinate 1,748,139 of CM051649.1, forward strand.
TAGATGCTTAATTACACCAACCCCTAGCAAGGACTCAGTTCTTGAAGGTTAAAGGGCTTTTAGGTAACAGAGTGAAAGTCTTCCCTTAATTTCATACCTGAGTTAGCTTATACATGTGCTGGCACTGCTGCAGACAGAGCAAGGTGGCAAATTAGAGTCATCACCTACGAGTTTTACCATCAGAGAGGACTGGCTGCCAGGCTTTCTGCAAAATGTCAGGTTTAATGGCTTTTTGTTGAAGCTGAGTAACTTTCAAAGGGCCTCAAAGACTCATCTGTTAACCACGAGCCCTTGTGTTGTGTTCTGTTCACGTTGGGTGTCTTCAGAAGGTGGTGGAAATGTAGTCAGCCTATTCAACGTGGGTTCTTGTCATGTGCTTACAGTCGTACTGTGAGCATTTTGCAACGATGGCTGAATGCTTTTTGTGTTCCTTTAAAGACTCTTAGCACTGGAAGCATCGTATTCCTGCTGTTCCAAGGTCTGGCACAGATGCAGAACTCCATGTTCTGTGGGACAGCAGGAGTTAGAAAAGCTGTAGCAGCGCTATCTGAATGTCCTCCTACACCCTCAGCTGCTCCCAGGCTTTGCTGTACCTGTGTGTTCTGCTCTATCTGGCACAGATGGGAACATTTGGGAGCAAACACTGTCTTGTTTTACAGAAGCCAAGGCAATAATCCTGACAGTTCCCTCTGTAAATCATCAGAGACCGTGTGTGTGTTTCCAAATGCAGTCACCTGGTAGATTTCCCACCCTGGTTTTAGCATTGCAGTATTCACCCTGCCTTACTCAACAGATTAACTCAATTATTTCTCCCTGCAGAAAATACGCAGCCATTTCCTCTTCGGAGCAGCGTCAGAGTTACAAGAATGACTTCAATGCAGAGTACAACGAGTACAGAGACTTGCACGCCCGGATAGAGAGGATAACTCGACGATTTACGCAGTTAGACGCCAAGCTGAAGCAACTTTTGCAGGGCTCTGAAGAATATAAGGTAGACCCAGAATTAAGACCATTTGTAAAAGCAGTTCTACAAATAGCAACGCTGCTACCCCTTGGTTTGGTTGCTCTGAACTAAAAGTGCAGGGGCTGTTGGGGATGGGTTGGTGTCCTAAAACGTATTGCCCAGAACTGGTGGCTGCAGAACGTGCAGGCAGCTGACAGCTTCGTGGAGTGTTCTTAAAACAGCTCTGTGTTCTTTCGTTTTCAAGCTGGAGCACACATCATGGTACTTGTTGACAAGGAAAGGCCTCAGTGAGACAATTGGTGTCTTTAGCCAAAAGCTGCTGGAAGCTATTAGTGTATCCCAGCCAGAAAACTCATAGTCACACATATGGCTGCGTATTAGGGCTGGAAAGGGAGTTAGTACGGGGTCATCTGTTTCTCTGGAATCTTTGATCTTAATAATGTAGCATTATTTGACTTGTCAGGCTGGTTTTAAAAGAGTTTTAACCATTCATTATCTTGAGAAAGTAAGTCTCGTGGAGTATAATAAACAGATTTTTACAGAGCACCTATTGTACTAAGCACAGTTTCCTCCCTCAAACATCCTGCCCCTCTCTTTGAGAGATTCAGCCATTCCTCACTGCAGTATTTTTATATCTCGGGGTGAAATTCATCTGAGCTTTGGAGGAAATGTCAGTTATCCCCAGTGCCTGTTCCAGGTTGTTCTCATGGCTGGGGAGCGGGGCCTGATCCTTCCAGTGCTGCTGGTGTCAACACCAGTATGGAAATGGAGTTGGTGAGGCTGGTTGTAGCCATCAGACCTCCTGGGAGTCGGGGAGGGAGCAGATTTTGGTCGGTGTTTGGAGGCAATGTGTACATTGAGCTGTCTGTAAATGCTTACCTGCTGCAGTAGGCTGTTGGCTCTCTTGAAAATAATAAGCTACTTTTTTTTTTTCCCTTTTTAGACCATCCATGATCAAATTTTACAGGAATATCGGAAAATTAAAAAGGTAAGTAAAAAGAATCAACCACAAATATATATTTTTTTTAAAAAAAAAAGGCCTTTGAGTGGTGCCTCTGGTGTGACTGACAGATGGGTCCTTGCCAAGTGGAAAACCTGGGTGAGAGGAATTCTAGCAGATCGTTGCTCAGCTCAAGCTTCTCCCCAAAGTGGTCCCTTCCTGGACCAGAGAGGTTTTGGGGGGAGTTGAGGGTCCCTTGGATCCTGGGGTGTGTTAGTGCCGTGCTAGCACAAGGGTGACTGTGTTAAATCAGTGCCTTTATCCCATCAAAGACCAGTTTGTATTTCAGATGCACAGGCTGAGTGGTGAGAGGATCCTCCAGGGCGTGGGGTCTGTGGGGTTTTGGGGGACAGTTTGAGCTCAGTCTCTAATACAGATCACCCTGTGGGGGGCTCAGCATGGCTTTTTGGTGGGGGGCACATAGAATACTTTGTCCCTTTATGTAAAGCAATAGCTGACTGGGGGGATTTGAGCTGGATGTGGTCAAAGTGCTGAGGCAGGCTGGGGTGTCCATATACCAGCAATGGCTCTATTTTTTTAAATCATAGAATCCCAGAGTGGTTTGGGTTGGAAGGGACCTCAAAGCTCATCTGGTCCCAACCCCCCTGCCATGGCAGGGACACCTCCCACCAGCCCAGGTTGCTCCAAGCCCCATCCAGCCTGGCCTGGAACACTGCCAGGGAGGGGGCAGCCACAGCTTCTCTGGGCAATACAAATACATCCCTGAGCTCTGTTGTCCTGGGGGATTTAGAGGCTTTTTGAAGGGATTCCCCTGTGTGTTGCGAGTTCATCTCTTGTGTTAAAGCTTGCTCATGTTTTCTTGCCACGTGGCCTGGCTGCTCCAAGTAAGGCTGAGCCTTGCTCCAGGTGTGTTCACATCCCTGTGCTCAGGCTCCTGGAGCTGGGTGCTGATGAGAAGGGATTTTATTCTTTGCCTTGCAGAGCAGGACCACTTTAAATGAGTATCTACTCCTCCAGCTAGAAAACCTTCATTCCTTGGTGATCTGTTGATGCTCTCGAGGTCTGATGGCCTCGTCTGGGCTCAGAGTTCTGAAGAATTGCCTTCCATCACTGCGTTTTCATTTTTCTTTACAGACTAACCCCAATTACAGCCAAGAGAAGAACCGCTGCGAATACCTCCACAACAAACTGGCTCACATTAAAAAACTGATAGCAGAGTATGACCAACAGCAGTTTTAGCTGGTGTTAATTTGGACTGGGTAGGGCAAAAAGGAAAAAAAAAAAAAAAAACCCACAAAAAAAAATAATAATACAGTCACCTGGATGTTATGTTCCCTTTTATACAGCTAAATTTCCTTTCAGAGATGAGCATTAATTCCTCGTGGTTGAAGATCCTGGGGATGATTTATGATGCTGAATAATCTGTGTGCGCGTCGGGTCGCAAACCCTGCGCCCAGGCGTGAGTTTTAAAGCCTCTCTGAATGCTGGAATGTAACTAAATGAAAAAAAAAAAAAACCAAAAAAACCCAAAACCCACACACAAAAAAATAATTTTGCTTATTTGAAGCCAGCGTTTGACGGAAGGGAAAATTTACCTAAAGCCAACGAAGCTCCCAAAGGTTAAGAATCAGTAGTTTTCATGGATTAAAGTTTGGCATGATGAAGTGTAATTACCCCCTGGCCCAAGTCCACTGGGTTACCAATTGTCCTTCAAATGGTGAGGAACTGGAATGCTGCTAGGTTACCTCCTCCTCCTCTGGCACCTGCGACTGTTCCTAGGCAAAGCTGCCCGCTCTCCGCTGCCCCGCGCGTTAAATACACCACGTACCCAGAGCTCTCCTTGTTTGGTCCTGCTTTGTCATCATCGCCCCGCGCTCTCTCTCGAGGTGGTTGTGTCTGTAGGAGGGGAATCAACCCAGGGAGATCTCTGCTGAGGGCTTCCTGCAGTGCAGAGGTGCATCTTGATCTTACAAACCCACAGGAATAACCCTTTTTTTTTTTTATTTTAGCTGCTTATGCGTTGGGAAGCAGTAAAGGTTTTGCAGTGGCCTCTCCAGCATGTGTGGTCTGCCTGCCTTCACCTACCCCTTGCTGGGAAGATTCAGACCTTGTCTGTCTTTTGACTTTTATAATTTTATACCAAGGCAGCCAATTTTATTAATTGCTAACGAGACGACGGTCTATTTTTGTATTTAAAAAAAAAAAACAAACCACCACCAAAACCCCAAAAAAAAAAAAAAGGAGCATTTTTTCTAAAACTGTGCCTCCCTTTTCCTTTTAGGCCAAGTGTTTCAGAACCTTCCCTGTCTTAGACCTGCAGTATTACCCACACTGATGGGTTAGTTACCCAGAGAAGTTATTTTATTACCTGTACTGACCCCTGTGAGAGGACAGGAGGGTTGGGGGGGGGGGATGTGATGCTTTCTTCTTCTGGGTTTTGGGTTGGTTTTTTTTTTTTTTTTTTTGGTTTTTGTGGATTTCCAAAGAAGCAGCAGCAGAAAAAAACCCTTCTCAGAGCAGGCACCCGAGCGTGAGAGAAGCAAGGTAGCGTTTTCCCATGCGGGTCACTTCCACCCTTGTGCTTTATCTAGCCAGCTTCTCCGTGCAGTCTTTCTTCTGGATTGTTTTTTGTTTGCTTTTTTGTTTGTTTTGTTTGTTTTTTTGGACTCGAAGGGAACATTTTAGAGTATGGCCAGGGTGTGAGAAACGCGCCAAAAAGCACAAAGGTGTCCTTTAACTCTGCTGTTTCTTTCTCTCCCCCTCTCCCCTTTTGAATCCTGCCAGCCTGTGGGATTTGACTTCTTCCCGCTTCCGTTTATCTCAAAGTAAAGGATTACTTTCCTGTGGCGTCTCCTTCCCTTGGAGGTTGCACTGAAGAGTCTTTCACCCTTTGAAGGAGCAGAATGGCAGAGTTAAGGAGGGAAACAGTTCTTACACAAGGAGTAATTTTTTTTACTTCCCCCCCCCCCCCCCCCCCCCCAAAAAAAAAAAAAGTGGGTCCATCTGCTGTATTAAAAAATAATAATTCCATTCTGGCCAGATTGGTTTTGCTGTGTCAGCCAGCCACTGCTTTGCTTTGTCACTCGTGATGTTCTGAGTTTCTCTCCCCGCTGCGTCACCCCCAGACGTCCGGCGCTCACCGGGACTTTGCCACCCCCAGTACAAAACCCCACGAAGGGTCGTGGTTGAGGTGCACGGTAGTGGTTCTCCACCAGCTGCCCCCCACTGCAAACCCAGCGTTTGCTGCTGCTCTGCAGAAGCCCAACCTGTTTGGATGCGGAGCGGTGGAGGAGAGAGGAGGGGAAGAGATGTGATGGCTGAGGAGCACGGTGATCTGTAGGGTAAACCTTGCTAGGGAATCCCAAGGAGCATCTTGGGCAACACTTCAGTCCCATCTTGTCCTCTCCAAATAAAGACAACTGGAGGTTAGGGAGCCAATTCTGCGGGCGCATCCCTGTAACGCTGCCTGCTCCCTGTGCTGGAAAACACATGGGAGGTAAAGGCAAGGAGCTTTTGTCTGGAAAACTTTGCCCTCCTGCTCTGTGGGTCTTGCATGGGTTTCTTACACAGCAAGTGGTGGCTGGTGGCCGTGTCCAAGGTGGCCTTGTCCGAGCTCAACCCTCGCTCAGGCTCCAATTCCAGCACACCCCCCGTTGGTGCACTGAGCCACGAGGACCTGGGAAGGGGCCTTAGGCTGCGTGGAGGACCCAGGATGTCACCTTTCCCTGGACCCACGCTGAGATTTGTCACTGCAAACCCCAGTTGGTGCCAGACCCAAGTTACCAACCCCAGCTGCAATTCCCAGCACCGAGGTGGGACTTCATCTGCGTGAGGAACCCGAAACTTGGGGCAGCAGAAGAGGCAGCAGCTGCAACCCCAGGATGAGTAAATTCTTCCATGGAAACACTTCTCCTGATCCTTAATATTTTGATTGGGATTTTTTTTGTTGTTGTTGCTTTGGAGGGGGGGTAGGGTTGGGAGGGAGGGGGGGATAGAGATGGATCTCGATCTTTATACATCTGCTATAAGATATTTTTGCAAACAGAGTTGTATACAAAGATGTATTGTGTACATTTACATGTATATTCTGGAACTTCTAAAAATTTGAATATAAAAAAAAAACCTTGAAAATATTTAATGAATATCCAAACTGTGAGACCCAATTAGCATTCAACAACTTTCTGCTTCACTTTTCTTTTGGACTGTGTTAAAGAATTGTAGTCAAATCTGCCTTGTTTTGTTTTATTTTTGTTTTATTTTTATTTTTGTTTTTTTTTTCTTTTTTTTTAGAGATTATGAAGCTAGGCAAATTTTTGTGCTTTTTGGGTTAATAGAAACCAGTTCTAGGTGATTAAGTATGATCTTAACTTATTGATACTGTGTTTTACTTTGTAATATTGTACTGTGGATAAAACTATTATTGAGCCATGGAGTTGGAGTTTACAAAAGAGCTTTTCACTTTGCCAAAATGTTACAATTTAAAGGCAGCATAGTCTTCAGCTTTCCTAATCTTTTTTCTTAAGAGCTAGTGTCCTTTTTTTGTACACTAAAAAAAAAAAAAAAAAAAAAAAAAAAGCTGAATGCTGATTTTGCAACATATAATAAATTCACTGTATTGGAAAACGAGCCAACAATAAGGTTGTATGTTTCTTTTCAGTGCTTCTTACTGCAAAGAAAATCAGAAAGGTGCTAAATGGCCGGCGTGGATTTGGAAAGCAGGAAGGTTAAAGGAACCGAGTCAGGAGTGAGTTAAAGGTTCAGAGCAGTAGGTAAGAAACGTGGCAAGGGAAAGGTGAAAGGTGTGGGATGTTGGTTTTGGTTGCCTGGAAGTGCTGCCACTGAGCAGCTGTGCTCTTGGGGACATCTTTCTGGTGCTCTGGTGGCATCAGCCTCTGTGTGGTGGCAGGAGCTGGGTGTCTTCCCACTCCAATGGCATTAGCAGCCAGGTTTTTGGGGAGGAAAGCTGGTTTTGGAGAGGCAGCCGTTGCGTGGAGGTTGGCTTTAGAAGGGGGAGTGTGGCTGCAGCCAGGCTGGGCTCAGCAGGAGCAGTTTGAGGGCTTGGAGGGTGGCGGTGGCAAGCCTGATCCTTGCTGCTTTCTTCAGGATTGACAATGCCAGAGCTTCTGAGGTCGTGGTGGCCCTTTCTGGTGGCACTTAGCCCAGCTCTGGAGCTCCTGTGGAGGGTCCAGACCTGCTTCAGGTGTCTCAGCATCCACACAAGTGGCTGCTGCGTTTCCCCTCCTGCCGAGCTGAGCTGGGTTTGACGTCTGAGCTCGCTGGCGTTGGGGGTGAGTCACATCCGTGGGGAGGTGGGGACACAGACACTGCCACTGTGCTGCCCCTCCACACTGCTGGAGCTCCCACCTCTGCCCACGGGTCTGAATCATCCACCTAGAGCTCAGGAGACAAATAGCATCTGTGGGAGGGAGGCTTTGTCCCCTTTTTCTGCTCTCAGGGTGGCTGCCTGCTTTGGTCCCAGCCTCTGTGGCATCCCTGGGTGTGCTGCTGGCTGTGGCTGGAGCCAGCAGAATGAAATAGAAGGTAGAAATACTCTGGTGACTGCTCAGGACCGTAACACTAAAGGGCTTCTGTGTCCCTTGGGTGGTCACTGCCACTGCTTTGGGATCCCCTCCTCTAACTGGGTGACAGTCTTGGGTGATCCACCCATGTAGGTAACGAGCCTGTGTTCATCTGCACCTCACTTTGCTTCAGTGCAGGATTCTGGGTTCTGCAAATCCCCAAATCACCAGCTTTTAAGGTCCAAATGTCACCTCTGCACCCCCCCTTTTTTTACCAGCTTTAATTCCTCCCTCCTCTGAGCTTCACCCCAGGCTGGCTCCTGGGATGTGCTCACGCAGGAAGGGTCCCCGTCCCCTCCCGTCCCAGCTTTCCTGGGGAATTCCTCTCCTCCGCTGGCAGCTCCCGCTCCGGCCGGGGTCACGCACGGAGCTCATTAACTCGGAGCTGCCCCAGTGGAAATTTACTGGCTGTGTCCTCTGTGCCAGAGCCAGCCTGGCTCCTGCCACCGCCACCGCCTTATCCGCACCCAGCCGGGAGCCCGGCTGCCGGGGACCGCGGCGTGGGGACAAGGAGCAGCATCTATTCCAGGCTGTGTCCCTGCTCTGCCCGCCCAGGAGGCTCAGGAGGAGCTCTGGGCTGGGGTAACACAGGGAGAAGTGTCACTTTGGACACAACCTGCCCTTAAATTAGGGTCCTGCATGCGTGGGAAGGCAGAGGTGGCCTCGTGGTGTCCCGAGGGATGCTTGGGACAGGGCAGAAGCACCCTGGGTTTTTCCTCTGTTCACGGCTCGTTTGCAGGAGGAAGCTCATTAGAATAATTTGTCCTTGACACGGTCTGATGGTGCTGGTCCCTCTTCCAGTGCAGCTGCTGCACCTCCACTGAGTATCACCCCTACAGCCACGTCCATCCGTCCCACTGTCCCATCCGTGGGTCCATCCTTGAGCACGCAGGGCGAGGGTGACAGCGTGGGGACAGGGCGAGGAGGACAAGGAGGTCGGAGTCTGGGGGTTGTTTTATGTGAGTGGAGGGAAAGGTGTCTGCACACATCAATCTGAGGGTGCTTGGGTTGGCCTTGACCTGATGGTGGGGGGGCTTAGGGGGGCTCCTGCCTCTGTCCCCCCGTCCCCAAGTGCTTCCCAGCACACAGAGCACCTCCCTGTGCACAATCACCCCTGAACCTGCTTAGAATGAACCTCTGCGCAGTCTGTGCCGCACCGGGGGGCTCCGTGGCCCCCATCCCCATCCCTGGGGGGTTTTTGAGGGAGGGTCTGGGGGGAACACCCCCTGCCATTGCTGGGGGCCAGGGCCTGGTCGCTATGGCTGCGCAGCTCGCCTGGCCCCCATCCAGCCCCCCCGGCAGCCAGCCCTGGGCTGTGGGCCCATAAAGGAGGGAGCCCCCGCTCATGCGGTGCCGAGCGTGGGAGGAGTGGGAAGGGAGTGGGGGAAGGAACAATGGTGGGAGTTCTGGGAGGGGGGCAAAGAGAGTTAGGAAGAAAAAAAAAAAAAAAGAAATAAAAAAAAAAGGAAAGCAGTGGAAAAATACCAGTTGTGGGCCCCTGGCAGCGCTGCCCGGACCCTCCCCGCCCCAGGATTATTGTACAAAGAAATGTTATTTTTGTTTCAATAATTTGCTGAGGCAGTGGCATTCCAACACGGGGCTCGGTTTGTCCTCCAGCCCCGGCACCAAGGGATCATTGTTCCTCCATGGCCAACGGGGCCGGACGCGGTGTCCGTGTGTCGTCCCCCCCCCTGCCACCACCGCCACCCCTGGCACCGCCGTGCCCCCCGCCGCCGGTGGCAGATGCCCCCGGGGTTGGCCATGGTGGGTCCCGTCCCGCTCGGGGCTGGGAGGGTGGGTGGCGATGCCAGTGTGTGTGTGTGTCCCCCCTCCGTGGAGGCCGCGGGCGGTGGGTGGGTGGCGGTGGCAGAGCTGTCCTCGCCACGTCTGCGGGGAGCGAGGGTGGGGAAGGGGCCGGGGCGTTGCTGCTGCTCCGGGGGGCTCCTTTGGAGCGGGGCCGGCCCATTGAAAGGCGGCCGGACCCCCGGGGGCCACCAAGCGGGGCGCCAGCCACGGCCCCTCGCTGCCCCCGGGCACCCCCTGTGCTCCCATGGCTGGGGGGGGCGGGGAGAGGCCCCCCGGCATCGCCAACAGCCGCGACCAGGCTGGGGATGCAGGGCAGGGGGTGGCCCTGGCAAGGGATGGGGGTGACGATGCCAGGGGGCTGATGCCAAGGTCTTTGGGTGTCCGTGCTGGGGGCTGTGGGATACTGGGGTGCCAATGCCAGGGTCTCTGGGGTGCCCATGTTGGGGGCTGCAGGGTGCTGGGGTCTCTGGGGTGCCAGTGTCAGGGTCATCGAGGTGCTGGGGGCTGCAGGGTGCCAGGGTGCTGATGCCACGGTCTTTTGGGTGCCCATGCTGGGGGCTGCAGGATGCTGGAGTGCCCGTGTTGCGGTCAGCAGGGTGCTGGGGACAGTGGGGTGCTGGGGACTATGGGGTGCCCATGCTGGGGGGCTTCAGGGTGCTGATGCCATGGTCTTTTGGGTGCCCATACTGGGGGCTGTGGGATACCGGGGTGCCAGTGCCCTGGCCTTTGGGGTGCCCATGCAGGGGGCTGCGGGGTGCCAGGGTCAGCGGGATGCCAGGGGTGATGGGGTGCCAGTGTTGGGGTCACTGGGGTGCTGGTGCCGGGGTGCTAGTGATGGGGTCAGTGGGATGCCAGGGGCTATGGGGTGCCAGTGTTGGGGTCACTGGGGTGCTGGTGCCGGGGTGCCAGCGATGGGGTCAGCGGGGTGCCGGGGGCTGCAGGACACCGGTGCCGGGATGCCGGTGCCAGGCTGGCAGCACCGTGGGAGTGTCACCGTGGGACGGAGCCGTGGGAAGGCGGCGGGGCCCCGGCAGCGCAGGAAGCCGCCGTCCCGGGACACTCAATAGCCGGAAGGCGGCGGCGGGACCCCCGGTCCGGGCCCGGGCCCCGGTGACACTTCCCCTTCCCGGGTCAGCGCGGCTCCCGGTGAGAGCCGCCGGGGGTCCGGGACCGCCCGCACCTGCTGGGGGTGGGGGGGGGCCGGGGGGGGTCCCGGTGGCGGCGGGGCACGTGCGGGGGGGGGGGGGCGCGGGGGGCGGGGGGCGGGGCCAGCGGGGGGGGCGTGTCCCGGTAGCCGATTAAGCGGCGGGAGCCGGGGCGGCCGCAGCCGCGATCGCATCATCCCCCGCGGGGCAGCACCGGCACCGACACCGGCAGCTGCAGCCCACCGGCCCGGTGAGTGCCCTGGGGAGGGCGGGGGCGGCCCGGGAAGGGGTTGGGTCCTTCGGTCCCCGGGAGCGGGGGTGGCCCCGGGTCACTCTCCCCTCTTCCCCCCCGTGTCCCTGTCCCCCCGTGCCCCCGGACACGCCGGGACGGCAGGATCAGCCCTTGTCCCCGTGTCCCCTCTGCCACCTCAGGGTGCAGGGACACCCCCTGTCCCTATGTCCCCGTGTCCCCTCTGCCACCCCAGGGTGCAGGGACAGCCCCTGTCCCCAGATCCCCCCCGCACCCCTGGGAGTGGGGACAGCCCTTGTCCCCATGTCCCCTGGGAGCATCCCTTGTCCCCTGTGCCCTGCTGTATCCCTTGCCACCCCCAGGGAGGGGACAGCAGGGACAGAGACAGCCTCCTGGATGGGGACCCTGCACTGTCCCAGCCTGGGGACTGTCCCTGGGGCTGGGGGGGCCGGGGGGGGGGACTGCTCCCCACCAGTGCCGGGACACGCGTGGGACGGGGCCGTGGTGGCAGCCCCCAGCGCCGTGCTGGGAGTCCTTGGGGCAGGGAGCCAACAGCCCCCCACCGTGCTGGAGCCACGTCCTGGCAGGGCGGGGGGGGACCCGGGGGGGTGCCCAGCGTGCCAGGCCTGCGGGGCTGACACCCATTTTCTCCTCTCCCAGCTCCGGGAACAATGGCAGAGCCGTTCCTTGTGGAGAGCCCCGACGTCACCTACAGCAGAGACTTCATCGAGGCCAAGTACACGTACAGCACCGTGCACGTCTGCAAGGACAACGGCGTCACCAAGGTACGGGCGGGGGGACACAGGGCTGGGGGGGGGACACGGGGCTGGGGGGTGCTGGGTGATGGCCCCACTCATCCCCATGGATCCCCTGGCTCTGTCCCACAGGTGAGACCGTGCTCGACTCGCTTCACCTTCCGGACGGGGCGGCATGTCCCCCCGCCTGGGGGTGATGCTGGTGGGCTGGGGGGGCAATAATGGGACGACGGTGACAGCAGCGGTGCTGGCCAACAAGCTGGGGGCTGTCCTGGATGACCAAAACGGGGCGCAAGGTGGGTGTCCCCTGAGTGTGGCGGGGATGGGGATGCTCAGCTGCTCCACCTGGGTCCATCACCCCCCATCTCCTCCCTGCCCCTGTGCCTGCAGCCACGGCCCCCTTCTCCCAGTTTGGGGGTGCTGGGGTGTCCCCCCCATGCTGGTGGCTCATCCTCGTGTTCTCCATCCCAGAAAGCCAACTACTACGGCTCGCTGCTCCAAGCCTCCACCGTCTGCCTGGGCACTGGCCCCTCCGGTGACGTGTACGTGCCATTCCGGGACCTGCTGCCCATGGTGCACCCCAACGACATCGTCTTCGACGGTAGGTGGGGACACGGGGAGGGGGGAACCCCACTTGGGTGGGGAACCCTGAGCGGTTGGGTCACCCCTTGTCCCCCAGGCTGGGACATCTCCTCGTTGAACCTGGCGGAGGCCATGCGGCGGGCGGAGGTGCTGGACTGGCCGCTGCAGGAGCAGCTCTGGCCCCACCTGGAGAAGATGAAGCCCCGAGCCTCCATCTTCATCCCCGAATTCATCGCTGCCAACCAGGAGGAGCGGGCGGACAACGTCCTCCGCGGGGTCCATGGCTGAGCAGGTCCTGCTGTGGGGCAGTGGTGGGATGCAGGTGATTGGAGAGGGGGGTGCCACCGTGCTGACATGTCCCTCTTGGTGACATCCCAGATGGAGCAGATCCGTAGGGACATCCGGGACTTCAAGGAGACCAGCGGGGTGGACAAAGTCATCGTCCTCTGGACGGCCAACACCGAGCGCTTCTGCGACGTCGTGCCGGGGCTCAACGACACCGCTGACAACCTGCTGCGGGCCATCGAGGTGAGGGGACAGGAGAGGGGACCGAAGGGGGGGGTGTGACACCACCACTCTGCTACTGCTGAGCCTCTCCATGTCCCCACAGCGAGGCCTGGAGGTGTCCCCGTCCACGCTCTTCGCCGTGGCCAGCATCCTGGAGGGCTGCGCCTACATCAACGGCTCCCCCCAGAACACCTTCGTGCCGGGGGCGGTGGAGCTGGCTGCTCAGCGCCGCGTCTTCATCTGCGGCGACGACTTCAAGTCGGGGCAGACCAAACTCAAATCGGTGCTGGTGGACTTCTTGGTGGGCGCCGGGCTGAAGGTACGTGGGGATGGGGTGGTTTTGGGGGGGACACCTGGGTGTGATGGATGGGGGTGACCTGCCTGCACCCCCTGCCCAGACCAAGTCCATCGTGAGCTACAACCACCTGGGGAACAACGACGGGAAGAACCTCTCGGCCCCGCAGCAGTTCCGTTCCAAGGAGATCTCCAAGAGCAACGTGGTGGATGACATGGTCCAAGCCAACCCTGTCCTCTACGGCCCCCAGGACAAACCCGACCACTGCGTGAGTTGGGGACTGGGGCTGGTGGGGGGGGACACGTGGTGGTGACGATGCTGGGGGTGACGGGGACGTCCCTTGGCAGGTGGTGATCAAGTACGTGCCCTACGTGGGGGACAGCAAGCGCGCGCTGGACGAGTACACGTCGGAGATCATGATGGGTGGCACCAACACCCATCGTCATCCACAACACGTGCGAGGTGGGTGGGGTGTCCCCAGGAGTGGCACGTCCCCACGGTGATGGTGGAAGGGATTGGGGGGGTTGTGGCTCACCCTGCCCACCCCTGGGTGCCCGCAGGACTCGCTGCTGGCCAGCCCCATCATCCTGGACCTGGCCATCCTCACCGAGCTGTGCCAACGCGTCACCTTCTGCACCGAGGCCGACCCCGAGTTCCAGAGCTTCCACAGCGTCCTCTCCATCGTCGCCTTCCTCTGCAAGGCCCCCCTGGTGCCCGAGGGCACCCCCGTCGTCAACGCCCTCTTCCGCCAGCGCAGCTGCATCGAGAACATCCTGAGGTACCTGGGGGTCCCCCTGCTGGGGGGTCTCAGCACCCACCCACCCCCCTGCCCAGGGGGGCACCCGAGGTTCGCAGGGGTCCTGCACCAGTGGGGGTCCCAGTGCCCAAGGGAGGTCCTACACCAGTTGGCCCCAGTTCCCAGTGCCCGGGGGGTCCTACACCAGTTGGTCCCAGTTCCCAGTGCCCGGGGGTCCTACACCAGTTGGTCCCAGTGCTCAGGGGGGGTCCCAGTGCTAAATACCCGGGAGGGTTTCTATACCAGTGGGTCCCAGTGCCTGGGGAGGGGTCCCAGTGCCAAATACCTGGGAGGGTCATACACCAGTGGGTCCCAGTGCCTGGGAGTTCCTACACCAGTGGATCCCAGTGCCTGGGGAGTGGTTCTAGCACCAGTGGGGGGTCCCAGTACCCAATGCCTAATGCCCAGTGCCTGGGGGGCGTCCTACACCAGTGGGTCCCAGTGCCTGGGGGGGGGGGGTCCTACACCAGTGGAGGTCCGAGCACCTGATGCCCAGGGGTCCCAGCAACCAGTGGATCCCAGTGGGGGTCCCTGGGGGAGTACGAGCTGGGAGGGGGTGTCCCCCAGGTGGTCCCCGTGCCCAGGGCAATCCTACACCAGTGGGTCCCAGTGCCCAGGGTGGGGATTCCAGCACCAGTGGGGGTCCCAGTGCCCAGGGGAGATCCCCAATGCCACCAGGTCCTGGTCCCCACCACCGATGGCTCCTGGCACAGGGGGTGCACGGTGCCATCACCCCCCCCCCCCTTTCCCCACTACTGGGGTGCCCATCCCTTACCCCCCCCCAATTTTTTCCCTCCCCCCCAGGGCCTGCCTGGGGCTGCCCCCCCAGAACCACATGCTGCTGGAGCACAAGATGCAGCGGCCGGCGCCCAGCCCCAAACGCTCTTGTCCTGGGGGGGCCACCTGCCCCCTCACCCCCAAAAAGGCACCAGCGGGCACCCACCTCAATGGGCACCCCTGCCCCGGCACCCCCCGGCCGGGACCCCCCCCGCACCCCCCTCCACGTCGATGGGGCTGACTAACGGGGGAGGGGGGGGGCTTTTTGTATTTCATATCAGCTTTTTAAGGGGGGGGGAGGGTTGGGGGGGGGGTGGGAGGCGGATTTGGGGGGGTGTGTGGGGGGGGGTGTCCATGACCACTGTCCTCCCCCCCCCCCTCCCCAAGTGCTGGGTGCTGCCCAGCTCTGACTCGAAACTGTGAAGCTTTGTACCCACCAATAAACCCAGAGCACGTCGTGTGCCCCCCC
>CM051649.1:1763224-1813800 GCA_028020825.1 Podargus strigoides
ATTGGGCAGTGGGGAGGGGGCCCAGCCCAGAGGGGGGCCCAGCCCATAGCCGGACCCCCCCCACCTGGGGGGGGGGGCCCACACAGAGCATCCCGGGGGGGGGACACCCCAAACCAGTGATGGGAAAAGCAGAGGGGGGGTTATGGGGTACGAGGTGATGCGGCGGTGGCATGGGGAGGGGGAGACAGCCCCCACCCTCACCACCGTGGGTTGGGGGGGGTTCCAGCCTCACTCCCTGCCCCCCATCTTGGGGACCCCCCCCCCAGACTCACCACCACCAGGAGTGCAGGAAGCCGGGGGGCTCACCCAGCGTGATGTTCTTCTCCCATCGGATCTGTGGGGGGGGGGTGGTCAGACATGGCCCCCCCATGGGCTTGGGGACCCCTGGGGGGGGGGCTTAGGGCCCCCCCACATTGGGGGGGGGGGTTCTTACCTCCGAGAGGAAAGTCTGGGCGGATTTCTGGGCCCCCACGTGCAGGAGGTACTCATAGACGTACAGCGCCAGCCTGGGGGGACACGGGGACACGGGGGGGGGGGGTGTCATGGCCAGGCATGCCCCCCCCCCCAGGGACCCCACTGCAGGGACAGCACCCCCACACCCCCCCCCCCACGGTGACAGCGCCATCCCACACCCCCAAAGTTGGGGACCCCCAAGTGACACTGGGGGACAGCGGGGATGAATGAATGGAGGGGGGGGGGGTTGATGTCACCTCCCCACGAGGGATCCCCCTCCACGGTGACACCCGGTCCCACCGGTGACACCCCGGTGCTGAGCCAGGGATGGGTGACATGTCCCCTGTGCTCGAGGGACAAGTGCCACCGCGGTGTCCCCAGGCCAGGGACCCTCCGGGGGACATCGGGACTACGTCTCCAGGGCTCCATCACCCCCCGGTAGGGGGAACGGGACCTGCGTGGACCCCACGGGGGATGGCGGGGACCGGGGACGGGGACATCGCGGGTCCCGGTGCCCCCGGGGATGGCGAGGACCGGGGGGGGGGACATCGCGGGTCCCGGTGCCCCGGGGGATGGCGGAGACCGGGGAGGGGGACATCGCGGGTCCCGGTGCCCCGGGGATGGCGGGGACCGGGGAAGGGGACATCGCGGGTCCCGGTGCCCCGGGGGATGGCGAGGACCGGGAGGGGGGGGACACACTGCGGGTCCCGGTGCCCGGCTGAACCCCGCCGGCTCCCGCTGTCCCCGGTGCTCCCCGGCGGGGCGGGGCCGCGGGGGTCCGCCCGCCCCCCGCTCCCCCCCCACCCCCCCTCCCTCCGTCCCCGCTCCCCCGGCGCTCGCCCCGGCAAAACTTCCGCGCCCCCGGCGCCGCGCCGCCCCCCGCCGCACTCACTTCTCGCGGGCCTGGCCGTCCGAGGGCACGCCGGAGCCCTTGCCCTTGGCGTACATGCTGGGGCGGCGGCGCGGCGGCGGCTGTCAGCGGCCCCGGTCCCGGCCCCGCTTCCCCGCCGCCATCCCGGCCCCGGCCCCGGCCCCGGCCCCGGCGGCTCCGGCCGCGCGCCCGCGGGGGAGCTTGAAACCGCCGCGCCGCCGCCTCCCCCCCCCGCGCGGCTGTTCCAGCAACGCCGCCTCTCCTCCCCCCGCCCCGCCCGCGCCTGCCGCTCTTAAAAGGGCGATGGCGGAGAGGAGGTGGTGGTGGGGACACGCAGGGCTGGGGGAGAGGGGGAGAGGAGGTGGGCACGGGGGGGACACGGACACGGACACGGACACGGACACGGACACGGACACGGACACGGACACGAGGGGGTGGGCATGGGCGGGCACGGACACTGACACGAGGGGATGGACACGAGCGCAGAGGGACATGGACGTGAGAGGGTGGACGTGGAGGGACACGGAGGCGAGGGCACGGGCACGGGGATGGTGGGCACGGGGGGACATGGACACGAGGGGATGGGCATGGGGGTGAAGAGGGCACGGACACGAGGAAGTGGAGACGGACGCGAGGGAGTGGACATGGAGGGACACGGACACGAGGGGGCAGACCCGGACGCTGTGGACACAGGGACGTGAAGGCGAGGGAGCGGGCACGGAGAGACACGGACACGCAGGGGTGAACACAGGACACAGGCGCACGGGGGGGACACAGACATGGGGTGACCCCGAGCCGAGACCCTGGGGAGGGCCCATCCTGCCCCCCCCACACTGCTCCAACCCACTTCACTGGGCACCACGCTTGTGCACACGTGTGCATGGCGGTGCACGCGTGTCCGTGCTGCTGGTGGGTGCGTGTGGGCACACATGTGCCTGTGAACATATGCGGGTGCGTGTGTGAGCACTGACACGCGTGTGCACGCGTGCAGCAGCCGTGCATGAGCGTGCCCACGCATGGAGTGGAGCAGCACCGCTGTGGCACTGGGGGGCAGAGCCCTGTGGCACCCCCAGGAAAGGGCCGAGGGGGTCCAGGGGTGGCTGGGGGGGTGCTGAGTCAGGGGGTGCTGCCCCCCTGAACCCCCTGGGGACGGCTACGCCCTGGCAGGGTGACATGGGACAGCGGGACCCGCCTGTTCCTCTTCCTCCGCCTGTGCCAGGCAGAGCAGCAGCAGGAGCACAGGCGAGTGGGGGTGCTGGGTGGGTGTGGGGGGGTCAGAAACCCACCCCAGGGACCCCCGGGTGCTGCTCTGCCTGGGGGGGATGGAGCGGGGTGGGTGCCGGACTGGGCTGCACTGGTTTTGCGCTGGGAGGGGATAATGGGGGTGCGCTCACGCAGGTGTCACTGACCCCCCCCATTCCCCCCCAGGTGCCCGGCAGGGTGGAGGGGCCATGGGGCACCCTGCGCCCCCCCTGCTGCTGCTGCTGCTGCTCCCGGCGGCCCCCACGTCCCCCTGCTTCCCCGTGGCCCCGGACAGCCCCGCGGAGCTGAACCTGACCCAGAGCACCCAGCAGTGCCCCGAGCTGGACTGGGGCCTCTTCCAGCGGCAGAGCCGGCTGTGGCTGAGCCGGGACGGCATCGAGGCCCTGAGCCCCTCGTCCCGCGTGGGGCCGGCGCTGGAGGAGCTGGACCTGTCCCACAACCTCCTCCGGGAGCTGCCCCACGCCTTCCTGAGCCACGCGCGGGGCCTGCGGCACCTCGGCCTGCAGCACAACCTCCTGCGGGCCCTGCCCGCCGCCTTCTTCGCCAACGCCACCGCGCTGCGGAGCCTCCGCCTGGAGGGGAACCCCCTGCCTGCCGTGCCCCCCACCGCCTTCCAGCCCACCCTGCGCCTCCTGGCCGTCCCGTGCCGCTGCGACGTGGTTGGCAGCGTCCTGGTCCCCTGCGCCTGCTCCGGCTGCGCTGCCGGGCCCCCCCTGTGCCACTGCGTCACGGCCCACCGCGACCTCTTCAATGTCACCGATTTCCACGCGCGGCAATGCCGGGGCAGCGTGGGGTTGGTGGCTGGTGTGGCGGGTGGCGTCGGCGTGGTGGCGGTGCTGGTGGTGGTGGCCGCTGTGGTTTGTCACCAGCGGAGGAGAGCGGCCACCGCCGCTGCCGGGGTGGGGTGGGGTAAGTGGGAGCCCGCCGCGGCCCACGGGCAGCCCCGGTACGTCAGCCGGGCCACCGAGACTGGCACCGGTGATGGCACCGCCGCGCCGGACTATGAGAACATCTTTGTGACCCCCGGCACCGCCCCGGCTGCTGCGCAGGGCTGGACACCGGCATGGCCGGAGGAGCAGTACAGGTGAGGCTGCGGCGCGGGGACCGGCTGCTGGGGGAGTTCCTGTCCCCTCCCCTGCTGTGCCATACCGTGCCACGTTGTCCCATGCCATCCCATGCTGTGCCATCCCATCCCATGCTGTGCCATCCCATCCCACCCCATCCCATCCCATTCTGTCCCGTCCCATGTCACCCCATCCCATGTCACCCCACACAGTGCTGCCTATGCCATCCAATGCCATCCCATCCCATCCCATCCCGTCCCATCCCATCCCATCCCATCCCATCCCATCCCATCCCATCCCATCCCATCCTGCCCCATCCCATCCCATGCTGTGCCATCCCATCCCATCCCGTCCCATCCCTTCCCATCCCATCCCATCCCATCCCATCCCATCCTGCCCCATCCCATCCATGCTGTGCCATCCCATCCCACCCCATCCCATCCCATTCTGTCCCGTCCCATGTCACCCCATCCCATGTCACCCCACACAGTGCTGCCTATGCCATCCAATGCCATCCCGTCCCGTCCCATCCCATCCCATCCCATCCCATCCCATCCCATCCCATCCCATCCCATCCCATCCCATCCTGCCCATCCCATCCCATGCTGTGCCATCCCATCCCACCCCATCCCATCCCATCCCACCCCATCCCACCCCATTCTGTCCCGTCCCATGTCACCCCATCCCATGCCACCCCACACAGTGCTGCCTATGCCATCGATTGCCATCCCATCCCGTCCCATCCTGTCCCATCCCACCCCACTCCATCCCATGCCACCCCATGCAATGCCACCCAATGCCATCCCCTGCTGTCCCATCCCACTGTCCCCAAGGCCCAGAATCTTGCCAGCACTGAACCCTTTCACCCTCCCCCTGTGCCCCCTGCGTTGCCCTGTGGTGTTCGCTCCCCCGCCACCCCCAACCCACCCCATCTCCTGGGCACGGTGTGACAGTGCCACCCCTCTGTCCCCCCCAGCCCCAGGTCCCGGCGGACGATGACTATTTCCTGGAGAGCGAGGCCACCCCCGGGGACCAGCCCATCTACGCCAACACGCAGAGCCCCGGCGAGGACAACCTGTACATCATCCCCGACCAGTGAGGGACTGGGGGGGACTGGGGGGACTGGGGGAGTGAAGCTCTGGCTCCCACCAACACTTCTCCTTGGGGCTTTCCCTGGTGGCCCCCCCAGCCCTGACGGGACAGGGATGGCTGCTGGGCTCCATGGGTCTCCCCCCAGCTGGGACGGGGACACGTGTGGTCCCCACACCAGGGACGCCTTTCTCGGGGTGGGAGGGACCCCGGGCAGAGAGGGGGGCTGTGGGGTGACCGTGGCACACGGTTCCCCTTCCGCTTTCGGTTGCCAACGGAGAGTGTCTGGTGCACGTGCACGTGGGACGTGCCAGCTGTTGGGGACATCCGGGCACTGGGACCACCCCTGCTGGCACCTGCACCCCCCCTTTTCCTGCTAAATCTCCCAGTTTGGGAACAGAGCAAAAACCCCCTTTTTTTAACCCCCCCTGGCAAGACCCCTGAGCTGGGCACTGCCAGGTTGTGCCCCCCCAAGGGGACATTGGGGACACCGCCGTTTGTCTGCGTGCCCCCCCCCAAGCTCCATCCCTTGTGATGCTCCACCGTGCCCCATTAAATAGTTTAATTATCTTAAATTACCAGTGTAGCTCGTGGTGTACTGGGAGCCCTGGGCTGGACACAGGGTGGCTGTGACACAGGGGGGGGACACACCTGGCAAGCAGAGCCCACGCTTCGTTATCTGTTAATGACAGTGATGGCCCCAATAAGAGGTGTTGGTAGCACAGGGGTGGCCGTGAACATTAACCCGAAGGAGCTGCCAGATGTCCCTGGGGAAAGTCCCTGGAGTCTCCAGAGCCCCTGTCCCCGGAGCTGGGGTCCCAAGGGACCAGCACCCTCAAGGACAGGTCCCCAGAGCCCCTGTCCCCAGTGTGGGGGGGCCAAGACCGTCAAGGACAGGTCCCCAGAGCCCATGTCCGCAGAGCTGGGGTCCCAAGGGACCAAGACCCTCAAGGACAGGTCCCCAGAGCCCCTGTCCCCAGTGTGGGGGGACCAAGAACCCTCAAGGACAGATCCCCAGAGCCCATGTCCCCAGAGCTGGGGTCCCAAGGGACCAAGACCCTCAAGGACAGGTCCCCAGAGCCACTGACAATTTGTCCCAGGTCCCCAGAGTGGAGGTTGCTGAAGTCCAGGTCCCATAAGCCCCCATCCCCAGAGTGGAGGTCCCCATATCCCATGTCCCTCAAGCCCAGGTCCCCAAAGACCCCATCCCAAGTGGAGGTCCCCATATCCCACGTCCCCAAAGCCCTGGTCCCCACCAGGATGTGCTGAGGGGCCGGGCAGCCTAGGACACCCCCGGGATGTGCTGGAAGAGGGGCTCTGTGACCAGAAAGCCACCCCATCCAGCTGTGGCGAGTCCCTCGGGGACACAGTGTGTGCCACCAACCTCTGCAGTGGCAGAGCCCAGGGGGGACAGGGTTTCCCCCGCTCCTTGGTGCCCGTGGGGTCCCACAGCCAGAGGTGGCTGTAAATTGGTCATCCCAGCTGGATGTCCCAGCCAGGGGGGGTTCAAGGCTGCACCCAGCACCCATCTCAAGGACACAAACAACTCAAAGGTCCCTGGGAGCATCGCCCAAGCATTACTCACCTGCTGGCAGGGTGGGGATGGCACTGGCCTGGCCCCGGAAAGCCTGATGGATTTACAGGCAGATCCCTGTGCAGACAGCTCCTGGGTGGTCACCTGGGGAGGGGGGGGCTGAGGGGCCAAGCTGGGGGACCCCCGGGCGAAGGTGACCCCGCTGCATGGTTCTGGTTGGAGAGGAGTGGCCGGTGCCCCTGTTCCCATCACTTTATTCAATTACATGATTACATCATTTCAGGTTTATAGAAATATATAAAATACAAATACCCCCCCCAAAAAAAAACCCCAACCTTTCCCAAAAAAGGGATTTTTCTATAAAATACAATAAGTTAGCAATAAATAAAAGGGTTGTATAAATAAGTCTCTAAGCAGAGATGATGCTCAGACGCGGAGGGAGCTGCAGCCACCCGGGGACAGAGCCACCCCGTCCCCTTTGGGGTCTCTGGGGTGGGAGGGAGCCACCTAGCAAATAAAATATGATATTAAATAAAGGAAGAGAGGGAGGGAATAAATTACTGTGGCTGATGGAGGGGGATTCACAACCCGGGGCTGAGCTCGGCCGACACAGAGGCGTTTTGTGCCACGGGGGTTTGGTTTTTGGGATGCTGGAGCTGCCGGGATGTGGGCAGGCTCGGCCCCAGTGATGGGTCCTGGTCCCATCTGGAGGTGATGCCATCAGGCACAGTGGCACCTCGTGACCAGCATGTCCTCGAAGAGGGTGGAGACCAACCTGCCCTCGCCGTCGTAGTGCATCAGCACCATGGGGTCGTAGGCGGCGGGGACGCAGCATGGTGGCGGGGTGGCTTTGGAGAGGGAGTGCATGCGGGCTTTGATCTGGGCGTGCATGCTGGCCGGTTTGTAGTTGTGGGGACAGGAACCTTCGCAGAACCTCATGTAGTAGCTGTTGGGGGCGATGACCCAGTCCGACCAGCCGATGTCTCGGAAGGAGACCTTGAGTGACTTGAGGCAACACTTCCCATCGCTCTTCCCGCATTCCTCCTCCAGCCCCCGGGCTCTCCTGGCCCTCCGACCCGGGGTCTCATGGGTTTCCACCTCCAGCACCAGGGTTTCGCCCACTGAGGTGGCCAACAAGGCTGAGACGTTGGCCGTGAAGGCCAGCTCCAGGCGGAGCGTGTCCTTGGGACCAGCAGCCCAGGGCTGGATGGCCGCTGTGAGGTCCAGGCTCAGAGCATCACGGTCCAGCTCTTGGCTACGCAGGAGCTGGGGGGTCCTGTCGGCATCCCCCAGAGTGTAGATGCTGACACGGGGGGGCACCAAGGTGTTGAGAGGGGACAAGCCAAGGGATGCCAGCGACTGCTTGAAGAGCTTCAGCTCTGCCTGCGCCACCTGGAGCTGGCGGTGGAAAACCTCAGTGCGGGAGAGGAGGAGGTGGTAGCGGTAGGGACCATGGGGGTCCTGGGGTTCCTGGTGTCCCTGGAGGTCCTGGTGTCCCTGATGGGTGTCTGTCCAGCGCAGCACTGTGGGGACAGAGAGGACAGCTGGTGTAAGAGCCTGCAGGGGGCCCCAGGGGATGCCGAGGCCAGGGGGTTCCAGCCCCATCCTCACCCCTGGATCACCCAGCACCCACTGTCCCCAGGGAACCCACGCTGGAGGGTCTCACAGAGGGGTGGCACACTCATGCCAGAGCAGGTGCCCCAAGGGGTGACCCCCACCACCCCATGGCTGCCCCCCCGCAAGCCCACGCAGCAGGAGCTGAATATTTCCCTAAATCACCCCAGATCCAGATAAAACCCCAAACTGGGGCTCAGACTGGGACTCAGACTGGGGCTTGAGGGATGACACCTTCCCGTGTCCCCTCTGCACGCCCCCAAGCCCTCCCCAACCCCACTCCGAGCACCCACAGTTGCTGCTGTGCTGCTGCCCAAAGCATCCCAAATTTCGGGGGTTTTGTGTTTTTAAGCAAACCAGCTCCAAACGGTGGCTCCTCCCACTGGGACACAGATAAGGGTGACCGTGGCCACCACGATTCATGCCCGGTCATGTCCCGGCACACACCAGGCTGACACAGCCGAGCAGGGACGTGGGAGGGGACACACGTGGGGACGAGGGGACGCACACGGGGCCATGGCCACTTACGCGTGGGGGTCAGGCGATGCAGGCGCGGGGTCCCGGGTGTGGGTCCCTCCTCCTCCCGGCTCCGGTTCCCCATTAGCTCGGCCACCCTCTGCCGGTAGAGCCGCTGGGCTCTGAGGATGCTCTCCTGGTCCAGCTGGTGCCGGATGCCGGGGGGAGCGGGTAA
The DNA here is from genome assembly GCA_028020825.1 of Podargus strigoides. Lineage (NCBI taxonomy): Eukaryota > Metazoa > Chordata > Aves > Caprimulgiformes > Podargidae > Podargus > Podargus strigoides. The sequence continues at coordinate 1,771,804 of CM051649.1, forward strand.
CCCCAACCGCCCCAGGATCTCCTTTTTGATGGCTTCCAGCTTCACTTTGTCCTCGTCCCACGTGTGGGGCCTCAGCTCCACGCCGCTGAGAAGGAGCAGGAGCTGGAGGCAGGTGAGGGTGGCCCCAGCATCCCGCAGCGCCCTGGGCATCGCGGTGTTTGTTTGCAAACCCTCTGGACGTGCAGCTGCCGGCGGTGCTGCAGGGGAATGAATGAACTGGACCAGATCTGACTTTATAGGAGCCGAACTTTGCCCGCCCTCCGTCCCCCCTCCCCGTCCCAGCGGGTGACGCCGCAGTAAACACCCAGCAGGGATCTCTCGCTTCTCCGCCCGGGATTTCCTACGGTGCTGGAGTCGGGCGATTCGCAAACTGGTTTGTAGTGGTGGAGATGAAAATTAGGCAACGCTTTTTCTCAGGTGCAAACTTTTCCCTTCCACCTCCCGTTCCCCCCACTGTCAGCGAGGGGCGGGTGGCCGCGGGCAGAGCAGGTGGCAGGGGGTGATGGAGAGGACGGCGTGAGGGCGGGCAGCATCGTGGCACAGCTTCTCCATCCCTGCATCCTCGGCTGCCTTTGCCATCCATCACTTTATGCTGGTCCCCCTTGGCACACGCATCCCCGTTACTGCACGGGGCGATCCACGTTGGATCCTGTCCTACCAAACCAGCTGGCAGCAGCACAGCCCAGCTCCTCCGTGCCACCAGTGGCAGGTGTGGCTGGGGAGTGGCTCTACCCCAGGTCCAGTCCCTCCTGAAGCAACCGTGTCTGGGGTTACATCATCCCTGGGCAGCCCAAAGATGGTTGGGACGGAGCTGGGCACGCCAGGGTGGCACAGAGGGGCCGTGTGTGGTGGGAAGTGCCATCCAAACCAGGGCTGCCTGCACCAGGGAAGAGAAAACTTGCAGTGGGAACAAGCCACCAAGGCCAGCACGGGCTCACCCACCTCTCACCTTCTCTAAGGGATGCTTGGACCAAAAAACATGAGCAGAGGGATGAGGCAATGGGCAGTTTCCCCCCCCCCAGTGCTGAGTGGGGGTGGCGAGGCCATTCCCCAATGTCCTGAAGTCTTTGGCCGTGCTCCTGCCACGGGGTGAATGTGATAACAGTAATCCTGTGCTTTACAGCTGTTCATGCTTCGCTCCCCCCTGGGAGCTGCTCCAGCCTCACCCAGTTTCTCAAGGGGTTGCTTGAGGAAAAACCAAGACCAAATGTTTCACCTTAAAACATGAAAGGAGAAGTTTGTCATCATGGGCAGTGTCACATGGAGGGGATCGCCCCGGCTCCGGCTCCTCTGCCCTGCTCCACATCCGTCCTTGCAGCGGGATGGATGGAGAGGGGGCAGGAGGAGCCCACCCAGAGACCTCACTCCAGCTTGGATAGAAACCCTGTGTGTGGCTGGGAGGGAAACCTCAGGGCTGGGATTATCCTGAGTGCTTTGTCCCACATGGAGCTGGGCACTGTCCCCCTGCTGCGGCGGGTGGCACGTCACCCATCCCTCCCCCCGCTGGGCAGGGACCATGCTGGGATGAGCCCGCTCCACAGCATCTTCCCGCAGGCAGCTGGTCCAGACACTGGCTCCTCAGCAGGTACTCTCCTTCCAGGTGGAGCTGTGGGATCCTTAGGGAGTCCCTGGGAGCACCAAGTCCTCTGTGATCTCCTCCCCTGCGGATTCTATCAGCTGGGCTGACTGCAACCCTTCAGCCCCCCCATTTCAAGGAAGAAGGGAGAGGGAGCATCACCCCAGGAGGACCACAAACCCCTGAGTAACACCCTGGGGTAGAACCACCACGCCACCCCTTCCACCCTGAGCATCTCTGGGTCCCCAGCAGGCACCACCCCAGCCACCAGCACCCTCCACCACCCGCACAGTGCCCAACACACCCATCCAAACCCCAAACGGAGCCAGTCCGGGCGCAGGAAGAGGCCCTGACCCTCAGCAATCACACTGCCCGGCCCTTGAGCAAGACCTGACAACCCCCCAGATCCTAAAGTTCTGCTTTTGCAATGAATTTTCTAACCGTAGGCGCGCCCTGCGCTGCGAGCCCCGTCCACGAGTGACGCAGGGCGGCTCGTGCTCGGAGAGCATCAAAGTTTGCCGAAGCCGGATGTTTTCCCCCCAAAAGGCGCCGGGAGTGGAGGTTGGAGATTTACAACAGTCCAGCAGCAGCCATAAAATTTGTGTTTTAAGAGCAGTGGCTGCGAGTGACCTGTTATGAAATGTCCCCGCGTGTCCTCGGCAGCCCGCGAGCTGGGATTGCACAGCCTCAGCCTCCTGCGTAAGCATCGTCCCACGTTTCCTCCGGTCCCCGCCGGGCCGGTACCGCATCAGCTTTGGCACCAGAGGCAGATTTACCCAACGCCCCTTCCCAACGGGGTGCGGGTTCCTCTCATGCATCCCGTGCACATCCCTCGGAAAGGTGCGACCGCAGCGCAGCTCTCACCCGCCTGGCACGGGGCAGCGATTTGTAGGAGTGGTCCTCGTGGTGGCCAGGGACTCCCAGACCTTGGAGGGGATGAGGATGAGGAGGAGCTGATGTCCTCGTGATGCTGCTTCTCTGCCCTGCACAAGCAAGCAAGAAACTGGGAATTTTGGTGATTAAAACATCACCTAGGGGCTGCTGGAAAGCCCAGGGAAAGCTCAGAGCGTTCGCTGCTGAGCCTGGAAAGATGTAAATAATCTTGTCACCTTCTCTTCCCCTCCAGGCGTGAGGTGGTCAGCAGGGAGCACAGTGGGGGCACGGCCGGTGCTTGCTGCCATCCCCAGTGTCCCCCAGAGCCACCTGCAGCTCCCAGCTGAGCCAGCGCTGGAGAAAGAGGCCACATTGCAAATGCTGAAATTAAACCCCAAAAGAAACGAGAAGGGGAAGATGAACATTGGCCACTTCCCCATGCAGTGAGGCATGCTGGCCACATCCTTGACCTTGAAGCAGCTCGAGCAGGGCTCAGAGCGGGGCTGGAGGAGCTCCCAGTGCTGCGCAGGACCGTGGGACAAGCCCCACACCAGCCACATGCAACCAGGGCTTCGTGGGGCTCCTCGAGTGCAGTCACCCCCCCAGCCTGATGTGACCATGGGGGTTTGGCCACTCTCTGCTCCCCCCAGCCTGGGTGATGGTGGTGGAGGGGGGTTAACACTGACACAGGGGCTCTGGAGGGCTTTGATTCCTCGAATAATGCAGAATTTCCCTGTGGCTGCTCGCTCGCCCGCCCACACTTGCAGAAACCCCGGGTATTTTTGCAGCCTCGGTTATCACAAGCAGCAGGAGGGGAAGTGCTGCCCTCCAGATTTTAGGTCTAGCAGTTCCTCGCAGCTCTTGAGCAAGCAGTTCCCAAAAGGGCTCTGAGAGCCTCTGATGAAAGCCAGAGCCCCCCCCAGGACCAGCAGAGTGAGGTTACAGCACCCCCCACTCAGAGCATCCCTCTGCTTGGCCAGCAGTGTCAGACTCCTGTGACCTGCAGGACCTCAGCTGCTCCCCCAAACCACTTGGGTTGAGTAAGTTGGGTGCTGGAGGGGGAATATTTCCTGCCATCTACCACCAGCGAGGTAGATAATACTTTCCCACAGCATATTTTTCAGCCAAGGGCTAAAAGGGAAGAGCAGCGCAGCTTCCCCCATCTGCAGCCACCACGTGAAGCTCCAAGCAGCCCTTAGGGCTTTGTTTCTAGGGAAGTTGGTGGCTAGAAGCAGCTTTGGGGTGAAAAAACACCCTCTGTGAAGAGGAGGAACCCAGCTGGCCTCCGAGGTGGTCCCTCAGTCACATCACAGACAAGGTTTGTCCCACCCCACCTCATTCCAGGTGTGGAAATGAGGAGCAGAGGGATGGGAGAGGAGGGCTCTCCCTCTGCTGCTAGCGTGGGCTGTTTGGGAAGCCCCATCCCGTTGTTTTCCCAGCGCTGGCCGCTGTCACGATGAATCAGCAGAGTGGGCACTGTCCCGACCTTTAGAACGTTTCTAAATAAAAGAACAAACAGGATGGGTCAGGTGAGTGAAAAGCAGCTTTTGCCCATCGCGGCTGGAATCACGTTTTTGCTTCCTTTTCTGTAAATTTACATCATCTGCCAAATATGAGACTTCTGCTCCACTTGGCCAAAGATGTTTCTGCCTTGACTGCATCCACAGTCAAAGATTAACTCGAATTCCCAGCCCCCCTGGCCCAGGCAGTGCAGGAAATCACTCCAACCCAACCAACAAACCCAGAAACTTCGCTTGGGAGATCTTCCCTCACCACCTCGGACCCCTTCCTCACCGTGATGCTTCTGGGAGTTCTCTGCTTGCCACGGGCTCCCCAGACAGATGGATTTACAGGTGAGGTCTGTGCAGGCTCCAAGCTCAGGAGGAACCCAAAGGAGCTCTAAAACCTGCCTCCAAAAAATTGAGAGGAAGAAAATTGAAGGAAACCAAATCCAACCTGGTCACAGCCCAGAGCAGCATCTCTCGGAGCAAGGACAGCCTCAAGGAAGGACAACCCAGAAAGCTCCTTAAAACCACCGGATTTCAAGAGTTTGGATTTTTTTTAAGCATGAGGCACAATTTTGGATGAGGCAGGAGGACAAAAGCTGCTGGAGAATTAGGTGAGGTTGCTGTTAATTCAACCTCCACCAGAAATAAATCTATTTCTTTGTGAACTCGGGCAGGGACCAGGCTTCACGTGCCCATCAGGAGGGAATTAGTCACCGGAGTGTGACTCGGGGAAGGGCTGTGTACACAGGACACCGGAGCATCCACCACGGAGGGAAGCACTGGAGTGGAGCAGCAAAGAGAGACTTTCCCCCAGGCCTGAGCTGTGATGCTGGTTGGGAAGTGACCAAGAAAATCCCAGCCCATAGCAGAGGTGAATATCCATGTATACCTCCTGGAAGGCTGGAGCCAGAGGATGAGGTACCTGGAAGCAACAGGGAAAGAAAAGCGTGGTTGAAATGCCCCAGCACAGGGAAATACTCAGCCAGAGCATCCTCCCTGGCGTGGGAAGTGCATACTGGGAATTTTCTGCTGCACTGGGAGCCTGTCCATCCCCAGCCACCCAGCCCAGGGTGCGAGAAGCAGTGAACTCAGCCTGGGACCTGCCCACACATGCCTCCACCGAAGGCTGCTCCGAGAGGGCAGGAAATTCCAGCCATTCCCTTCCACCAGATCCGCAGCTGCGAGTTTCTCATGGAAGCTCTGGGGAGGCTGTAAGAGAGGGTGGGCTCTCCAGCACCTTCACTTGAGGTCAGCTTTGATTTGCAAGCTGGGAAAAGGCAGAGGGCGAGCAGCCTGCCAGATGGATGCTGCCCAAAATTCCCACCACGTTCACAAAGGGGCTGGAGGGCTCGGGGAGCGCAGGGGGAAGAAATAAAGCAAGCTGCTAGAAGAAAGAATTAAGATCTATAAGGAGCCAGCCCATCAAACAGATCTCCTCCCTGGGTCTCTGGAGCTGCTCTCAAGAAACCCAAGCAGGATTCTCCACCGTGAGCTTCCACCTCTCCCTGCAGAGAGTTCGGGGAGTTCGCGTTGCAAAATGACCTCACCGCCACACGCGGCTCACCCGAGAGCGTGACATCACTCTGGAAACTCCCCCTGGCAGGAAAAGCTTATCACCTTGGGAGGCCAATTAAAACGGGGGTGATTTCATCAGGGGCTGGCTCGCACGAGAGATCGTGGCCTGGCTCACGTTTGAGGAAGACCTCAAAGCTCACCCTGCGTGCGCCGGGATCAGCGAGTGTAATAAAAGCAGGAGAACAACACAGCGCTCCATCTCCGATGCAAAGCTCAGGGCAAAACATTCCCAGAGCTAGGAAAAAGAAAAAAGACAGAAAAAAAGCAGAGATTTGAAAAGAATGGTAACTTTTTATCTTCCTGCTCCCCCCTCCAGTCACAAACCAGCGTTCACTGGGTCAGTCCTAGGAGCACTCTGTGCCCCCCCTGAGCCCCATCCCACCTTGGGCTGGCTCTGGGCTTTACCAGGGACAGGCTTGAGCCCTGGGGCTTAGCAAAGCCATGGCTCGTGGTAATAAATGTGATACCCAACCTGTTCTGACAAACTGACCCACCAACATCCTCGGTGCAGCCTCCACTGGTGCCACAGGGACCTGGTGCTGCTCCCTCACCGGTGTTTCCTTCCATTTCAGCAACACCAGAGGTGGGGGAAATGTTGGACTTGGTGATCCTAAAGGTCTTTTCCAAACAAAATGACTCCGTGAAAGGCAGGACCATGAGAAGTCCCCAGGACCAAGCTGGAGCTGTGGCAGCGTGGTACCTTCAGGCTGTCCCCGAAGCTGCATGGCAGCACCATCTGGTGGCACCAGCCTTCCCCGCCACCCCAGTTTGCTCCCAGTCAGGACCAGTGGCAGCAGGAACAGGGGAGCAGCCTGAAAGCAGCCAACACAAGGCTTCTGCCTGTCCTCAGCTGAAGCCAGGTGGTGTCACATCCCACCAGGAGCAGCCGTGGTGGCAGCCAGGCTCCAGTGGCACTGAGCTGGCAGCCGTGAAGAAGCCTGGCAAGGCAAGAAGATGCTCTTGAGGAAGATGGGGAGAGCTGTGGGGTTAACAACTTGCTCTCAAGGCAAGCAGCACAGGTTATCTGGTCAGGCTGTGACCACTGATAAGTAATTACCACCCTCCAAAAGGCATCTTTAAAAAATTACCCCTTCCACTGACAGCAAAAAAAAACCCACCAGGAGTCAGAGTCAAACTCTTTTATTTGCTTTGAAACACGGGTTTAAATTCTCAGTTACAAAGTCCAGTCTAGCACTAGCGAGCCGAAAGTTAACGTGAACGGGTTCTTTATCCCACAGCCCTTTCGTGACACACGAGATTGTTTGGTTCTACAAGGCACTGCAAGAACACACTGAGAAAAAAAAAACAAACAAAAAAACCCCCAAACCACAAACAAACAGAAGCCCCAAGAGATTTCAATAGTCCTGATAAGATTGGCAGCTCCTGAGATACTCAGAGACAACTCGTTATTTCACCGTGGTTAACGAAGGGAGGAGCCAGGAGGCTCAGTGATGCTGTAACGAGCACGACAGAGTCCGAGCAAAACACGTAACCTTACGGAAGGGACAGAAAAACCTCCACGAGTTTGGCCAATCCGACAGAGAGCGACGACAACGACGCAAACACTCGGATTTTTCCCCTTACCAGGTCCGAGCGCGCGTCGGAAAAACCTCGAGAGCTGAGTTCAGTGCAGTTTCTGAAGAGCATCCTTGGATAACGGGGACACCAAACAACTCCAGAATTTTCTCCCAGTGCCCAAAGCCCTTTTTTTTTTTTCCCCACTCATCCGTTCCCCATCACCAACCACTCTGCTTCCCCCCCCCCAAAAAAAAAATCAAGCCCAGCACAGGACAAGGCACTCCCTGTTTAATCAAAGGAAACACTTGTGATTTAAGAAGCTGGTGCAATTAAACCTGAACAGGTATTTAAGTAGCACAGTTTTATTTAAGGGCAGTGTATAGTTTGGCTTCCTATATTTAATTCCTACCTATGGGGAAGCATTTTCTTCTCTACTTTGTCTTAAAATAGACTGAGCAGAAGAGGATTCTCAGGTTTCAATTAATACAGTGAAGAATTAACAATATCCTCAGCTTTGGAGGTTTGGCAGAAAAATCACTTTCATCACATAAGACACTAATCAGACAGGAATACGAGTTTGTGTTTGTTTTTTTTTTTAATAAGAAAAAGTGCACTTTATACTGTAAAACATTAGGATTCCTGGTGCAAAAATAAATTCATCTACAGCAAGATGTGAATTTCAGGGGTATTTTATTTCTATTGTCTGCGCTGCGGGATGGAATCAAAAAAATCATCATTAAAACACCCCACACAAGTGGACTTTCTACGTCTAAACTTCTCGTTTCCAGTCAGCTTCCCAACACCACCGCTCGCTCCTAAAGCAGCTCAGTGCCTGAGCATCACCTGCCTGGTTAGAGGGTTAGAAACACACTGCAGGTTAAACAAAACTCACCAGTCACAAGTTAAACCATGAAATAACGCGGTCAGACCACAATCGCTGCTTTATCTTAGCGCTAACTCTTGGGTCAGTGGGGAGTGACCAACTCAACTCATTTACTCACCACGTCAACTCATCTGCAATGTGAGTTGGAGGCCCCTTCCAACCCAAACCATTCCATGATCCGATGATTTTCCCATTTTTGGTTTTAAGAAGCTTCTCCTACCACAATTCCTTTTATCCATCGCGGTCAACGCATCACGCACTCAATCAACCAAAGATTTATTTGAATATTAGAAGAAACTTCAGAGGGTTATAACTTCTTTTTAGCTTTTTCATCAACAAAACCAGCAATGCTGGGTGTCTGTAGACCTGGAAGCTCCTGGGTTTTTATTCCACTGCATGACAACAGACCGGGATAACCCCCTTTGCCAGCTGACCGAGGCACTGAAAGGTTAAATATTGCCTGTACAACTGGCAGAACAGAGACACACTGGATCTGGAATGCTACATCCAAGGGTGACTGTCTGGGTGAGGAAATACAAGCAGCAGAGTTTCCCACCTGACTTAGCACAGTGCATGCAGTACAAACCCTACGGAGATAAAGTTGATGTATCAGATGAGAGCCCTGGTTCACTGAGTCTGTTTTCCTGCTGCAGGCAGCACCAACGCATCAGGCTGTGCTTTATAACACGATGCTGCACGCAAACACCTTCCCAATTCCTGCATGGAGCCAGCCTGGAAGCACTTCTCTCAGATTTACACCTTGCCTTTGAACCTCCCTCCTCCTCCTCCTCGGGGTGAAAGCAGAACAAGCAGTTAGTTAGCATGAAGTCTCAAACTTTTGACGACCCTCAGTGAGGTCCCTGCTGGAAGGACTGGGGAAGCTCAGCAGTTCTCAGCTGCAGTCTCATGTCACAACCACCACACTCAACACCTCTCACCATCCTCATGACCTTTTCATCCTTTCTCACTACTCCCACGTTTAGGAGGAAGAAATCAGGTTTGGGAATACTCCAGATAAACGTGAACTGCTCTCTATGATCTTACAGATTTCAACATCCTTTCCAAAAAAATAAATACAAATTCCTTCTGTACGTTGGGTGTTTGCCTTCAACCCTACCATAGATTATCTCGAGCTCTGAAGGACCAGAAGGATCAGCAAGGCCCCCACGAGGCTGCAAGGTAAACTTCCAAGCCCACAGTTTCTTCTTGCTGTGCTTTATAAAGCAGATCCCCCACGTTTAATCCAAATACCTCCCGACGTCAGAGTCACCAAATCATGAAGGAGTTCACGACTACCTGGAGTTCCTCAAAATCCTCCGCAGCGTTTAATAACAGAAACAATTAAATCATCACCAACAAACCACACCGACACATTAAAGCCAATTCCTACTCCAAGCTGTTGGCGAGGAGATAAAATGACATCAGACCCCATACAGTGGAACCTCCCTAATTCTCTCTTCCACACCAAATATCCCCCCCCCCCCATGAAGCCAATCTCCCCAGAGACAATTTTGCAGTCAGAGGATTCCAAAACACTTTACCAGCTTTTAGGTTTTGTTAATTGCAGGCACAGTAATTAATGCTAAACCTGAACTTCCTATGCTTACTCACTAGCAGGGAATTTTTAGTGGTTGGTAACAGGTCTCCCAGCCAGTGCAAATGAGGAAATTCTATTTATTGATGATCTGGAAGAGAAAGTGGATGGGAAATGTTAAACAAAACATCAGCTCTTTGAAGCTCTGCATCATTTTAATGTGATATTTCCAAAGAAAATACGCAGCTATAGGGAAAGGTGTTATGAACTGATGAATTTAACAAAAAGCTTTCAAAAAAAAAAAAAAAAATTAATTTAGGTCAGATTAAATAAAATTAGTTTAATGCCATTTAAAAAAAGATTCGCTATACAAAATGTCTCTACCACCAACACACCCTTTACAGACACAACCTCCGAGGACTAATTCTCAAAAAACCCAAAAAGCTTATAAAATAAATTATGTTTCCTAAGGAAGTGATCACGTGGAAGCTTCCCAAAAACCAGTTTAGGAGGGAACACACAGCTCCAAGCCAGGCTCGATGCAAAACACTGACATGTCAAAGGGCAACCACTGCAGTCCTTAAGAAATCAGCTCAAGATTTTTCCCCCTGAACAGCAGAGAGCACCCAAGGAAGAGTATCTGTAGGTGTCAAACAGGATGTTCTCCACAGGCTGAACAAACTACGGAGGAAAGATGTTCTCCCCATGCAACCACCACTGTCTGCCTTCCCTGATGGTGAATTTGGAGCCACATCAGCCCCATCCCAGGGGGAAAACTCCCCAGCTGACCACTTATATGCTCAAAGGAAGAGCAAACGTTCAATAAGACATGGACAGACAGGGCACATCTCGCTTGGAGAAGTTTATTAATGGAGCCTGAGAAGTGACCTGCCTCCAAACCACCCCCACAGCTCTCCATGGGCATCACCACTCCAACCAGCCCTTCCCCACAGCATCCTCGGGCATCGCCGCTCCAACGAACCCTTCCTACAGCATCCATGGGCGTCACCGCTCCAACGAGCCCTTCCTATGGCGCCCATGGGAGTCACCACTCCAACCAGCCCTTCCTAAGGCATCCATGGGCGTCACCAACCCAACCAACCCTTCCTACGGCATCCATGGGTGTCACCAACCCAACCAACCCTTCCTACGGCATCCATGGGTGTCACCAACCCAACCAACCCTTCCTACGGCATCCATGGGTGTCACCAACCCAACCAACCCTTCCTATGGCATCCATGGGTGTCACCACTCCAACCAACCCTTCCCTAAGGCACCCATGGGTGTCACCAACCCAACCAACCCTTCCTATGGCATCCATGGGCATCACCAACCCAACCAACCCTTCCCTAAGGCACCCATGGGTGTCACCAACCCAACCAACCCTTCCTACGGCTGTTTCATCATTAGCACCTCACTAAACCGTTGATCTTCCACTCCTATTTTCTTCACAACTACGTTACACGTAAATTAAATAACATTACCCAAAATTACTTAATCGCTGAACTTCGCGGAATATGCGAATTCCTCCCCTTTTCAAAGTTTAGCAGCTAAAATACACCCACGACAAAAACTTCTTACAGGATAAAGGAACCAACCTACAAGATAAGGAGCTCAACTATTTGCAAAAACGCATCGAAACCACGAATATTTCAACAAAATATTAAATATAATAAATTACTAATCAGCAAGCCTGCCCGCCCGCTGACGATCTGACAAGTGCTACTTCCTATTCGAACACAAAAGAGATTAACAACCCTGAAGGCAAACTCTTTTGATAGGGGAAAGCCTGTAAATACAGTGGTAATTTCCTCGGTGAACCAGAGGTCGATCCAAAATATCTTCATAATCAGGTCCCCTTCGTAAGGTTATTACAGCTGCAGAAGTCTTCATCCTCTCTCGAGGGTTATGAGGAGAGGTATTTCCTTTGTCACTACAGACTTCTACTGGAAAACAGCAAGTTAAAGGCAGCTCTCACTGAGAGATACTATAGCAGAATCATTCATAATTCGAAAAATTAAAATAATGGTATTTTTTAAATGCTTCAAATTGTTGGTTTTTATATATATATATATATATATATAAATTTTTCTAAAAGTATTAGACTCAAATCACAGACAACTTCATTCAAACGGCCCCTTAATGAGACCTACTGGTCCTTAATTGTCCATCTTGTGTCTGTTCCCACTGTAACACCGTCTGCCTTGCGCTGGAGTCTTGGAATTTGGAAGCAAACCGACACGCACGACTAACATCAACCACTTCCAACTGTCCTGCTTGGAACCTGCACGTACCACTCCCCAAATTTATTCCTGGGGAAGTTCACACAAGAAGCAGCACTTTGTAACCTCCCATTGGGAGGGGGATGCTAATAAACAGCCTGGAATATTCGATCTAAGTGAAATTCCTAGTTTTCAAATAATGGTTTACAGACAGTGGGAAGAAGGTGAAGATTTTTAGATTTGATTTGGCAGAATGTCTCCGAATCCGGGCGCTCACATATTTACACCTGTAATAAATCAAGGTGGCAGCGTTGAATTGAAGTTAAACATTACTCTTTACCCAACCTTTAACGGGAATGAAAATTTATAACTAAGGAAGTTATAAATTACTCAGCCTTCACCTGAAAAATATCAGCTAGCACCAAGAGTCTAGGATAAAGATCTCCTGCAGAGGAAGTGGCCTTTAGCAAAGCTATTTAACTGCTAACGAGTTGCTTTAGACACACACAGGAAACAAGGTGTTTTGTACAGGAGGTATATGGTTGATTTGAGGGAGGAAGGTGGCATTGAGAATGTCACAAAAAGACACATGTGGAAATATTTGGCGCAAGTTAGGCTCATATTGTGTACAAAAAAACCCCAACTATCTCCTGCTCCACAAGAAAAGGAACCCAAAACATCCCTTCCACCCACAGCTGTCAGTTAACCGGGACATTACACAGGACCCTATGAATATATGGGCAACGTGGGGTGAGAAATCAATGCCTAAAACACCTTTCCCATTTCAGCAAAGCAGTTTTTGACGACTCCTCATCTCCCCCGAGCGCCGTTTTACAACAGACAAACCCACAATGTTCCAACTCTTTTCAATTTTACCTCTAATTTGGGCCAAAGAGGAGAGAAAAAACAAACCACAAAACAAACTGAAAGCAAACCTTTCAACTTAAGAACTTAAGTCATGAGTGATCAGCTCCCTGCACCTGAACGCCAAGTCCAGATGAGAACTTTCCGTCTGCGCTGTACGAGACTGGTGAGCAGCTGTCACTTGGCTGACAGATGAGCTCTGGATAAAGCACAGCACACACACTTCAGTCACTCCAGAAATGAGTAGTTGCAGGTGTTCGAAAGAAGAGATTTGGAATCCTTTGTTGCCTAGGCTGAAACTCACACATTTAACCAAAACCATCAATTTCTAGAAGTGGAATTTTCCTCTTTTTTTTTTTTTTTTTTTTAAACCAAGTCACCAATTTTGGGTCTGGAGGTTTCAGATCGTTTTTCCCCAGTAGCAGGGAAAAATTTGGAAGTGCAATACTAGGGTAGCTTTTTGCCCACTTTCAGTGTTCATGCTGACAATTGATTTTGTCTTCAGAATGCTCCAAAACATCGAGCATTTCTTCTATGATAGCCTGTAGTGCCCGACCCAGCTGTTCTGCGGTATAGGGTTTTCCCAGTGGAGGCACATGAACAAAAGCTGACCTCCCACGGCTCTGGTATAAGGAAGTGTAGTAAGTGAAGTCACAGAGGTATCTGAAATATAAAAAGAAAGCTTATTTAGCAACAAGTGACAAATACAGCGTGCAAACTGCAGGACAGGGAGAAACTGTATAGTCTTAGCATTCAACAACCCAACATCCTGCAATAAAGAGTGGAAAACAAGGCAGGTAGGGTGGGTCTGTGTGGCTGATTTAATTAAATCTAGGACAACAGAATGGATCTCCTCTTCTTTAGACTAGATATTAGGAAGAAATTCTTTCCTGTGATGGTGGTGAGACACTGGAACAGGTTGCCCAAGGAAGTAGTGGATGCCTCTTCCCTGGCAGTGTTCAAGGTCAGGTTGGATGGGGCTTGGAGCAACCTGGGCTGGTGGGAGGTGTCCCTGCCATGGCAGGGGGGTTGGGATGAGATGAGCTTTGAGGTCCCTTCACACCCAAACCATTCTGGGATTCTACGATTCCCCCAACAATTGGGTGATGCTGAAAACCAGACAGTACTGCCAGCCCTAGGAGAAGTGAAAAGCATATGAATCGTACGGGCCTCGTGAGTTGAGTGTGGAGGGAACACGTGCTGCAGTCTGAGTCTATTTTCCCCATCCCATACCTGCCAGCATCTTTAGATATAGTGACAGTGACATCCAGCCCCAGCGCTGAGACTCTCCTGCAAACTGTGTCCATGTCAATGATGGAATCGATGCATTCTGGGCCACCTTCCACACAGCACTGAGAGCCCGGGCAGAAACGGCAGTTGTCTAAGCCTTTATAACCCACGTTATGGCCACACTTCTCCAGAGTGACAGTCGTGGCCATGCCCGAAACGCCTACGTGAACCACCAGCTACGAGAGAAAAGAAACAAGTGAGATCAACCCAAATACAAACAGCAGAGAACCAACAGCCCGCTGGTCCCAGTTAAAGAGGGATGGAGTCCTCACTGGAGTTCTTGCATGAAGATCATGGTAACAAGTCATTTTATTAACGAACTAGTGGGTCCCATACAGAACAATTTGTCTTGTCCCACCCCCTCCTGGTCTAAATTGTAATTTAATCAGGGTGAAAACGAGCGTTGGCACGTTCACAGCCGAGCCCAGGTGGCACAGACCAACTGTGAGCTGTCTAGACAGCCCTTTGCAGCAGCCTCTTCACACCGACTGCTTCCATTAATTGGAGTGCTCTAGTCCCAGCTATAAAACTCTACAAATTCACGTGTTCTCACGACAAAAGAGGAAGAGATCTAGCCAGGGACTACCAGCCTGAACATACATTAGAAACAGGACTTTACATGATGCTCGTTGCTGTAAGTGTGACAGATTTCAACCCTGCCTCTTCTCCTCCTCCCTTTACTCACTCACTTGTGGACTGTGCTTTTTCCATAATGCAGGAATGAGTCTTTGCACTGTCTGGTATTCAACTGGCACTTCATAGACATACAGATCCACATCATTTCGCAGTCCCAGCTTCTCCAGCTCCTAAGAATGTGAGGAAATAAACCCAAGCTGGTCAGACATAAGCTCAGCAGAGGATATACTTCTGGAAGGTTTATTAGCAGAGTGAGTCTGTGCAAGGGGCTAACATCAGCTTACACTACAGCTGTGCAACCTTGTAAACAACACTAAGAAAAAAAACCCCAATGTGATGGGGAACAACAAAGGCTTCTCTCCACCTGTGTTAACAGTCTTCACCCACAGGACTGTTTGTTTTGCTGTGATGTGTGTACAACAAAGAAATCAACTTTAACTGACAACAGTTAACAGCAACACTCACACTCAAAGGCTGGCTGCATTATTTGCAGAAGTATACAGTCACATTCACTTGTTGGAAGAACTAGGTATTATGTAGAGAAATTAAAATTGGAAGGATTATATCCATCATCTAATTTGTCCTCTCTCAGGACTGCTGGCCCAGAGAGAAAATTCCCATTTGTTTGCAGATAAATAAATGAGAGCTCTCAGGAGGAGGTGACAGTACCTCCAGGCTGTGATTCTGTGGGTGAGTCTCCACAAATATCAGCAAACAATCCTCGTAGGAGAAACTGGAGCACCACTGGCACACCCTCCTCAACACATTTAATTTATTTTGGCACAGCCTGGAATACAATTCAGCCTGTTTCCAATATGTAAAACGGGTTTCCAGCACTAGTTTCACCTAGACCTAACATAAATGTACTTCATTTTGCAGCAGGAGCTGTTACCATTGTAGTGTTTCTACTAATGCAGTAACTTATTTCTCCCTCTGCAACGTTAACTAAAGCCATGCCTTAAAAACATCCCAAATATCCAGGCAATAAACACAGCCAACCTCCTTTAAACCTTTTAAAACACAAAGTGTCAGTTAAATACCTTAAAAAGACTTCTTTAAAACCAGAGGGAGGAGGAAAGATCATTTTTCCCCCAGTATACCTGACTGGAAAGCACACTGTTTCATCCCAACACTGTGAGCTCCCTCTACACACAGCCCACAGCCCTGGACACTTCTCCCTTGCTCTGTTTTGGTCTCCATTTCAACACACTCCAGTCTCACCAGTAAGGTTCAAGTCTTCAGTTTGAGGCTCATTTGGTACTTCAGACTTTATCAGTCTAGCCCAGAACGGGGCTTCATCAGAAGTGAAACCTTCCAGAGCCCTCAAGCCCCAAACTTGCAAGAACTCAAGGAAAAGAAGCCTCTGAAAACAAATGTTCTTAAACAAAATCATCAGCTGAGCTAAAACCTAGGAGCCTTGTGCAAGTCTACACCAGGAGGGACTTTTCCAGTGGCTGAAGCGACTTCATTTATCGTGTTTAATGAGTTCCAATGGCATCTAACTCAGATCCAGTTGCCCTCTGACAAAGACACCATTTTTTAGCACTCTGAAAAACTTTACAGCTGCTTTCCAAGACTGGTAAGTGACCGTACACACCGTAAAGCTCACCAGAGTTCTCCCACAGCTCTGTCTCCTCTGGAAAGGAGCTGCAAGCCTGAAGGCAGAAGGAGCCCTCCACTGCACCTCAAGATAATATTTCAGTTAAAAGAACCAGCCCCAGCTTTTCACAGGTTAATACAGAGCAGAAGCTTGTTGTCTGGTGCTGCTCTTCTCCCCTGAGGTATCTGCTGGTTGAAAAATGCAGGCTTGCTCGTGCTGAAAGCTTGGACTGATCACTTGTGCCAACATCAAAGGGGCTGCACACACAGCAAGAGAACAACCTGCAACTCCCACATCCCTGAACCACCGTCGCTGCTCTCACGGATCTGAGGCAGAAGCAGCAGCGTAAGAAGCCATCAGACTATCAAAGGATATTTTTAAATATTCTTGGAGGATTAAATTATCTCCATTTCAGGTTCAAATCCGGCAATCAGAGCCAAGAGCTGCTCTTTCACACAACTCTTTGGCTTTATTTTCTGCATGCACAGAGATTGTACTTGCAAACTTCAGGCTAAGAAGTGCAGATTAGTGATTTTTCAATTCCAAATCTTCTACTTGCCTAGGTTTAAAATTCTTTCAGATTAAAGACAGTTGAAAGGAGAGGAGAAGTTGAGGTTTTTGGTTTCCCCTTTACAACCCTACCTCCTCTATAGAAACATGAGTGGTATTTTCATACCCTTTTTTTCCTGTAGTTATCAGCGTGAGTCGTTTTTCTACCGAGGGAAAAAAAAACAAACACAAACCCTTTCACACTTGTAGGGACAGAGCACAGAGAGTGTAACAAGATTTAAGACAGCTAAAACACGCAGCAAAGGCAAGAGTAAGACTTTCACAGATACAGCAGATATGAGCAACAACAATGATAAATCACTTGCCCTGGCTCCGAGGGCAAGCCTGATATTAAAGGCTTGGTGTATTGATTAGTGTCTGGCACACACAGACATTCGTTACCAGAGATGGATGCTAAGTGATGTTTCATCACAGCTTTACACAAACCTGCCTTCGAAACGCTAGCTGGTTTATGTGTGCACTAATAAAGTAGTTTACAAACGAGAGCGTTCCAGTCAGTCTCTTGAGGAAGATCTCCAGAGCATTCATTAGTAGGAACTCATCATCCCTTCTCCACAGAGCACAAAACAGCTCCTAAAGAGGAATTTGATCGTGGGAAGTTTTACCGGCGGCGCAGAACGAGCGTCTACAGCGAGGAAGAAACCTTAGGGTGGAGTCCTTTAGCTTCAATAGTTGTGGATTTACATGGAATTAGGACAAGGGGTGATGGCCTCAAGTTGTGCCAGGAGAGGGTTAGATTGGATATTGGGAACAATTCCTTCCCCCAAAGGGTTCCCCAGGGCAGTGGGGGAGTCCCCATCCCTGGAGGGATTTCAGAGCCGTGGAGATGAGGTGCTGAGGGACATGGGGCAGTGGGGACTGGGCAGTGCTGGGTTAATGGTTGGACTGGGAGAGCTTAGAGGTCTTTTCTGTTCTGTGATTCTGTGACAGTGACCTCCTCCGAACGCAGAGGCGTTAAACCTCAGCTTTACAAACTCCCAGCTTGCTTTTAACCAAACGCGGCGTTCGCGCGCTCCCATTCAATAATAAAGATGTCCTCTGTCCCCCACCCCCAGACAACTTATTACCACAGCCTTGTGTACCTGACAAATATAGAAAAACGAACATGTTTGACCGATTCCCTGACCCCTCAACAATGGTCGTCTTTGTGAGCCTTTAATATCCTTATCAGGTCTGTCTAGACACCCTGACAGCAATTGTCCTTAGTAATGTCAAAACGCACTCTGACCTCTCTCCTCCTCCTCTGGCTCAGCCAGAAGCACTTCGGGGGGATGAAGGCAGCAGACCCATTCACTTCACAGTCCATGGGACACACCTGGGTCTGCACCTAAGTCACACCCAGGATGCACTGAACAGAAAGCTGGTTTCAGTAACTTCTTGAAAGGAAGGTGCCTCCCAAGCAAGAAATCACAGCTGGAAAAAAAATTCCTCAAATGAAATATTAAAATGATGAAAACATGGAATGGCAAATCCCACTGACACAGAGTATCTTTACTGTAAGCCTCGAAAAAGAAAGCAGAAAGAAGTTATTCTTCCCTCTGAACTTAGAGGAAAACTCTCCCCCAGGTGTGAAAATCTCCAAACGTTTCACCTTCACGTTATTTGATTGCTACTGCCAATATTTCAGGTACCCATGTGTAAAAACCATTTGGCTTTCAAAACCAAACAGCTCTACTAGAAATTCACTGCAGTCAGAGGGAAAAGACACACCAGATCTGTCTTCTACGTAAGAGCCAAAAAAAACCAAAAAGAGGAAAGAAAAGCAGAGAATTTTATCCTTGGGATGTAGGATAATAAAAGATGTAATAAACCCGAAGTAGCTTAGCCCTAAAGCTAGGAAGGATTTACAAAGATTGTTTAATTGATTTTTTTCTTCTATTAAAATGCAGATCACACCGTCTGGGATTGAGAAACTCAGACACGCCTTTGTGTCCACTCAGCTCCATGAAGTCCCCTGTCTGAAACTTGCACAATGCCCAACTCGCATGTGCTCAAAGACATGCTGTTCCTTTTTTGTCTGGGCCTCTCAGCCCTGAGCTGGGGCAAGGAAAGGCAAATCCTCCCCGCTGCCAGCAAGTTGATGGTTTGAGTTAGAAGCTAACACCAAGCTATTAAACAGGACGTGGGGAGAAGATGGGTTCCACAGCACATCACACCACCCCCCTCCCAACTCGAGTTTTATACTCTCAAAACACCCACCACCCCCCCCAAGCCCATAAAAACGAATTTAAAATGCAGGTGATGACTTCACCTCCCAGCCACACAGCTGAGCAGCAGGCAGTGCCTCGAGCTGCTGGGCTGAAGGCATGACACGCCATTTCTCTTCGCGGGAATTATACGGGAGGTTTGTTTTTGTAAGCAACATCCGAACACCCACCACTCTTCCTGTCCCAGGAGCACAATACCCTTTTGTCTGTCTTCTCTGGAATAAAAGCAGCTTGTTTACACTAACATTACACGAGTAAGAACAATCCAAATCAATCCACCTCGCTACTACATTTCAGTAACGTGCTTTTTTCCCCACGTACACAGCTTGTATTCCCCCCAAACTTTAAACCAAGCAAACCTTAACTCAAATATATTCATTTCCAAAAAGCTATTGGAGGCAAAGGTTTTGTCATCTCACCCCCAGCCAACACATTAGACATCTGGACATTAGTTGACTGTAATTGATTCGAGTTTGTGATTTAATTTAAAAGCATTCTAAAGAAGATATTAATCTCGGAGCTCTGAAGGGAAGAGAGATGCTTTGGGGAGAGAAATAGATTTAATTCCCTGGGCAACTGTACTAAAAGGTAGCCTTGAATTCCCAGTAGCTTTGTCATAAACCACATCCAGAAGTGACAAATAAGGAAGAAGCAGGATAACATGACAGCACCGTCCCCAGCTAATGTTTTTACAGCAAGAAACCTTAATTCCTTAGTTCACCTGGGCAGCAAGAGTTTGATTTCTCCTTGCCTCAGCTGTGAGTCCGTCAGCGCCACGCGCAGATGCGTGGCTACAAGTGCCATAAACTTGATTTGTTGAAGCATGTACGACCTGCTCGAGCAACAATCCTCCTTCAGAGTCAGAGTCCTGACACTCAGACCCACCTTGGATGGCTCTCACAAGACTACCAGGTGAAAGTCTCATTCTGGATGAGGCTTGGCTCAAAGGTTAACCAACTTGCCCAGATTCAAGCTAGAACTGAGACAAAAGCATTTAAATTCCTCTGGGTTTGTTTGTTTATTTATTCTGGATTCTCCACAGTAGGGGAAGATTCCAGGCTCCCTGCCCCATTTAACAAAACTCAAACCCAGGGAGTTAGCCTACGAATTCCTCACTTGCCTCAGTGCTGTTAACTCAATCTCATTAAACTCTACTAGCTAAGGGATTGTTTTTTGAGAAGTGAATAAAACATTATCCAGCTGACCATCAGGATATCTGGAGAGAGCTGGTCCCTGTTAATAAACTAATAGAGCTGCAAACTCAACTGTGTTGGGATATGTTACCAGCACAGCTCTTTTTTAACTTAGTAAGAACAAAGTTTGAGTGGTACCTGAACTGCGATCCAACTGGCGTTAACGGCGTGCTCTCCAAACGGGCCAAACCCTGGAAGAGAAGGAGAAATCCTCAGTGATGAAGTCAGCCTTACAGGTTTGATTTAAAGTTCCAAAGCAGTCTGTACTTCCCTGGGTTACGTATCCTGAAGGAAAACCCATTTCTAATGCCCAATCCCTATTTACTTCACATCCAAGTATTAATTAAGAGACATTCACAGACATCTTTGAACTCCACACCTTTTACTGTGAAGGAAAACAATACCTTGTCTCAAAAAAAACTCTTTTTCCCCAGTGGACACCAGGAAGTGTATTTTTTCCTTCCTGACCAGGTTAGAAAAACTTATTAACAGGTAAATTGACCAATGCCACAGAATAAGAATCATTATTGGATTTTCTACTCCTGATTGTTCTAGCCCACAGCAGTTGCTTTCACAAACAGGGATAAGTCAGTCTCAAATATTTCTTCTCAGCTCAGGTCTTCACCAAGATCTCCACTAGTGTTAGCTACACCTTATGAGGAAACACCACAAAGTGCTGCTGACAACCCACCTACACCAAGCAGCAAAGGTTACAACAGCATTATCAAAAATACTTACTCACCTCGTCTAAATTTCCTAATGAATAACTTAATAGTTAACTAGTAATCCATAACATCTTTTCCTGAGCAAGCACACAAAGGTTAGGCAATTTATCTGGGTGCAATGTCAATAGGCTTTAATTTAAAATGTCAGACTTACCCTAGGAGCCTAATGCAATTAGGAGACATAAATTGTGTGTAACTCGTGAAAGGACTTGAGAGGGGCTACAAATATCCTATGACACCTTAATGGAAACCTTCTATTTGCTATCAAGAGTAAGTCTGAGGTTCCCAATGCACACAACGACGTAGCTCGATGGATCTCATACAATCTCACCAGAATAAATCTTCCAAAGGTCTCCACAAAATCAAAATGCAGGTGTGTTTGCCAACCTCCAGGATTATTAAAACAAGCTATGACTGCAGCACGGGTGAACAAGTCAAATAACCAAATGCTTTTTCAGATACTTCATAGAATCATAGAATGGTTTGGGTTGGAAGGGACCTCAAGGATCATATTTCTGCAGTTCAGGGATGACTCTCTGGTAACAAACAGTCACAACTCTAGGTTTAACTCCTAAAGAAACTGTGATAAGTCTTAGAAAAGAAACAAAATACATATATCTCTCTTTAATTCAGCCACTGGCAAGCTGAAATTCTACAGGTGCTCACACACGTAACGCTCTTGCTCTGAAGCCAAACTGGCACAGAAATATAACTGTGAGCTATTGCTCCCCTGACTCATCTCCTGTGCAGCTCGCTCGTGTTAGATCTCTTTCGCAGAAGATAAGAAATTTATCAGCGGCACCAAACTCCGCTGAGCGAGCCCCGGAGTTCCTCCACATCCACAACGGGGCCCTCGGAGGCTCAGGAGCAGCCCCCCAGCTGCAGGGATCTTTCTGGGATTATCTCCTTGCACAGTTCTAAAAAAGAAACTGCACACAAATAACACACACGCTGAACAGGAACACACCCCACCACCGCTAGCTTCAAAAAGGAATCCAGCATGGCAAGATGAACAAACCTGGGTAGACCTGACGAGATAACCACTGCGTTTTAGAAACAGACTTCCCTAAAAAGGGGGGGGGAAAGAGAGAGGAGAAGTACAGCAAGCAGCAGAGTGTTTCCTGACGTGAGTTTTCTGTTTAGTCACCGCGAGGTGCAGCTTTGGGGAAGGCAGAATTCACCACCTGCTTTTTCCCTCTCCACAACCCTTCCCTGCGAAGACACTCGCCACCAATTAAAGCCGCTCCAGCGCATCGACGACAACGAACCCCCTCGCTATTCAAACGGCCTCGGCTTCTGGGGGACGAGGGGGGTGGTGGTGGGGTGGGGGGAAGAACTGAATAGTTTCACCGAGTTCCCCATTTGTCACAGGACTGCCTTCCCCACAAATCAAACCCTCCGGCCTTTGTACCCCGGGGGAAGGAGCCTGACAGGCTCTCGCCCGCGATGCCGGGGTCTTTCATTCCCTCCTTCATTCTTCCCTGCCGTGCTGCGTGGGTGATTTTGAGGGCTTTGACACCTTGGGGGCTCAGGATGGGGTGGTCAGGGGGACATCCCCCCCTCCCTGCACCCTGACTGTTTTTCCCACTCCTTGAGAGACTCAGTCCCCTTCTTTCCCCAGCCCTTGGTGGAGAACAGGGGTGGGAGAGGGGGGTCCCCAAGCACCCCCCGCCTGGCCGAGCGCTCGGAAAACCACTGCAAAGCCCCTCACTGAACTATGTACCCCCTCAGCTACTGACAGCCCCCACCAACAGCAGCCCCCCTCGCCCCCCCAGCCCCTGCTCTTCATCCCCAGGCCTCCAGGTTATCACTACACAGGGGACACCCCCCTCAACAGCCCCCCAGGGTACAGCCCCCCCTCCTTATTCACCCCCTGACGGGACAGCATCCCCCCAGCTCCTCACTCACCTCAGGGAAGGGGTTCCCTATCTACACCCCCCCCCAGCACCCCCCATTTACCCCCTCACCGCACCCCCCCGCCCCTGGACAGCCTCCCCATCTCTCCCGGATCTCCTCCCTCCACCCCAGGACAGCTTCCCCCGGCCACCCCCGCCGCCCCGTACCCGTCACCACCACCGCCCGCCGCGGCTTCTCCATCGCGGCTCCGTCCCGTCCCGTCCCGTCCCCGCCGCCCCGCACTGAGTGCGCGGCTCCGCTCCGCCCCGCCGCTTAGAGCAGCCCCCCGCGACCACAGAGCGCGCTCCGCCCAGCCGCCTAGAGCGGTACCCCGCGACCACAGAGCGCGCAGCCGCCTAGAGCGGCGCCCCGTGACCACAGAGCGCGCTCCGCCCAGCCGCCTAGAGCTGCCCATGAGAGCCACTTCCGCCACCGGGGCGGAAGTCGCTCGGAGGGAGGGGCCCGGGCGGCGGGGCTGCCGCGGGACGACCCGGGAGGGGCTGGGCCCAAAGCCGCTTCACCGTTGAGCGGGTGTCTGTAAGGGGCTCTGTCCCCGCCGGCTCCGCCCGGGTCCCGGTGGGACTTGGTTAAACCGTTACAAAACGCTCCGTCTGATCCACGTGTGGGGCTCTCCTCTCCCTAGGGAGGCTGCGGGGGAGGTCTGGATCCGCGGGTACCGGGAGGGGCCGCAGAGGACGCCGGGAGGGCGGCGCGTGCACCGCGGGGCACTGTGGGTGCGCCGCCGCTTCCCGCCGCGCTCTTCAATTTGCGGCGCTGTCGTAAAGGCGCGGACCGGGTGCTGCGGCGCTGCTTTACGGCCGAGGACGGGTTCCGCGTTCTGATTGGCTCCGCCGGGGCCGCGCCGCGCTCTGATTGGCCCCGCGCTGGGCCGGGGGCGGTTTGAGCGGCAGCGCCCGGCGCGGTGGCGGCTCTGAGGCTCAGGCACGATGGTGAGTAGCGGCGGGGCTGGCCTGGGGGGGCTGGAGCCGCGGGAAGGTCCTCGCTTGCCTCTCCCTGCTGCATGGGGTGGCGGGGCTGGTGTCCCGGTGGGTGTCCCGGTTCCTGGCGGTGCGTGAGGCCTCTCTCCTCTCTTCCCCTCACAGCTGCCCCTGTCCCTGCTGAAGACGGCGCAGAACCACCCCATGGTGAGTACCAGCAGCGCGGCCCAGCCCCGGGCCTGCAGCCACCCTGGCTCACCGATGCCTGTGGGTGACACCGGGGCAGGTCTCTGTCCTGGGGCTGGACTGGCGCCCCGTGACTCCCGTCTCTTTGCAGCTGGTGGAGCTGAAGAACGGGGAGACATACAACGGACACCTGGTGAGCTGTGACAACTGGATGAACATCAACCTGCGGGAGGTTATCTGCACGTCCCGGGTAAGGCTGGACCCCCTGTACCGAGCAGCCGGTCGGTGTCACCCACCTCTGTCCCCTCGGGGAGTGTCCCTGAGGGTGGTGGGCTGGCTACGCTATAGCTCAGAGGTCATCGCTCCAGTGGGAGTGTGACTTCTGCCTGAAATACAATTTTAATGCAGTTATTTATAATATCTCTAATGAAGGAATACACTCGGGCACACATTTGAGCTTTCTGCACTGCACAGAAACACCGTGCAAGCGTTTTCCCCCCATTCTCTGTGCAGGGTGGGGGCCACACAATGGGATGTGACAGCCCGTGCTGTGACACTGAGCTGGGTTTAGAACAGAACCTTCACTTGTCACGTGCTGCCTGACCAGCCCATGCTGCTTCACACACTGCACTAATTTATTAATTTCTCATCTCTCACCCTCTTAACTCTCCACATCAAAACGAGGAGGCTGTTGTTTACCTGCACCCAGGCTCTGCGCCGTCTGGTACTTTTGCCCTTGGCCAAAGGTGCTCCAGAAGATTGTGATCAGTCAGAAATGTCTGGTCTTGTCCCTACCAGCCACATGCTGTGGGAAGCAGCAGCCAGGTGGATGCCAGCTCTTGCTGCTCTTTCCCTGCCTCAGAACATCAGGGCTCTGTGGGAAGAGACTGGCAGAAATCCTTATTACTGTGAAAGTCTCCCTGCAAACCCCCAGTATTTGTTGTTTCTGCAACAGGAAAGTTTTGAGCAGTGCTGCTGGGGTGTGGAGGTACATTTTCATGTCAATGTGACAGAGTGAACACCTTGAGCAAGGTTTGAGAGGGACCTTGAGCGCAGAGCAGTGGGGTTTGAAATTTGTGGGGGCACCTTGGCTCCTGGCAGGACAAACGGGGGAGGAAATGATCGTCAAATTTAGCAGGGGGGGACTAAGAGAAGGTAACAGCAAAGCCTTATCCGTGTCCTTCTCCTTGGGAAGTGGCTCCCTGCGGCTCAGTGGAAGAGCAGCAGCTCGGGTTTGATTCCCTCGGAGGGATCCAGAGGGATCCTGTCACACAGCAAAGCGACTGGGCTCAGCTGTGCCTCTGCCCGCCTTAAAACACCAAACCACCTCTGAAACCAGCCTAGCTGGAGCTGCCGTACTGGTGGCACTGGTGGGGACTGGCCACTAGATGGCACGGGGCGGCGGGGGACCGGCAGCCCCAGCCCCGGGGGCGGTTGTTTACTCCGGGGAAACCGGAACGAGGAAGCAAGGGAGCCTGGCTCCATCCCTTCCTGCGTCCCGAGCCAAGGAGCAGCCGGGGTGGGGTTTGCTGGGTGTCTTTTGGAACTGTTTCTCTCTGTCTTGTCTTGTACTTGCCTGTACAGGCAGAGTTGCCCCAAATAACTCCTGGGGTGTGGTGGGGGACCGATTATTTTATCCCAGGAGAGGAGGAACGAGGCGTTTCTCGTTCAGCCTCCTCGTCTGGGCCGTGACGGGTGCCGTGTCCACATGCTGCCACTTGAGAATCGCTGGGCTCGAGCGATCCCGTCTGCAGCCAAAGCCTGACGGAGCCACTGCCGAGCTGGGGCTGCGGTGGTGGTGCTGGGACGAGGTGGGTCCCTCCCAGTTACATCATGGGGCAGCCGAGTTGTTGTTCAGCTTCCCACAGCCGCGCTCGGCGCGCCTGGGGGGTGAAGCCCTGATGGGAAAACCCCAAAACTGCATTCAACAGTTAACAAACAACATCTAGGGATGGCTGCTCCATCACTAGGCACCTAAAGACTTCCTTTTTTTAATATCTATGTATAATCTGTAAGCTCCTGATTTTCCACAGCTGTGCTGGTGGCACTCACCCTGCAGCCAGCTGGCTCTGGACCTGCCTCACTGCTCCATCCACACCCCAGAGGAGCCAAGGAGTGAGGTGACTCCCAGCTGAGGCTGCTGGAGAAAAAACCCAGCCGTGCACACGCCTTTGCTGCCTTTTTCTTGCTCGAGTTGGTTCTCTGTAGCTGTTGCGTGTGACTTAACCGCTCTCGTCTCTCTAGTCCCACTTTCAATTCCCTTCTCAGACAAGAAGGGTGCTTGTTTCTTCAGCCTCATCCTCCTTCGTTTTCTGTGAGCGTTAGAGGCAGTTGTGGAACAAATTGAAACCGCAGTTGCTCGTGGCTGAGCGCCCTTCCCCCTCAGCTTGTAGGGCTACGTGTTTTTTGAGGGGAAAACCCACCCTTTTTTTGGTAGCTAGTTACAGATCAGGCTCTCAGTAGAGAATGGCGGTGTGGTCACGCTCTCCAGAAGCGACGGAAATATTCAAAAGTGATACAGAAGCACTTGGTTTTGTTCGTAGCCTAACCCATTGCTCCCCATTAGGATGGAGACAAGTTCTGGAGAATGCCAGAGTGCTACATCCGTGGCAGCACGATTAAATACCTGCGTATCCCCGACGAAATAATTGACATGGTGAAAGAAGAGGTGGTGTCCAAAGGCAGAGGCCGTGGTGGGATGCAACAGCAGAAGCAACAGAAGGGCCGTGGTGTTGGAAGTGCTGGACGAGGTAACGATCCCGGGTGGTTTATCAGCTTGGTGAGGGGTGAGCGGGATCCCTGCTTTGAATTTTCACCTCTTGTGCAAGGAACAGCTCTTGCTTCTCAGCTTTAAACCTGGGATTGTGTGTCTGGGAGAAGCTGGAGCCGCCCCTGTGCAAGATGTAGTCGAGGGAGCGTCTTGCCTCGCTTGTAAGGCAGCCTCTGCCAAGGAACGGGGAGGATTTGTGCCAGGGATGTGCCTCCCTCCCTACTGGGGATGGGCAGGAGCTTAAGAGAGTCTGAACTTGACTGTTCCTGCCCCTCCTGGCTAGCTGGGGAGCGTGGCCCTACGCCACTGCTGTCTGTGAGGGGAAACAAGTGGCTGTTCTGTTTGCAAATAGACTGAGCTCTGACCGTGGCGGTGATCGAAAAACATCATCTTTTCTCCCGTTATAATGGGGCTTTTGATCTCCTGACTTGTGCATTTATTTATTTATTTATTAAAAAAAAAATAAACCTGAGGGTTTGTGTTCCTCCTGCTCGCCATGAATAATTCATGTGCCTGATAAAAGGGGAGGTTGCCACTTAGGAAGAAATTAGGTCACCAAAACAACTCTTCCTTCCCTGTCCCACTTCACGGGGTTGGGTGATCTCGGAGCACCTCACTTTGGGGATATATTTGCTCTTTTCACCCTTAAGGAGCTGCCCTGGCTGTGCCAGGAGTCCTGGTAGGATAGCTGGGATCTCCCCAGGGTCCTCACACCACGCTGGGACACACAATGTGCAGCGTCTCTGATTCCCAGGGACTTCTGGAGGAAAAACCCCTACGATTTTCTGCTGCCTGTGCTACCTCCTGGAACCTCCAGGCATGCAAAAGTGACCTTTACAAATCTGAAGGCGCCTTTTATTTTCCCTTTTCGGTGTCCAAAGCACTTGGTGTAACAGCTTTTTTCTTTTTTTTTTTGGATATGGTTATTTAGACAAACATTTTAGCTGAAATATTTTCTCTGCTGTGGAAATATCCACCTTGTGGAGAGCAGAGCTTTGAGCTCTCTCTTTGAGGTGGAGTTCCCTGCTGTTTTGATGTGCAGCTTCAATTCGCTGATGGAATATTTTAAAGGGAAGCTTTGGCATTTGCTAATTAGCTAAGAAGGTTTGGCTCTCATTACCAAGACACGAAGGGAGGAGGAGGGGAAAGGCAGGACGATTTAGTTGAGAGGCCAGCAGGCAGAAGTCGAGCTATAATTGTGCACACAGTTGAAAGGATTATTGTTCCTGACACTGGTAATCCTTCGTCGTTTACTTCTCGACTTGGCCAAATCCAGAAGTACAGCAGTCTCTGCT
The DNA here is from genome assembly GCA_028020825.1 of Podargus strigoides. Taxonomy (NCBI): domain Eukaryota; kingdom Metazoa; phylum Chordata; class Aves; order Caprimulgiformes; family Podargidae; genus Podargus; species Podargus strigoides. Next base: position 1,799,663 of record CM051649.1, read on the forward strand.
CGGCTTCGCTGGGAGCAACCAGAACCCTGGGAGCATCCCAAAGGAGCAGTTTCCTTTTGGCCTCTGGTTTAGGCACATCTCTCTGAAGCAGCCAGAGCAGAGGGCTCCAGAGAAGCCTGGTGCCTGGGTGGGGATCTCCTTTGGGTCCTTTTGTGCGAAGGTGGCTGCTGGGGTCCATCCACAGTCCCTTCATCACTCACACGCCAAAATTACTGACTGGAATGGCTTTGTTTGGGGTGAAACTGAGCAGGGAGGGGAGGGCTCAGCAGCTCCCATGCCAGTGGCAGTCATGGTGTTTCGGTCTGCAGCCAGTCTCACCGCAGCCTGCGGGACCCAGTGCCCTCTCTGCCATGGTGATGGCTCTGTCCACCAGTAAGGCTGTGACAGAGAGATGTATTTTATTTTTTTTTATGCTTTGTAGCTGAGCAGCCTTCAAACCAAATCACCCTCTTGTTGCTTTTGCTTTGCCCTTGCATCCTTCAGGGGATGCCATATAACCCACTTATCCCACTGGATTTAAACCATGGTATTGCTTCCTAGGACCCATTTTCCCATATCAATTTATGATGATAACACAGTGAGCAAGAGGGCACCTTAACACACTGGGGGGGCACCACTGAACTTGCTGGTGAGGGGGGATAAGTTCATGCACCTTGTAAACAGGAGGAACTGGCAAAGGAGGAATCTGCAAGTCCTGGCTCTGCAAAGACTAGAAAATAGGTGTGAGTTTGGGTAAAACTGGGAAATGATGTTGGTGTTCACTGATGCTTTTATACCCACGCTCTTTGTTTTTCGCCCCGTAGGTGTCTTCGGTGGTCGTGGCCGAGGAATACCAGGCAGTGGAAGAGGCCAGCAGGAAAAGAAGCCAGGCAGGCAATCAGCAAAGCAATGAGAGGCTGTCTGCACGCTGGCTGGGGACAGTGCTGCCGTGCTGCTTGGTTTTTAGCACCTCAGGATTGCCGTGTGTTCAAAAACCTTTACCTTTCTACCCTGCCATCGGCTGCTCAGTGCCCGAGTCGTGTCGTTTGGAAGCCCCTTCACAATTTAATCTGGTAAAGTTGGGAGTTGTTTGCTCCTTGTAGTCAGCAAGTCATTGGAAATATTTAAAAACAAATCCTTTATGGTTAAGGACCTCATTTCTGCCTTCTCCTCCTGAGAGTGAAAGCACTATTTAATTTTTCCAAGGTGACCAGGTTTAATTTAAAAGATTAACCATGTACAGTGGTGTGAGAATGAAGGCAGACACTTTCTGCATTGTTTGGGTTATTTGTTTTATATATATATACTTGAAACATGGGGAAACTTGTTGCATTTGTAACAGACATGAGGGTTTTGGTTTGAAAGCACTGAACTTGAGGATATTGTATCTTTACATGAGTAATCTTAAGGGTTTGGGGATTTTATCTTCTATTTCTGGCCAGTCAGTTCTGTCTCCCCTATGGTTTAAGGGAGAGCCTGGGATGAACATTGGCCTTCAAGGTTGTTTCCAAGACAGCTCTGTGATAAATGAGTGTTTCCCAATTAGCATATTACTAATTTGACTTCAGATGAGGAGTTTCCTTGAAAGGAAAGGGGTTTCTGTGTTTTCTTGCAGAAGGCTGCTGTGCCCCTTGTTCTTCATGGTTGAGTTTTTTTTCCTTCTGAAAAGCAACTGAGCTGTCGATTTATCTCCCCACACACACACACTTTGAAAACTTCCTCCCTCATTCCTGTGACACAAAGTCCTTAACTCTGATGATATTTCTCAAGCTTATTTCTTCCAGTACCTAGTGATTGACTTCACTATGTCATTTCCTTTCCTAGTTACCGTTTATCTTTCCCTAGGGACACAGGCCAGCGTGTCCCTTCTGTAGGATAAAGCTCTCCTGAATTCCCAGGTTGGGTTACTCCAGTCTTCCATCCCACGGGGTGTACAGGGTCCTGTGAGCAAAACTCATCCACAAAATAACCCCATGGATCTGAATTGAACGTCTGCGTGGGGCCAGGGGGGGGAGGAAGGAGGCTCTGGCCGTTTCAACCCTCTGAATGGATGAAATTAGTTTAATTTTAGGGGAAAAGCTGATATTGTGACTTGTTCTGAGCAGTTGTTTCGGGGTTTGTTTTGTTTTTTTGCAACTGATTCCCATATTGAAACCTACTCTCTGCCATCACCACTGCACGGAGAAAAGGAGTGAAGAACATGCTTTTATATAAACTTATTTTTTTAACCTTTCTAGAACTTGTGGGCAGTGGTGAGTAGGAATAAATCGCCGACCTGTACAAACCGACTCCCTCTCTGTGTCCGCGACGGCGCTGAGCCCTGCCTGACCCCGCAGCCAGCTTCCCCCAAACCCTGCTTTAAGTAATAAATCCCCAAGCAGACAGGTTAAACCTTTTGGTTTCTACCAGCAGCCACGTGTTCTCCACGGCTGCCTTTCCTCGGTGAGGTGTTAACCAGCACCACCAGCACTCAGTCCCCATCCCGGGTGAGCTGGCTTCTGCCGAGGAGCCGATTCCAGGCGATGGGAATGGGGCATGTGTGTCCTCCTCCCTCCTGGAAACTCGGTCTCAACCTAAACACCCATGTGGCATTTGAACAAAGCCCTGTGTCAGACTTTCCCTTCCCAACCTGCTCCCTCCCTTTCGAGTCCCTCCGGCCGCAGAAACTCCACGTGTTGCAGCTGCCCTGGTGAAAAAGGAAACGACCGCAGCGCTGTCTGGATTTAAGGTCGGTTCTGCCCAGATAAATCTTCACCACAACAATGGGACCTTTGGCTTCGGCTCAGGGGAGAGTCCTCCACGTAGGTCTTATCTCCCGGCGAAGCTCTGGGGTCAGGCGTCGGAGCTCATTAAGTTCTGCTTTTGTTTTTAATTAGAACCAGGGGGTTTAGCAGCATTCCCTGCTTGCCTCTCCCTTTTTTTTTTTTTTCCCCACCTCTGGAGGGATATTTTTGTCCTGAGAGGCAGCACAGCCCCTGTGAGGGCAGTTGGCCCCACGTGGCAGGAGGTTGGGTGGAAGATGGCTCTGTGGAAGAGCTCTGGGCATCACCACGACGCTCATCCATGGTTTTGGGCATTTCTGCCCCCGAAACAGGGTGTCTGGGGCTGTTGTCTGCTCCAACCGTGCCCCATGTGGAAAAAAAAGCCCTGCACCAACCAAAACAGGGAGGAGCGAGATAAAAGCAACAACCAGAGGAGGAAAAAGGTCTGAGCCTCGCTGGCGGCGTGGGTGGGTGCGCAGCCTGGCAGGGCGGACGCGTCCCGGCCGGAAAGACGGGCTGTGTCGGGGGGGGGGGACCTAGCAAAAGCCACTGTGCAAACCCTCCCTTGTCCCTTCCCCTGGTACTTTGGTGGCTGCCAGGCCGGTGGTGGCAGCTCTGTGTGGCGTTGGCAGCGTGGCAGGGCACTGCTGGCCGCCCGCCGTGACTCAGAGGTTCTGTGCCTCGCCGGGGAGGCAGCACAGGAATAGTTACACGACGGACGCGGAGGGAGTGGCTGCCAAAATATTTCAGGGCTGTGCTAAGCAACTAAAAATACACGTCAAACCCTCCTCCTCCTTTTTTTTTTTTCCTTTTTAAATGTGTTTTCTTTCTTTCTATTTTTTTTTCTTTTTTTTAATTCTTGGGTTTGAGTGCTGGGGGAGCAGCGCGGCCCCTCGGGGACCAGTGTGGGTTTGGGGGCTGGTGACTTCTTGTTTTCCCAGCTTGGTTCCTCTCTCCCTCCCTGTGGTGATGACTAAGAGGTGGCTTCCCCTATGTGCCCGGTGCAAATCCCAGGGTGGCAAATGTCCCTTTGGGGGGGGTGGCTCAGCGTGCTGGGAGGGCATGGGGACATGGGTGCATCCATGGTAGCTTGTGGGTGTCTTGCTTTGAGTCCAGTCCTTGTCCTCAGAGCTGTGGGTGTCAAGCAGTGGTGTGGTACTGTGTCTCAGCTCCCAGTCGGAGCGGGATTGGGCACTGCTGGTGTGATGGAGCCGGCTGCACGCACGGAATGGTCCCGTTGGGGCTGGGGAAATGGGGAGAGCAGGAGCCACACCACGCTCGGAGGTGCAAGGATGCTCTGGTGACCGTGGCCCTGCTCGAGGCTCGTGGTGCCTTGTGGTGGTGTAGGCTCATCCAAAGTCCTCGCCGCCTGCTGCGGGGTAAATATAGCCCGACTGGCAGGTGGAAAACACAGCGTGACTCAGTGGGTGCTCGCGGGGCCGAGCCGGGCTCCGACGCCTCCGGGAATAGCAGCTCCAGCCACCAGCCCCCAGCTGAGGTGACAGTGGCACTGCCACCAGCTCTGCAGATGGGGACTGCCCCACGGGTCTGCCCCGGCGGGAGGAGGAAGAGGGTACTGAATCATGACCCTCATTAAAAGCTCATTAAGAAAATGAAGCTGCCGCTTGCTGCGGGCATCAGGCTGTCACCAGTGGGACAACCTGCAGTGCCTCTGGTTTGGGGACAAGGGACACGCGGGGTTGTGCGACCCTTGGGGAGGGATGCTGGGGGATGGCTGGGCCTGGCTGGAGCGTGGCTCGTGGCTTGTGGCTCGCATCCCTGGCCACCAGCCAGCCGCTCTTCCAGGGAGGCCCCGGGGCCGCTTCGTTCCTCCCTGCAACTGATTAAAGCACCTTCAGCCGAAGCTGCTTCTCATTTTGTCCCCCCCCCGCCCCGCAGCCCGGATTGTGCTGGGCTGGGGGACATCCGTGGGTGCCCATGGGTGAGTTTGGGGGACAGGGGGTCCCCGTGCAGTGCCAGGGGAGCCACCCAACTCCTTGTCCCTCGCCAGCCGGGTTTCATCAGGACGGAAAGTCTGAACCTGCCGGTCCGGCCGCCGCCGCGCCCCTAATGACGGGTTTGCAGCGGAAACGCGGATGGTGGCTTCACCTGCCCAGCCCGTGGGGACACCGGGGCCTCTGCCACCCACCGGGGCTGGCGGGGGCCGTGGGGGACCCAGCCGCGGGGCTCAGTCACACTCTGGTTTATTTGAGGTAATTTGGGATTTAATTAAGAGCAGCTGTGGGAGGAGGGGAGGTCCCACTGGTCCCAGCCCCATCGGGCCTCAGTTTCCCCAGCACTCTGGGGGCTGCTCCTGTCCTGTCCTGGATGTCACCCGTGTCCCTTGTGGCCTCCCTGGGGCTGAGCCGTGCTCCGTGCCATGCCGTGGTGTCCCCGTGCTGCGTTGGGCAGCTGGGACAGGGGCTCCTCGCTGCCCGTGCTCGCACCGGGAGGTCGGAGGGCACGGGGCCGGTGTGACACCGGCACCACTGTCACCGTGGGCGCGGGGTCCCCTTGGGGCTCCCCACACCCTCTGGGCAGACACCGCTGATTTATCGCCCTCGTTAGCGTGGGCCCACGACCATCTGGCTGCAATTAGGGGCGGCTTGGCGTCACCACGGCCCCGGTGTCCCCACGGCCCCGCTGCGCCCCGGGACCCCTCGGCCTGCGCCGCGGGGGCCACATCCTGCCGGTACGAGGGGGGGTTATCGTCGGCCATCGGCGCTGGCTCCCCCCGCGCAGCGGCTCCACGCGGGGACGGGTGACGTCAACCGCTGACGCCGATCCACCCCCTCAGCCGCCCGCGGGCTTGGCCGGCCGTGACGTTCGCCGCTGCTGCCGCCACCACCGCTTAACTCCTTCCCCGCTACCGGTTGAGCGTGGACCCGGGGATGGGGGGCGGGCCCGGCCCGGTTAACCCACGGTGCGGTGGCACTGGGCTAGGCCGGAGCCGGGATGGCGTGACCCCACGGTGCTCACGGGGCAAACCCCGCCATCCCCGGTGCCACCGGGACACACCGGTGGCAAACACTGGGGCTGTGGTACCGAAGGGGACACGGGGAGGTGCTGTCACAAAGGAGGTACCGGGGACACACAGGCCACGGCGGCCCCGTCCCACCGGGGCAGGGACCGGGCAGGCAGGCCCCGGTATGCCCAGGCCCCGTGCAGCCCTCCCGCCGGTGCAGCCGCTGGTCCGGCTCGGTCTGGCCCAGGCGGCCCGGCTCAGTGTGTTCATTTCTGCACCGGCGGTGCCCGGTGCCGGTGCCCGGTCCGCCCCGCCCCTCCCTTTGTGCCCATCAGCCCCGGCGGGGCGCACGGCGCGGGGCCACGTGACCGCCCCTCCCCCCGCCCTGACGTCATCCCAGGGGCCCTCGCGCTATTGTCCCGTTTACCCGCCCGTTGCCATGGCAACGGCGGAGCCAGGAGTGGGCGTGGCACCGCCTCTCTGTGCCGAGACCACGCCCATTATGCAAAACAAAGGCGGGCGAGGACGTCATCTGCAGCCAATAGGAGCTCGGCGTGGTGAGGTCACCGCGGCGGCGCCGCGTATATAAAGGGGCGCGGGGGCCGCGGCGGCGGCAGACGCGTGTGTGCGCGCGCGCAGGAGCGGAGCCGCGGCCGGTGGCACCGGCGCCTCCCCCGCCCTCACCCCTTCCCCCTCCCCGGGCGCAGCGCTTCGCCCCGGTCCTTTCTTCTTCCCCCCCCCCCCCGCCCCGGCCCCGTTCCCCCGCAGCCGGGCGGGGGAGGAGGATGGAAACACCCTTCTACCATGATGATGTGTTGAGCGGCCTCGGCAGCGGCTTCGCCCCGTCCTCCGGTAGCAGCGGACTCCTCCTGCCCTTCCCCGGCGGCAGCATGATGAAGAAGGACGCTCTCGGTATGGCGTTACCGGAACAGGTGGCGGCGGCTTTGAAAGCACCGGGCGCGGCGAGCGGCGAAGCGGCGGGATTACTGGGCTCGGCCGAACTGGGCCTGCTCAAACTGGCGTCCCCCGAGCTGGAGCGGCTCATCATCCAGTCCAACGGGCTGGTGACCACCACCCCGACCAGCGGGCAGTTCCTCTACCCCAAAGCGGCCGCCTCCGAGGAGCAGGAGTTCGCCGAAGGGTTCGTTAAGGCGCTGGAGGACTTGCACAAGCAGAACCAGCTGGGCGGCGGCGCGGCGGGGAGCGGCGGCGGAGGAGGTGGCGGCGGTGGAGGAGGAGGAGGAGGCGGCAGCGGAGCGGGCGAGCTGCCCGCCGCCGGCCTGGCCCCGGAGCCGCCGGTTTACGCCAACCTCAGCAGCTACCCCGCGGTCAGCTACGCCGCCGACCCCGGCCCTTTCGCCGCTCCCCCTCCGCGGCTCCCCCCGCCGCCTCCGCCGCCGCCGTTAAAGGACGAACCCCAGATCGTGCCGGAGGTGCCGAGTTTCGGGGAGAGCCCCCCGCTCTCCCCCATCGACATGGACACGCAGGAGCGTATCAAGGCGGAACGAAAGCGGCTGAGGAACCGCATCGCCGCTTCCAAGTGCCGCAAGAGGAAGCTGGAGCGGATCTCGCGCCTGGAGGAGAAGGTGAAGAGCCTCAAGAGCCAGAACACCGAGCTGGCCTCCACCGCCAGCCTGCTCCGCGAGCAGGTCGCCCAGCTCAAGCAGAAGGTCCTCAGCCACGTCAACAGCGGCTGCCAGCTCCTGCCCCAGCACCAGCACCAGGTCCCGGCCTACTGACACCCCCCCCCAGGCTGTGGGGGCTCCCCTCGGGCTGCCCCCCGCTCCTGGACCGAGAGGGGGAGGGACAAGGACAGTGTTGCCGAGGGAATTGGGGGGCTGCCCCACGGACTGAAGGGAGGGGGGACCGTGTTCCTGGGGGACTCTGGGGGGTCACCCTCCCGACGGGGTTGTCCCCGCTGGGAATGGCGGGGGTTTTGCCATCACCCCCCCAACGCCGCAGACATTCCAGTGAGGTCCCAGTAAAGCCCCGCCATACCGGAGAACCGCCTGGCTGTGTGCTGCGCCTGGGGACAGCGGGGCGGGAGGCGGCGGGGACGCGCGGGCAGGAAGCGGCGCGGCCGGCTGCCATCTTGGGGTGGGGGGGGGGGGGTGGGGGGGGGGGAGGGGGCGGGGGGGGGCTGGGGGGGGGGGGGGGGGGTGGGGGGGGGGGGGGGGGGGGGGGGGCTGGGGGGTGGGGGGGGGGGGGGGGGTTGGGGTTACCCCTAGGGGAAGGAAGAGGGGGTGTTGGGGGGTTCTGTGGGTGCTGGAGAGGGGTGGGGGTGGGATCACGTTGGGTGACAGTGGGGGGGTTGGATGTTGGGGGGCTCCTGTGGACTGAGGGGGTGTTGTGGGGGTCCCCCAAGGGAGGGCTTAGGGGTTCCTGAGGGCTGGGGAGGGTCCCGGTGGGTGGGGAGGTGGTGGGGAGAACCGGGCTGCTGGTCCCAGCCATGGCTCTGTCCTGGCTGTTGTCCCACGTGGTGGTTGGTGCCTCCGTGGGGGGGTCACCAGCACCCCCACCCGTGCTGCTCTGGCACCCCTGGGTCACCGCTCTGGCACCCCAGGGCGGATGGCGAGGCTGGGCCTCCACAGCTCCTCCCCGGGCTTTGGCAACCAGCCTTCGCTTCCCGGCACCGCCATCGCTCCTCCTCCGCGTCCCCCCCCCACCTGCGTCCCACGGGGACGGACCCTCTGTCCCCAGAGCCTTTGGGGCTGGTGGCACCGGAGGCAGGGAGGTCAGCCTGGCTGCCTGGCCTCAGAGCCGAGCTGCGCCGTGCTGTGCTAACACTGAAACCGTCCCAGTCCCACTCCTGGGGAGCCCCCCACGCTGGGACCCTGCAGTGGGTGGCAGTGGGGGACGTGTGGCCTCCCTGGGGACACGCCGTGGCGCCGGGCCGGCTGTGGTTTGCCAGGAGGAAGCGCCATTCCCCGCTGCGGAAGCGGCCGTGTCCCGGCGTGGCTCTGCTGCACCCCGGATGTGCTGCTCTGGCACGCAGACGGACGGGGGTGTCCCCCGCTCCCCGTGGCTGCCACCGGCAGTGGGTCCTGTGTCCCCACCCGGACCCTTGTCCTCCCCAGGGTGACCCAGCCAGGAGTGGCTCCCAGTGCCTGCGGTGATCTCATGGTTTGAGGGGGGAAACTGAGGCACGGGGTGGGTAAGGCAGGAGGCGCTGCAGGCGGGGACACCCCCGCCTCCCCTGGGGCGGATAAAGGTGGTGGCAGTGGCATTGCCCCAGGGTGGCGGCATGGCCCCGGGCGCTCTCCGCCTGCTGCTCTGCTGCGCCTCTGCCCTGCTGGCTGCAGGTACCGGGAGCCCGGGGATGGGGGGCACCGGGGAGGGTCTGTGCACCCCGGGGGTCTCTGTGGGGTCCTGGGGGTGCTTGGGGGTCTGTGCTCCCCGGTGGCACCGGGGGGTGGGTGTGTGGTGTGTCCCCCACCCAGCCCTGCAGCACCGGGAGGGGGGTCCGGGTGCTCCGGGCACTGGGTGGGGGTCCCCATGTGCCACCTGGGCTCACCGAGCGGGGAGGTGCTGGGGATGGATCTGGCGCTGCCCGGGGCGGCTGGGGACCCATGGCATGGGGGGGTGGGCTGCCCCGGGGGTCCTGAGAGCCTGTTGGGGACGGTCCCCACCCCGGGGGTTCGCCGGGCTGGAGGCGAGCACCCTGCCCCTCCCGTACCGGCAGCACCGTGGGGCAGGATGCGGCCCTGGTGCTGCCAAACCGGCCGGGCCGGCTGCGGGTGCTCCGGCACCGCCTTGGCACTCTGGGGACAAAGGGCCCCAGTACCCCGTGCCACCGTGGGCCGTGCTGTGCCATGGTCCCCCTCTTTCCAGCCCCCCCTGCACCCCGGGGTGCCTTGGTTTGCCCATCTCGGCGTGGGAGCTGGCACCCAACACCGGGTGCTCGGCCCTGTGCTTGTCGCCATCGCGGCGCGGGGTGGGAACGGCCCGTCCCAGTGGGTCCGGTGCCTGTGGGGACCCCCAGCACGCAGCCACGCCGGCCCCCCCCAGGTGCTGGCACCGGGTGCTGGCTCTGCCGCGGGGCTGGGCTGTGCCCGCTCCTCCTCTTGTGCAAACACGAGTGTGGCGGAGCAGGGCACTGCCCGGCGAGCGCTGCCGCGTACCACGTCGCCACAGCAGAGCCCCCCTCGTGGGCTGGCCCGGAGGTGTCCGGTGGGTGCCACGAGGGATGGGCTGGCACGTGTCCCCGTGCACATGCCCACCGCCACCACGACAGCCTGGGAGGCTCTTCCTGAGCCTGGGTTTCTGGGTCCTGACCAGCTCTGCCCTTCTCCACACTTTAGAGACAGGGCGTGCCAGCGCAGTGCCTCTGAGCACCTCGGGGACAGCCGTGTCACCGTCGCCATCCAGCTCCGTCGCAGCCACCAGCGCGGGGACACCCATCGTGTCTCCGTCCGACTCTGATGTGGGGACGGCCAGCACGGCTCCGAGTGACCCGGCCACAGCGTCATCTCCGTCCAGCAAAGCGAGTGCGGTGGCACCTACGTCACCAACTCCTGACCCAGCCATGGCACCGTCCCCATCGGGGACACTGACCTCAGTGACACCTGTGACACCTTTGTCTGTCACAGCCGCAGCTCCAGCAGCACCCGCACCTTCATCCGACCCTGCCGTGACATCGTCTCCCTCAGGGACAACAGGCACAGCAGCACCTCCGACATCATCCAACGCAACCACGGCACTGTCCCCACCGGGGACACCGGCCTCAGTGACACCTACGACGCCTTGGTTGGACACAGCACCTGCGACACCTCCACCCAGCACGCCCACGGCACTGTCCCCATCCCACCCAGCCTCTGTGCCCACCGTGCCTCCATCCAGCTCACCGGCAGCGCCAGCCTCGTCGTCACCCGGGTCCCCTCGCACCCCTCCTGCGCCCACTGGGAGCCCCGGTCCCAACAGCACCGCGGCCACCGGCTCCACAGCGGCACCGGCCACCGGCACCAGCGCCGCGGGCACCGGCTGGGGTGAGAGCCAGGCTGGGGGGGCACCGTGCGGGCAGGGAGCCCCAAGACCTACCCGTGGGCATGGTGGGGGTCCCTAGACCCCCACTCAGGGCTGTGCTCACGGGATGGGGCAGGGGGGCTCCAGGATGCAGCTGGACCCCCCTGGGCTGCCCCATCCTCCTTGGGGGGGGCTTGAGAGCTCCCCTTTTCCCCCCCAGCCAGGGAGTGTGGGGGGGCCCAGGCTGGTCCCCCACAGCTGGAAGTGACACGGGAGCTGGGTGTGAGGGGTGGGATGGTGATGGGGGGGGGTGGAACTGGAACCAGTCCTGAGCCCCGAGAGCCACCGCAGTGCTTGGAGCACGAGGCTCTGCAGTGCCGGGGGGGTAATGGGGTGCCCGTCTCGCCCCTGCAGTGCAGCCCCCCCCCAAGTCCAACCCTGCCGTGGTCATTGTCATCTGCCTCTTCGTCTGCGTGCTGGTGGGGGGAGCAGCGGTGCTGGTGGTGCGGCTGTGCCGGCGCGGGACCCCCCGCTTCCGCCGGCTGGACGAGGTGCCCATGGTGAGTGGGGGGACCCACAGGGGAAGGGGGGGTCCGTGGCGCCCATGGTGAGTGGGGGGACCCACAGGGGAAGGGGGGGAGGGGGGTGTCTGTGGTGCCCATGGTGGGTGGGGGCTCCATGGGGGTGGTCCATGGTGCCCATGGTTAGTGGGGGGGGACCCACAGGGGAGCAGTGGGGCCGGACTGCGGGTGCTCACCCCACTCTCCATCTCTTCCCTAGAGCAAGGTGACAGAGAGGTCCCCCATCACCCAGTGTGCACCCAGGTGACCCCACCACTGCGGCCCCCCCCGGCTGCTGAATAAAGAAGCCGCTGCCTTGGCTCTGGTTTCCCGTCTGCCGTGCGCTCTGCACCCCCCTCGGGGAAAACCCCCGGTCCCAGGGGAAACCCCAACCGCTTTCGGGGACCCCCACGCCGGGCTGCAGTCCCTGGGGTGCCCCCGGGGTGGGTGCGGGGTGCGTTGCGGTGGTGCACAGGGTGGTGGGGGCCACGCAGCCCCCCCCGGCGGGGTGGGATGGGAGGGAGCGAGCGGCCAAGCACGCACGTCGCCTTCCTTCTGCTCCGCTGCACTCGGCTGAGGCCGCGGCACACGGCGGCACACGGCGGCACACGGCGGCGCACCGCGAGGACCGGGTGCCGGTAAGGGGCTGCGGGCAAGGCCGGGGGGCTGGCGGCGGTGTGGACCTCCGTGACGGGGCTCGGACCCCCCCAGGCCTGGGCTGAGGGTGCTCCTGGTGCCAGCTGAGGTGTGGGGGGGCTCCACCGGTGCACCCCGGTTCCCAGGGGATGGCGGGTAACGGGGGCACGTGGTTGATCGTTAACGTGCCACCGGCGCGTGGCCGTCCCCGTGGCCTCGGGCACACGTCCCCTCGTCCAGCCCTGGGGGGCACCGGGGAGTGTGGGGGGGCTCAAATCTGAGGCGGGGGCTGAGCTTGGGTCACCGCCACGGCCGAGTCCCGGTGCCCATAAATCACGGGTGGGAGGAACCCGCCTGTCCCGGTAACGGCACCGGCACCGGGAGGGGGTGGGTCCCACCACCGACCCCCCCCCCCGGCCGCAGCTCCCGGAGCTCCCCCCGCAGGGACGGCGATGCGACGGAGCCGGACAGCGCTGCCCTTCCTCGGCGCGGAGGTGAGACCGGGACCGGTACCGACACCGGTGGGGGGGGGGGAGAGGGGGTGTCCCAGGGGGGGTGTCCCCGGTATGAGCGTCCCAGCGCCGGGCCCCCGGGCAGCAATAACCGGGATGGCGGCGCTCAGCGGGAGTTAATTATCCTCTTAATGGGCGGTTAATTATTATTCACCTCTGCGTAATTGCGCGTCGGCTCCGGTGTTTTTCCGGCGGAGTCCCGGGGGAGGGAGGGGGGGGGGGGGATGTCCCCTCCTCCGGTGGCGGCGGGAGGAGCGCGGGGCGGTGTCCCGGTGGCGCTGCGGGCCGAGCCGCTCCCGGTGCCCTTGGCCCCGTACCCCCTCGTTATCCCCGGGGTGCAGCGCGGCACCGTGCCCGGCCGGGGGCGCCCGTGCGTTACCGGTGTCCGGTATGGCGGGGGGGGGGTTCCTCCTGGGGATGGGTGGGGGAACACCCAACAGCATCCACAGACCCCCACCGGTACCGGTACCCGCGCCCCTCACCCACCCCCCCCCCCGTGTCCCCGCAGCGCTGCCGTGACGCCGCCGAGGCCGCCCCGTCGGGCCCGGGAGCGGCAGTGGGTGCCGTCCGCCGGCGGTTCTCCGGGAGCCCGTTGCTGCCGCCGCTCGGCTGCCGGTTGGCGGAGGCGGCCCGCGGCCCCGAGCCCGAGGGGGCCCGGGTGGTCTTCACCATCGAGGAGAGCGGCCCCAGCAGCGGCGACGAGGCCGAGCCCCCCCGGTAAGAACGGAACGGGGGGGGGCCGGGGGGGGGGGGGGGTTGCTCCCTCCGGTGGCACCGGGGTGGGGTTACCCGGCAGGGCGCTGCTGTCGGTGCTGCTCCCGGTTTCAGCACCGGAGGGCGGACAGCGGCACCGGGGACACCGGGGGACACCGGCACCGGCAAAGCACCCGGTGCCAGCGGCCGCTGTGGCACTGCTGGGCTGGGGACAAACCCCTCTGTCACCGTCCCCGCTGCACCAGGGCCCTCAGGATGTCTGTCCCAGTCACCATCTGTCCCCATCACCTCCATCCCCAGTGACCCTGTCCCTCCCATCCCTCTGTCCCTGTCCCCATCACCTCCAACCCCTCCGTCCCTGTCACCTCTGTGCCCATGACCCCATCCCTGTCACCCCATCACCTCTGACCCCTCCATCCCCATCACCCTCATCCCCGTCACCCATCCCTGTCCCCATTCCCCTGTCCTCTCACCCTCTCCTTGTCCCCATCCCCTGGTGCCATCACAGGGCTGGCCTGGCGCTGCCCGGAGGTGACCTCGCTCCCTCCCACTGTGGCACTGCCCTGGCTGTGCTTGCAGGGTTATTTTTGGGATGTCCCCCCTTCCCCCCCGTGCCTGTCCCAGCCCAGGGACAGCATGGGGCTGGCACGGACCAGGGATGTGGCTCCGATGTCACTTGCTGTCCACTCCTGGCCCAGACACGTGTCCGGGAGAGGGACTGGCTGTCCTGGGGACAGGGACTGGCTGTCCTGCGGCTGCTCCTGCCCTGGCTGTCCTAGGGGCTGCTGGCTGCCAGCCACTGTCCCCTCATGTCCCTCTGTCCCAATGTCCCTCTGTCCTGATGTCCCCATCATCGTGCTTGCAGTCCCTTGGAAACAAGGGGGTCCCTTCTACCAGGACCCCCCTCCGGTGGGTTTTGGGGTCCCTGCAGGTGCCGCCGTGGCAGGGGGACCCCGTTGCTGTCCCTCCTGGGTCCCCGCCGGCTGCCGGTTATTTTTGTGGCCGTTGGGACAGTAGGTATTGTCCATCCATCCAGCGGGGCCGGGGC